>KN839835.1:946414-1479225 GCA_000827185.1 Hydnomerulius pinastri MD-312
AACGCCAGACGCGACATCTTCGAACGCGTCCGGACTTTCTGGTCTCAAAAACGAGGTGTATGGTGTGCCCTTGATTTCGAGGCATGGGACAGGGACCATACGCTCCTGACTGAATTCGGATGGAGCACCGTCCGCTGGGAAGGCGAGAAGCGAATCGAGGAACAGGGACACTTAATTGTTAAGGAACATAGGCATTATACGAATACGTTTGTTCAGGATAACAAAGAGGTGAGTGTGTTCGGGATTAGGGTTCCAGGTTGTGAGTTGGCGATGGCTGAATGATTCTATTGGATTAGAACTTCTCGTTTGGGACGAGCGAAATCGTCAACAAAGCGACGTTCAAGCATCGTATCCAAGCTCTCGTAGCAGAACTTCAAGCCACGGGTCCTCTCTTCCTTGTCTTCCACGACAATAACCAAGATATCAAGTCTGTGTTCCCCATACCCAGACTCGCTCACTCACCTACTCACGTGAAACCACAGATACCTCAAATCCAAAAGCGTTGACGTCCCACTCCCCAACATGACTTTCATCCCTCCCGACACCCTCCCAAATGAAGGAATATTCATCCTCGACACCTCCGATCTCTTCGCGGCTTTGGAAGGCGAAGCAGGGCATAATCGAAGGTCTCTTGAACGTGTCTGTAGACATCTCCAAATCGGGACCTCGTATTTGCATAACGCGGGGAATGATGCACATGTACGTCTCTCCTCGTTCTCCTGATTTTGTGTTCGTGCTGCTCACGGCCATTCGTGGGTGTAGTTTACGATGCTAGCCATGCAATCTATGGCTTCAGGGGATCCTTTAGATATGCAGCGTGAAAAACGCTGGCCCAACCGAACGGGGAGCAATAATACGGACGTCCCAAACCCCCCTCAAGCCGGAGCCGGCGTGAAAGTGAACTTTGACGCATGGGAGGAAGACGAGGATTTCTCGGATCAGGAGGGCGCGTTTGGGCCGGTTGTGGATATGTCGCAGTTTGCGTCGTCGAATGACGTTGACGAAGGACATTGAGTTTTGGGATGGGTCAAGCAGAAGCTTCTCGTGTACTTGTGCGATTCAATGTTCTCGTTAGCATTCAAGATTATGATACGATCTCGTTCTTGGGATAGCATTGTGTCCATTGGTATCGTCAGAAAAAGAACATCCTCGTAGCCAGATCGTCAGCAAGGAGTAAATATATCAGATATATCTCTATAGCCCCGTCATTGTGAGTCCATTTCAGATTAGTCCTCCTTTTCGTCAGCATCATCATCTTCTCCGTCGTCCTCGTCGTCCGATCTTTCGTCCGTCATGGTGGCGGGGTTCATAGACCTGTTTGCGGGAACACAGTGCATGAGAGGATGCAAAGGGCAAGGGGTGTGGGACTGACCGTAGAGCAATGCGACAGATCAGGAAGTACCAGAAGAGGTTTAAGATCTGGAGAAGCAGGACCGGGATGAAAATCTGATACTTCATCCACCACACCATCCATGCGCCCGTTTCGGGTGCCCAGAAACGAGAGGCCTCGCTACAGAATCAAATAAAACCACCTTTTAGGCTATCTGTTTGGGTGACAAGGGAAGGGCAAGGATACGTACGGAATGAGATCGAATTCGGTCCATATTGACCAGAGCATAACGATGTTCAAATAATGCCGGAAATACCTAGTCGAATCGGTAACAGTCAGTGATCACCTCGGAGGATGAAAAGGATGTTTAGGCTGGTACTTACGTCCATACGCAAAGGAAAATCCCGAATGTAATTACTTTGGTTCGATCGTATCGCATGTAGTTCAATAGCTTAGAGAACTGTCACGTGCTTCATCAATATAAGAGTCCAGGAAGGCAAGAATGGTAGAACTGACAGCAAGGAAAGCGTCCGGTAGATCCATGCTCATGTATACAGCGTTCCCGATTAACGTCATGTTGACGAGATAACTCCAGCTGGGAAAACATCATTAGACGACCACCACCTTGTGGAATTACGGGAGATGCACGTACCCGATAAGCCATAGAGTGACAAAGTGATGTGCGACGAGCTCAGCGTAGTCTTTGCGTGGTTTCTCGAGATTGAGGAGCAGGATGATCAGCTGTTGACACCAGTATGCGCTATGCATGAGGTAGTAACGCTTTAGTCCTGGATTCATCTGCCAGTGGGGGTAGTCTATAACCGGAGATGGAGTCAGGAATGGTGCGTGGTATCCCTGTGAGCGAGAGAACTAACCTATCCAGAAGTACTCCGTTCGGTACCAGTACGTTGGCAGTTGTTGCATGATAAACTGTCAGGTTGTTAGTATACTTTGCTATGACGCGTTAAATACACTCACATAACCCCAGACGCCCATGAACGCGAAGTAAACTAACGCGTACCCCTGCTCGCCAAACCTATCCAGCTTCGACACCTTTGTTATCCCAAAATAGCGCGCTATAGGCCGACATAGGTTGACCGAAATCAAAGCTCGAACGAGGGAAAAGAATATAATATAGTACGCGACAAAAACCAAGTCTAAATATCCTTTCCGGTAAAGGACGTCTGGTCCGGAGGAAGGGATAGGGTACGAAATGAAGAGGAGGGGTCTGAATGGGTTTGGAAGGTCTTCAGCGACGTAGGGTGCGAGTACCTCCCAGTTTATGAAAAGAATGATGGGTATCATGAGCAGCTTGAAGGAGGAAGCTGGGCACGTGAGGGCGCTTTAGTGCATGTTGGTGATGTGTGAAGACCAGATGCCTACCCGGATTGACGATCCATCGTGCAGACTTTAAGTCAGCCCACAGACCAGATTCTTTTCGAACATGAGGGAAGCCGCCGTTCATGACTGATACGGGAGAGCCATTTGGGTCTGGAGTATTTGAATCCAACGGTCTGAGGCACCAGTATGATGATAAGTTGATGGGACGAGGGAAATAGATAAGGGTGGGACAAGAAAGAGAACATACGTCTGGGTTAAGAATGGACCGGTGAGGTGGTGAGTCGGGTCAGTCCTAGACACGCGCTGCGGGTTAGTTTCGGGGTTGCGGAACAGGTGGAAGAGGACATACTCGATGCGACGGAGAGAGCTGGCTCGACCGCGTCTTTTATGAAGCTTTTCCGTTGATTTTGACATTGCAGCACATGAAAAGGCAGTTAACGTAGTCGAACAACAGTCAAGTTAGTAGACAAGCAGTGGAATAACTGCGGGGAGACCACAGACTACGAGTTGAATGAGCAGCAGGCTGAGAAATGTTCACGTCAACACTTTCAGCTTCCCCAAAATTCAAAATACACCAGACCGAAACAAGTAAGTCCGTTAGTCATCGCAATTACGTGGTCGGCGTTCGTTCCCTTCGCGGTCGCTGTCAAGAACATTGTCCGCAACATTGTCCGCAAAATAAGTATAATATATGTCATGTTCTCTACCTTGGGCCTCTTCCAGTCATTACCATGTCCTCAGAAAGCTGAGTGCAGACGACCCGTCTGCTTGTTCTCACATGCACAGGATCTACCCCAGCAACCGCTGATCATCGCCACGGCCGCCCCCGAACCAAAGAATGCATCGGCGACGTCCAGTTCATCATCATTGCCTTTAATAACAGCGCCTTCACGGTCAAACACCCCCACAGTTAAGCCTACCGTTCCGGCGAAGAGGCCATTCGAACTCTCCGCGCAGTCAAGTTCGGCAGCTCGGAATGTTGCCGTTAACGAACCTCCCAGGCAGCGTTTGAAGACGGCAACATCCCAGAAGCCGATTGCTCTACCGTCAACTTCTCAGAGCACTGTTCGTGTATTCCGTCTTCGTCTTTCTTTGTACTAGACGTGTAATCTATCTCGCCTTGGCCGTACTTATAGACTGGCGTACCCGTTCTTAGAGTCAACGCCGCACAGTCCCAAGTTGCTCTACCTGTTCGTCAGGTTCGGACTGTTCACTCATTCACTGTGAATCACCGTTAAGTCATTATTCATCAGGCCCTGCTGAAGAGTCTTTACGATCACTTCGTGGTCCTGTACGATGACATACTGCCTTCACATCCAACACTTGCATCCGAACATGCTCTGCGCCAAGAGGAAGAGGTATATAAGAAATCCACCAAATTGACTTATCGGAATGTGCGCACTCGCAAAGCACATTATCATAGTGTCTAGTCTCACATACATATATTCAGGCTGTCATCAGCTCAATCGCGTCCCTCAAGAGACGTCCGATCCCAACTTCAGTCTCCCATCCCTCCGTTGGCACCGAAGAAGAGATAGCAGCTCGCATCGAGGCACGGAAGAAACTCGATGAACTGCGTTTAACAAGATCTGTGCTCAAACAGCTCGTGACGACCACAGAAACCATGCAAAACTGGGGCTATATCGTGGAGATACCCGAAGGAGCGGGAGGGAGTAAACCCCATGCAATTGGTCAGGTCATGAAATGCGAGCGGTGCGGTACATCTTACGCCGTTCGGAGTAATCCGACACAAGACGAGTGTACGTATCATTGGGGGAGACCATTCAGCAAGACCATCAACGGTATGTCAGGGGCGTTATTGCCTATGTATGCCCCTCTTGTTTATCTAAGTATCGTCCCAAAGGGGAGAAGCTACGCGTTTACTCGTGTTGTTCGAAAAGCACAAACGAAGATGGGTGTTCGAGGGGATGTCACGTTTTCTACGAATCGGACCCAAAAGACCTACACGCCCGTCATGGATTTTCGCCCACCCGACCACCAAGCTCTTTGGACGGGGATACCGCACCTGACACAGCTCTAGATGTTGTCGCCCTAGACTGTGAGATGATATATACGACAGGGGGAATGCGAGTAGCTCGTGTTTCGGTCGTGGACGGGTCAGGAACTGAGATATTCGACGAACAAGTCCGGATGGACGACGATGTCGATGTCATGTCAGTCCTCCTCTCCCGTAACCACGCTAAACATACATCTTATCATCTTATTCCTCCCATCACAGAGACTACAATACTCGATTCTCCGGCATCGCTCAAGAAACACATCAACCCGCCTCCCTAACCCTGTCCTCAATACGCCACTCCCTCGACGCATTCATCAATTCCGATACCATCATCATTGGACACGGGCTAGAGAATGATCTGAAGACGCTGAGGATGGTGCATCATCAATGTATTGATACTGCTATTTTGTTTCCTCATCGGGCGGGGCCGCCTTATAGGCAGTCGTTGAGGAATCTGTGCGTGTTCTTTTTAGTATTTTGCAGTCGTGGTTTGTTTGGACTGATTGTCAAACGTTCTGTCTAGCGTGAAGGAACATCTTGGTATCTCGATCCAGACAGGAGGCGGGTTAACGGGCCACTCCTCAGTCGAAGATTCCGTAGCGACTCTTGACCTCGTACGTTGGCACGTACTCAACAAAGTGAAAAATAATACTGCCACTGCGAAATCATAGCACCCCTCATCCATCTTGTCTGTCTATCTTACTGTATGATACGTATATACACTACCGCTACTGTACGCGCTGTTTCGGACTTTTTGCGTATCTTGGGTTGTTGTCATCGTAAATCGCATCTAGGGGGTTGCAACACTTTCAGAATCGAACAGCTTTGGGCTGGTCCCGCAGACGTGAATGTGAAGGAATGCTCACGAGGTACCAACAAACCCTCTTCGAAAAATCACGGAGTGCGCTCTCCCCGAAGACGATCAGCGAATTAAGGGTCCTTGAGGAGGATGAATTTATAGAAATACAAAAATAAAGTGTTTCTAACCATTGCGTGCACCTCCCAGCCGACCCATCATATCCTCGCTGTTCTCCTGTTCCTCGACGCTGTCCGATTGTGTTACCTGTTGAGAGATAGGATCAGTTTCCATGAAAAGAGGATTCAGCAGGGTGGAGGACGAACCACGCGCAATACAGATTTCTTTGAGGACTCCTGCATCTCTCCTGCTATGATGAGCTCGTCCAGGATCTGTCTCGGGGGCACGTGTTAGTGTCTACTTGGAAGAATTAATGAGTAGGTACAAAACGTACAGCGTATGCTTTCTGGAAGTTGAATATACTTTCGTGCAGGACTCTCAGTTCAAAACAGGCGTTCTGGATGGTGCGCATGAGCTTCACTTACAGATCTAGTTCACACACCTACGCAAGCCAAGGGAGCGAGCTTGAGTTTCTGCCACACGTTATCGACCGATGAAGAGGGAATAGCTCACATTTCCGAAGTATCTGTCCAACACTTCCACATAGCGATGTACGATCTCCAGCGTTATAAGTTCGTTATCCCCCGACCCGATCCCGCAGACGAAGAACAGCGAGGCATATCTCCGGTACACGACCTTCGTGTCTGTTAAAATCCAACCATTCGTCAGCCCGTCCATTCAACCCATTCGCCACCCAGCATCCTCACTGAGCCCAGAGAACACCCCGAAGAACTCACCTTTATACTCCAAAAAATTACACATCCTCGTCCGTCTTGCAAGCACGAGCTGCGTAACATCCTTCACGATCTTAGCTTTCGCCTTGGGTGCCATAGTGGTGAACCATTTCGCCAGACGGACTTTGCCTAGACGTAGATGCTTATTGGTCAATACTCTGTCATTATCACTCCATGGGAGAGGGACAAGCCTTGTCGCGAGACGAGCAGGATGTAGTTGATCATTGAAAGTGACTGTGGCTGTGTAAGTAGGAGATACGGGTTGAGGTATAACTACTCCCAGTGTTAGGGGTACTCTATAACTTGAAGGTGACCGCAACATAACAGCTACTCAGTACTCAGTACTCAGCGCTCAGCATCTGTGATATCTGGCTATCGTAATTTCATGCAATGATGTGTGATGATTTAATTATGCAAGGAGGGAACGGCTCTATGAGTTAATAATAAGATTCAGGTATCGCTATCGTAGGGCTGTCCGACTGTCCAAGACTTGCGCCTTGGCTCCTTTTTGTCTAAGGTTTGGAATGACTGGTTTAGCCTGAACCTGTGGGTTTCGGTCAGCATGCAAGACATCAAAGGCGTAGATACGAGCGGTCAGATTAGATCAAGAAAATATTCAACGGGCGTGCCACTTGCCAGCTCTTGAAAGAGCATTTGTGGCAGGGTCCCTCAAACCACTTTTATCGTCATTCCGCGCAGAGGCTGGGGGGACACTTACCGCTTGTGGTCCTTTTTTGCTTCGTGGCCCAGAGGTCACGGGGAGAGTACCCGCCGACGGCGGAGGTGGCTTTGGAATTTGCAGTCTTCTCGTCCTCCGAGTCGCCCAGCTCTCAAGGATCCACGTTTGAACAAGCCCAAACGCGGCCGACGATGTCCAATAAAGCGCAAGACCCTGTCAAACATCAATTGCACCAAACAAATGGCAAAAAGAAGCAAGAGCACAACGTACCCCAGGAACCGACAACGCGATGAAAGTTCGGAACAGCGCCGAGTATCTCAAACCCGATTTGAGCATTTTCATGGGTTGGATTACAAACTCTCCCCTCGCCACCCTTTCTTCTGTCCATTTCTTAACTTGAACCTCTCGAGCACGTTCTGCGTCTGTCATGAACCACCGCGAACTCTCTACGTTCGCAAAAGTTAACAACCCGATCGCTATGGGAAGTGCGGCGGTGGAGTCGGGATGGGCCAGCGTAGAGAGTGTGAGGAAGGACTCAGAGTCGAAGGGCGTTGGGTTTTCTGATAAGCGGCGGAAAACCATCGAAAGCACTACGAACAATGGAAGCTGGACAGCTATTGGGAGGAGATTCGTGAGCCAGGGTTGACAGTGGTGCTCTTTGAATAGTTCTTTTCGGCGGGGTTTCATCTGTGCGTCCTTAGTCTATACCGAATTGCATAGGAGAATGGGAGGGAACGTACGATTGCTTGCACTCTATCACGATGAATCTTCATGAACTGCTCCTTAGTACCGACCAAACGCTCTTTGCGCATCTCCGTGACCACCTGGTTCGCAACCGCATCATTTTCAGCTTGAAGAACGGGCAGAACCTTCTCTCCCACTCTCAGTTGTCTCCGTTTCGCCTGGTTCCGTTATTTCTGTCAAATGACGCGGCGAGCTAAACGAAAGCGCATTACTCACCCACACTGAAAACGGAACAGTGAAAACAAGTCGAGAGAGGACGGTACCAAGGATAATGGTTGTGGAATATGCGGGCCAAGAGGGTGGAATTGGCAAGGCAATTGCTAGGTCCAGAAAGCTTTCTGAGAGGGTGTTTATAGTAGATGAAGTGATGAAAGTCCTCCTTGAAGGTAGGAAGGTGGATGGGCCTAGTTGTGGCTTGCAAGTTCTTCGAGACACGGGGATTGTGCGACAAGCGTGGCGTACTAACATCGACCGCACTGGCTGGGGAGAACTGACAGTACTAGTCTACAAGAAAGACCACCAAATGATAGTAGAGGCTCCTTCCCAATTGGGTTTCGATCGGCGAACACGCTGGAGTCTAAGTGAAAGGCGCGCGTCCATTTCCTCAAGAGGCTCCGGCGACCAGGTCACAGCGTTAACACCTGAAGCCTAATTGGCAAACAACGCGGTGTAAATTACACGAAAGTTCTAGTGCTACACATCGACGAGGCCATATTCCCCACTCAATCTTCCAGATCCATATCAATTACACCCTCTTCCGAGCTGGTCTCGGCAGGACAATACGTCGAGAACGCGAACGAGTTCCCCACGAAGCTTCCCGGGTTGAATACATGGCACCCGGAGTACGTTAGCTTGTACTTTTCGTACTTGTCTGCGAGGACGACCTGAAGAACGTGGATTTCAACACATGTCGGTCTACCTGAGCGGGTGGCAGAAAATGGGTCTTACAGTTGTCGGTAACGGGTACAGCCGTAGGGTGTGATCATAATCGAACAACGTCGGTTGGACGTGGAAAGTGAGAGGTGTAAGATGGCTCTGGTCAAGTATAGTTTGTACGAGCTGACCGGCAGTTTAGTACACACTCAAAAAGCACCCAAATAAGAGAGGTACACACATATCTTCGCAGGTCTTCGCCTACAACGTTAGGCTTTACCTCTAACGTGTTGCGAAGCATCCTGGCCATTGTATCTTCTCGGAAGATCACAATCTCCTGTGCGAAGAACTTCAAACGACACGGGTCGCTCGCAAAGTGCACCTTTGGAATTTTGGCCCTAAGTTGAGAGGTGAACGAGGAAAGGATGGGTCTCTTTGGTAGGGTTACGTTGCTCGTTATGTCAAGTGGACCGGGGACAAACACAAAGTGGGTTGTGCGCGTGATTTGGGGGTATGATGCGATGAGTTCAGCCAGGGCATCGAAATTCTCTGTTAGGGCCACTCTTGTCAGTGATGTCCGATACAGAGGCCAAGTACAGCACACCTTGGTATCGCTGAATATCCTGTCCGCTCCCCTGAGTAATCGACCGGCTGGTGAAGTTACCACACATGACGATGACTTTTGGTATGAAACTGTTCTCAATACAATTATCAAACATCTTTTGAAGGCCAATAAAGGTCTTCGGGTTGTCTAGCCAGACATCGGACAGGAAGAAGAAGTAAACATCTGAGAGCTCTTCTCGAACGCGGCGAGCGAAGTTGGACTAGTCAAGTTAGTGGTCAGCTGTGGTTTACAGAGTTGACGATCGTCGTACATCTTCAAGTAGGGTGGTTGAGCCTTTCCCAAGGAAGTCTATGTGCCCATATATTGACCTGCCAAGTGTCAGCCGCTTCGAAAATGCGGGAAGACTGGTGCTGACCGAGCAGTCTCGCGATCTTCGCAGGGAGGTTGTCCCATAGCGACTACCTCAAGTGTGCCTTCCTCAGTGTACTCGCCCTCAACGAGAGCGATGCATCCTTCGGTATACAGTCCTTCTCCGGGTTCGTCCTTGTAAAAGGTCAGCCACGATGGCAGCGAAGAATCCAAAGATGCCAAACCAGCTTGGATAGATCTAGCT
Source organism: Hydnomerulius pinastri MD-312 (assembly GCA_000827185.1). Lineage (NCBI taxonomy): Eukaryota > Fungi > Basidiomycota > Agaricomycetes > Boletales > Leucogyrophana > Leucogyrophana pinastri. Next base: position 956,230 of record KN839835.1, read on the forward strand.
CGACGCTGCCGTCTGTATCCTCAAGGCATAGTTTCCCCTCCATGTTATGTGCAAGCATCCCAAGGAGCAGAAATCGCTCTCCGGCTCTTCCCAGCAATTGCTTTGTCGACTTGAGCTGCCCAGAACGTTCATGTAAACTCTCTCGACAGCAGAAAATACCTTTACCATACCGTCACGAGATGCTCTCGATCGCGAGATGGTAAGGTCGACGGCGAGAAATGCTCATTACGTAGGATGCTCTGCTTAATGACATGGAGCCTATTTCGGGCAGAAATTATCCGCGACTCTGCTGTACCAGAGATTGTTGGCGGGACGGAAGACCTTCGGACTAAGATGATGAGATGAAGTACAAAGATGGGGAGCGGCATACTTTTCGAATGTCCCTCGTTCATGCGACCAGTTCCAAGCTGGCATGTCGAAGGCATCAACCACGTATAAGTGGCTCTCGGCATCAAGAAGCTCAGTTTCAGCTGCGTCACCAGAGCCTTGGTCTTGTAATGCATCGTATACTCGTTGAAGAATGGTCAGATTGACCTTCATGGCGGCATCTGCGGGAGCCTGTCAAGGGCGCTCGGAGCACATATAGAACAGCTTACCATCCTGTTTGTTGTACTCCCTGGCGATGGTTTCGATGGAGAACTCGACTTCATCGTCAGCTATTTCGTGTCGATCGAGTACTTCTTCGAGGAACTGCAACGCTTCGGGCCCAAGTGAGTGACTGTACTTGCGGAAGACCTGGGAGGACTTGTCGGGTTAACATCCGAGTGCAGGTGATCGGACAAACCTTGATTATCATGCGTTGGCGGGTGTCGGCCATGTCTTGTTAGCAGGTTCTGGTTCGTCGACGTCCTTGACACGCTAATATCTACCGAGCTCACGATGAGGTGGATTGCAGACGTTGGAAGACTGCTACAACTGCTACTAGCAAACGATCGGGCAAGGCCAAGTACGCGACGCAATGCACGTGATCTTGCCTACATTTGGATCACTCGGTAAGTGGTGGCGCGGCTGCTTGACCAGACTTGGAATCATGTCAGCGTACAGGCGCATCACCTCTTCAGAGCTTACATCGAGGTGGTCGCCATGTTCTCGACGTTGGATCTTGACATAAGGCCTGGCTCAGGCATCATGATGTTCGAGCTAGGTCCATCTTTGCGCTTCTTCGATGGATGCCATTCAATCTGACACTACCCCCTAGGCTCATCCCTTTGGTCGGTCATTACCATGCTTCGAGGGCTGCAGCATTTGTTCCCTCAGGTAGAAGTGAAATTTGACCCCGAAAACGCTTCCACAACCCCAGTGATCCTCCACCTTCGCCCCCACTTCGATCTCCTCTTCTCCGCCTATCACCAACGCCTGCACACAATATGCCTCAGGAAATTCAGGGACCCTCATCCTCCGATAACTCTACGGTACAAAGATTCAGTCATCTGCTCCGGTGAAGAACCTCTGGTCAAAGTGCAAATCAGTCGAACCTTTGGTCCTACATATCCTGGGGATGAGCTGAGGTACCCTGGTGTCTGGTTCAGTTTTGATGATGATGCCATAGGCGAAGGGCTCAAGGGAAGCTCACCGCACTCGAATTCGGACAACCGCTCAAAAGAGGTGAAACGGATAATTGTGACGCAGAAAGAAGCTCAAGACGGGGAACGGGACGCTCTGGACGAAGTTGCATTGTGTCCGGTCATGTATGGAGATATTTCGCGTGCGGTGGTCAAGGTATTGGATAATGGAATCAGCAGCACGATGAATCGGTTGTTAATTATAATTGTAGATTGGTAACGGTGTTCTTCTCCATTTTCATGGGCCCTCCTCTCCGTCTCTCCACATACGTCTAGGTGAGACCACTGCTCAAGACTTGAACATCGACCTAGGACCTCCGTCAAAGGTTCATTACAAGGAGGACGAGAGAATGGCAATACATTCCCCGAACCCTCAAATGGAAGAAGATAGTCAAAGCACGGATTGTGAGTCATTTAATTCATCCCATACTGTTTTGCTCTCTCAACGATTACAGACTTCTACAACTACTTCCACCATGGAATCGACTTCCTGATCTCAGGTCAGACACATACAGTGCGCAAGATTGTCTTACATTCAAACGTGGTAAGAAAGTGCGTGTAATTCCTTATTCGTACCTGAGCGCGATGTTTTATAGCCTGGATCACCTTTGTTCCAACGGTACAAACGCTGCCCCTGGGAGTTAGAGGGAAAACCTGAAGACGATGAAGACGGTCAGTGATGGCTGACATTGATCACGGAAATTCTCTGATCGAAACGTTTAAAGATTCGCCGCCTAGTATGCGCTTCACGGACAAGGTAAGACATGCAGGGCCATATGGGACTTTCGGGCGCTCACTGCCGTCAGTTTGAGGCAATCAGCCATTTTCTTAGTCCTAGGGATCCTCCGCCATCGATGGTGCTCGACCGTACAGAGTACGAAGACACTATCACTTTGCCTAGTCCAACATCAAGTGAGTGCTTACATCTCTTCTGCCTGGTTGTTTTTTGAGACATGCGCGCAGGACTTTACGGTTACAGCGGCGTGATACTTGAGGTGAACGAAGCCTCACAAGTTGTAGCAGTCATGTTGTTCTGAATTACTCGAGAGTGGTGACGGAGCTCCATAATCTTTACACTCCATCCGCTATCATACATTGCACAGTATCACACATCTACGTACATGTACCATTACTTAGCTTGAAAATGTCCGGCCAGATTCTTCTAAGTTCTTCTAGATTGCTGATGACATCAATCCCGTTCGCAGCCATGTCTGCGCGTAACTCGGCATCGTGCCCCAACTTCTTCATCTTCCCTCCTTCCATGGTATCCAGTCCCTCCTCGTGGAAAAGCACAACTCGACCCCAGCCCAGCTTTTTAGCACTGAGCACGTTCGTCTTACTATCGTCTATGAATAAACATTTCGATTTATCGGAAATATTGGCCGTGTCCATAGCCTGTTGCAGCTCGTGAGTCAGTTATGCTATCGGAGTGGATGCCACGACGCCTTACATCTTCAAAATACTTGGCATCCGGTTTACAAAGAAACTGGCGTTGCTCGTAGTGGCAATACACAATCTCCTCGATTTGGTCTTGGAGTCCCAAGATGCCTAGCACTCGTTTGGCGTGCTGTGAGTGATAATGAGGAATCCGCGCAGCTCTGATGAAGTACTCCATACGCACATCTATGTAGGCGTTCGTCAATGCCCATACGCGTACTTTCGATCTGTCCAGATCCTCGAAAAGCTTGTTCAGACTTGGGTTTGGTTCGATGAGGGTTTCCAGTTCAAGGGTTTGGTCACAATTCTTATCAAAGTCGAGGGGGTCTACACAGCAAACGGATTGTTATCGAAGAAACACAGCAAGACCTTGAAATAGATACCTATTTCGGGGTGATGCTCTGTGAGGCCACGTAAAGCAAGCCCATATTTCGTGTAGTATGCGTGATGCAGTTTCGACGCCTCTTCATGTCCAAGGTTGAGTTTGTTGACGAAGTACTCTGTAGAGTGTATCTACCGTTGTCTTGCATGTCAAAAAATTCGTGAGAACGGACCATGAATTTTTTCACCCATAGCTTGAGATATCTTGGTACGTGCGGAGTACAGAGTGTTGTCGATGTCAAACCAGACAATCATTCGAGGATCTTTCGAGGACAGTTGAGGATGGGATTCATGAGTAGCACCGAAGGTAGCACACCTTCCAAATTTCCGTTCGAAGACATGTTTACAGAGCAGGATATTCCTAGGCTGCGATATCAAGCCACTGGCACGTCGAAGGACGCTGTCAAATAGGCGAACTGAGGCAGGGGCAGAACACATCTTGGTGGTGATCGGATGAGATGAGGTTGGGGGGACATGGATATATCGGGTAGTCCATTCGCACGACACAAACTCCGACAAACCATCTATCCCTGTATACCTCGCCGTGGTGATCGACGTCCTCCACAGCAAAATCCTCAAGACTACGACCCGTAAGTGTCATTTCACGCCCTGCCAGTGTATCGAACGGTCGATGCTACGATACGCTCCATATCCCTGCTTCGGATTGGCTTCACGGATGGTTTTCGTGATGGATGGCTTGCTTGCACTCTGGATGTAATGTATGGGACCACTCAGGCTGATCCATATCCTCCTCCCAGATGGCCCGCAGCAGACAACTCGCACCCGGCGTTGGGCGCTTCTCGCGCTCACAAGCCGCTGCTCGCCGTGGCCTCTACAAGGGCCTCAAAAAATCCGAGAAGCCCGCCCCCGAAGAAGTCCCCGCAACGAAGGAGGTCCAGATTGGCGGCGAGAAGAACGGCAGCACCCGTCTCGTACCCACATCAAAAGCACCTCGTTTCTACCCCGCAGAAGACGTCCGCCAATCCAAGAAAAGCCGTAAATCACCAAAACCCGCCAACCTCCGTCCTTCCATCGTTCCTGGTTCCGTCCTCATTTTGCTCGCTGGCCGTTTCAGAGGGAAGAGGGTGGTGTTCTTGAAGCAGCTGGATAGCGGGTTGTTGTTGGTGACGGGTCCCTACAAGCTCAACGGTGTTCCTCTACGGAGGATTAATCAAGCATACGTTATCGCTACATCGACGAAGGTCGACCTTGGTGATTTCAAGGTAAGTCTCGCGTACGCAAATACCTTACGTCAATCCTTCATCTCGCGGATAGGTCGACTCGAAGATCAATGATGCCTACTTTGCCAAGGCTGCCACCAAGAGCTCGACCTCCGCAGAGGCCGAGTTCTTTGAGGAGGGCAAGCCCAAGCCAAAGGAGGCCTTCCCAGAAGCCAAGTCAGCCGACCAGAAGGAGGTTGACAAGGCTATCATCGCTGCCGTTCAGAAGGAGGCAAACTTGGCCAAGTACTTGAAAGCCAGCTTCGGTCTTACAAAGGGCCAGTTCCCTCATCAGATGGTGTTTTGATGGGAGTGGATTTTACGCTGCGGGAAAGATTTTGGCGCGGTGGGCTATGTACAACTATGATATGCCACATTGCACTACATCATCATGATATTCTTTCTCGTTTTTCTATGCATACTGGCTTTCGCGCTTAGATCACCTTCGGTGTGCAGAGGAAGATCGTCGATCGACTTCCGGTCAGGTTTGGCATTATGCCTGTAGCTCGTGCAACTCAGCGCCATCGATGTGGTCTCTTGACGTTGAAACATGTAGCATGTGTTTCGCTCTTTTATCAAGAGATGGTGGCTTTGGAATGATTGTTGCAACCTACAAGAACAGTGCTTGTCACTGCATTAATTGTCAGGGGTGTTGTACTTTAAGGTCACGTGCGCGGCGGGATGATGAGGCAGGCACGCGGCGGGCCCAGACATTAATTGCACTGTTCTACCAACTGGAAAGCCTTCTGCATCTTTGAAACAACTTGAACTTAGAGACTTCATGCAAGCAGCTTTAGCGCGCTGAAAGCGTTCTACAGGCTGAACCAACACAACACCCCGGCTAAATCCCCCTCTGACCCTCCTTCCTACCCACTGTGACACTCGTTCTGAAATTTCGATCTCGAGGCACTCTGGGTCAATCAACACATTTCCCATATGGCCTCCATCCAATTCCTAATCGACCACTCGAGGACACTTCTCCTTAGTAGTTTTGTCGTTGTGCTGCTGCTGCTGCTGAAATGGCCTCAAAGTGCATCATCGTGGATCCTACTTGCTTGCTGGCCTCTAGGAGTGGTGTCTTTCTTGTACATCGCTCGTGCCTATCTCGCGCCCTATGTGCTTATGCGCTTCTCGAGCCACATTCGAGTGCGAAGCGTTAGCTTGCGCTCCATCCGTGGCCTATACTTTCGCAAAGGCAATCGAACATGGCAGATTGACCGCTTTGGATACTCCTACGGTTCCTCAGCAGATGGAAAGCCAAAAGGGCTGTCCTTCAAGGTTGAGGGCTTCAAACTGGAGATTGAACCACCTGTTGTCCCTCCTCCGCCTCCTCCACGTGCAAGACATAGGCGCGGCCTCACTCTCGCCGACCTTTCCCCATCCCCCTTGGCGCTCTACTTGTGGTCCGCCATGTCCAGCGTGTACTCAGTGATTGATCCTGCCGTACGGCCTGCCATTCGACTCGTCGTAACTTCCATACTTCAGCATGTCATACACTTCATTCCTAGGCTCACGGAAACCGTACAACTGGATATCGATAGAGCAGTCGTTTTGTTTACTGCTGCCCCTCAAGTGCAGTTTGTCGTGGAGAATGTGGTTCTGAAGGGACACGTGTGCTTCACTCAGAACTCGCAGTTCCATCCCACTGGAGGCCCTGATCTTCCTCACGGGAACCAGACTTTATCGGCCAGAGCCCTCGCGATGGGTGCATGGAAATCGCGTCTCGCCAAGGGCTTTCAGCGCACTTGGACGCGCACATGGGACCACACCTTGGGACAAACGACGGGTTCGGTTGCGTTTGATCTTGTAGTGCAGGATGTTAAAGGTCTTTAACACTCTGTCACCTCTACCAGCGCTCTATTTATGCTTACACTAATTTTACAGGCACTAAGGGAAATGAGACTTTCCTGCGTTCGCCAGAGCCGTTCACTATAAGTGGTTCCGGTCGGTTTAGTCCCAAGGATGGCGCGATAGAACCTGGCAGTGTGCACAGTCAAGTTAGCGTTGGAGTAATTCAGGTTGATGTAGACAGTCTTCAGACATGGCTGTCATACTTCAAGGCTCCCTGTACTGAGGACCTCCCTGCCTCCCCTCTAAAAAGTTCGCTGAGTACAGCTACCTCACCTTGGATAAAGAGTCCCTTCAGCGCGGTAAGTCACCGAACCGCGCGTCAATGGGTCGCTGCTGACGATGACTAGACCTCCATGACCTCCGACGTTCACGTGCACTTCATAGCGAAGCGGAAGAAGCGCTCTGTCAAGGTAATACTTATAATCTGTGTGTTTGATCGCGCGCTGAACTTTCATCAGCCCCTCGAGTTTGTGTCAGGCGCCCAGTTTAGTCTGGGTTCACTAATCCTTCATAAGAGGGTCGAACGCTACAAGTACAGCGTTGCCGTCGAGGACATTTCATGCTCTTGTGAGCCCAGCGATGCCGATGCAAACCCAACTCATCGCACATGGTTGGGGAAGCAATCGTCTACGTCTTCCTCGCAAGCGTACTCGTTCTCTTTTGCCTTCCAGAACTTCTTCATACAGAGACCAAACGATATGGCGCGGGGGAGCTTCCGAGTCTTATCCGTTGGCTCCAGCTCTGTCCATGCTGTTATATCAGACTGGCCGGCTCTATTACCAGTCAAACCTTCGCTCTGCGGCGATTCAACTATGCCGTCCGTTCTCCTTAATGTCAACGTTGGCTCTGTGTCATACACAGATCGGCTCGACGTGTTGCTCCAACTGGCCTCCAAGGCTGACTCCCCAGTGCCGCAAGGAGACCCGGAACCCCTACTACCCTCCATCCTATCGCCTGTACCACGGGTTGTCGTAAGCGTCAACATAGGACGCTTCTTCACCCGCGTCATATGTGCCGATGTCACCTCTGTCGACGAGCCGTTCTCATTAGAACTCGAAACAGACGGTATGATCTTCAATTCATCATCCAACTTCCGAACAGGCTCCGTCACAGCTGCCCTCCGTACTCCGTATGGCCCAAATCACGAGCACCTCCCATTGCGTATGAGCGTCCCATTCAACGGCTTCTTACACCCAATATTTCTGCGATTACGTTCCAGCTCTGGGAGTAAAGCCTCCCGGCGCATGTCGAGATGGGGCTCGGAATCAATGAACAGCGAGACGCTGTTCTCGATGGAAGCCGTCGAGGCCAATGGAGTGCTCACAGCACTTGGAGAGATGAATGACGACGATGACTCGGCTTGCGCTACGTTGAACACGCGCTCGATGTTCGTAGATCTCCATTTCCGCACAGAAGCTGCCCTTGTAGAGCTATGGGACCCGAAAAGGCTCAGGATTTTGAGCGCTTTGCTGGCGCTACTTTCGGCCCACCGACCCTCCTCGAGGCCCTCGCCTTCGCCAACCCAACCACGGCTACCAATGGGATGTGCTGTGTCGTTCTCTGTAGCGCACATGGTGCTGTTTGTCACGGGTGCAGACATCAATCCTGACGCCGATCCGGACATAACACACGGAGTCGCCTTCAGCACAGGCGTGTCTTTGCGATACTGTGCTGTCGGCATGGAACAACTCAACTCTTTTTCGTTCCCTCAGTCCCACTCGCAGAACAGGCAGAAGTTGTATCTGCCTATCGATAGACTCGGGGATGCGGCTGTTTTGACGAGAGCCTCCGAGGCCTCTGGAGGGAGTGCGGCTTTCGGCAAGGTCATGCTTTGGAACACGACCGTGCGCTCTGCAGCCGCTGACGAATTCTCGATGGATGACCCGCTCATAACCGAAAGAGAGAGTCCGTTCCTGGCCAGCAAGCAGCTCATCGCTATCAAGAACATTGACGCAGACATCAAGCTCACTTCGCGCGGACCCTCAAAGTTGAATGGTTTGGCATGCGATGCGACTTTCAGCATCAATGATTCTTTATTATCCTTTGAACTGGGTCTTGTCTATTCAGCGCTCTTGGCACTCCGCACCATTCAAACACTACAGACATGTGTAGCTCCTTCACAGCTGCCATCGTCTCATTCGCGCTCGCCATCTTCCTCGACAGTCACTGTCCATGGGTCAATCAAAGCTATTCGCGTGCGCCTAAGGTTACCTGGCCAAACCGTGGTAGCACGGTTCAATCATGTCCAGCTTGCATCCACCCCCCTCGAAACTCAGTGTTCCATTAATTCGCTGCTAGTATGGGTTCCAGTTCTTCCTCAGCGATCTCTTGGCGAGGAGTCTGAAGAGAACTGGGAGGAACTTGGCCGCCTGCACAGGTGCACATTGTCGCTCACTCCGTCGTTGAAGGGACCAATCAAGGTCGACAGCGATAGCTTGCGCATACGCATTCCTTCCGGCTATGCCTTCGCGGATCTGCAACTCGCTATGGCCGTCACAATCAAGGCTCTTAAACATTTGGTCCACATAGCTGCAGCGGGAAAGTTCACTCCCATGCCTTCCCCAGAGGTCGAAGACGCGAAACTAGTCCCCAATATCACCTTCAGCTGTCGGATATTGTGCGTAGATGTTGCGGATGATCCGTTCGAGAGTCAACTGGGGTTCAACTACAGGGTTGGTCTTGCAGCAGCGAAGACAAGGCTTCATCGAGAGGAAGCGTTCGACGCCAAGGCTTCGGCAGTCGTGTCAGGGCACTCGGCCGCGGAGGGTGCTCCATCCGTTCACACAGATTACCAGTTCAACAGCCACCATTCTGTGTCCATTCAGGAAGCCCGGTGGCGCCTTGATATGGCTCATACTCTGGACTGGGTGTTGAGGCATCAGCAACAGCGGCAAGAACGGGTGGCTCAAGAGGATTCGGTGTACAGAGAGCTTCATGGAGCAATACCGCTGAAGCGTCCGACGGGGGCTCCTGATCTCGTCAAGGTCTCAAAGCCGCCCCGCGTCCCTCCATTGCTCCGTTTAACCTTCATGGGGTTCAGGCTACATCTCGATCGCCCTTCCTTCCCTATGGAGCAGTTATCTACCTTCTTGCACGAACAAGGTAGCGGGCTCCCCCACGAGACGACATATTCCCTCCTCGTCCCCATGCATCTTAACATCTCTCTCGCATCTGTTCAAATATCCCTTCGCGACTATCCATTGCCGTTACTTTACATTCCTCCCAGAGCTGCTGGTCACGGATCCCCCTCCCTTCTGTTCGACTCCGACCTCGTCGTTGCTGAAGAAATGGGTCCCCCAGCGTCTGTAGAGTGGATCCCTTGCCTGATTGGTGATACCGAGGAGAGCTACGCGCCTAGCGCCCCGCTCACGATTCACATTCCAAAGACCATCATGCCTGTGAAGACATATGCCCGTCCTTCGGTGTCGGTCTTGGCGGACCAGACGACCGCGTTCGCTTGGGGAGTCAGCTATAGCCCAGCAATCCAAGATATCGTCAGGGTCCTTGAAAGCTTGACTCCTGAGACAAGGGATCCGTCTCCACATGTAGGGTTCTGGGATAAGGTGAGGGTGTCGATTTCTCGTAGCAAAATCAGTTTCTCACCGCATGGTTTCAGTTGCGGCTGATCTTCCACTGGACCATCCAAATATCGTTTAAGGAAGAAGTTCGGTTGTACATCAAAGGTATGGGATGAGTCAGACAATCACTTCGTGACGTTGACATCTCACCAGGCACTCGGGACCCATATGTTCTGGAGAATGATGGTGCTGGATTCGCCCTATGTTGGCAGGGTGGACCGCAGATCAAAATAGGCTTCCCAAACGAAAGTCACGAGATTGTTCAGGTCACCAGCGAGACCATGTCGATCATCATACCCAAGTAAGCCGCTCCTCAACATAATCATCATTGAAACTCAAACTCTGCTAGGTTCGACTCCCAACAATCTGCCGGTGGTACTCAAGCACAAGGACAGCTCGTATCAAGGAGTGATTGTGTCAAGACTTGCGCCAAACTCAGCTCTGGCGTAAGGTTTGGTGTTGGAGCTGCATTTGAGCGTACCTGCAGTGGTGCAGAATGTAGCAAGTGTAACGGCTCTCCCTTCGACCGCACCTGTCGATTCTTCAACTTCCGTCCGCATTATGGGGTACAACTGGTGAAAAGGTCAATATCGGAAACCCAGGTCAGCCTTCTCTTTGGTTTCTATCCATCGTTCATTAATCACGTTGAATCCAGGCAAATCATGATTCATATAGGGGTTTCCGATCGGACTTTATCCACCTCTCGATTTCATTGACATCAGCCGTTCAACCCGCATCTCCTGACTGCGCCCCACAGCCGAGCAGCTTCCACTTAACACCCAAAGCCTTTGCAAACTTCTGGTCGTGGTGGGGCTTGTTCGACAACGGTCTGTCGCTGCCCATTAAGCAGGGCTCGTATTATCCGCAGAAAACGATCTCACCCAAGCTTTCGCGTCACCTGGCAACAATCAAGTACCGAATCTCCGTGCCCCAGCTGTTCATAACCCATGCGTACATAGACGACACAAGAGAGTCTTGGGTGGACGGAACCACGTCTTTCGTAGGCATGAAGGCCAAAGTGGACCACTTCCAAGCTGATATGCACCAAAGAGACGAAGAAACAGTCGCGCCAGGCAAGAGCCCCGACAGCATTCAAGTCGTGCGGCATAAGCCGTTCTACGCCGCCGAGGTGGTGCTGAAAAACGTAGACCTTCGCGCCATGCAGGCTACGTTCCAGGAGCCTCTCAAGCAAGCGGTACCGATTTCCGCTGATCTCGGGAACGAGACCAAGAAGAAGTCTCCCAACTCAGAAATTCCTCCGTTATGGCTGGATAAAGATGACTTTGTCGAAACGGATTGGTCTCCAACGCAGAATTATCCAGAAATTCAGCTGTTACCTGTGCTTTCCTGTCCCAAGCTTACATATCTCAAGAAGAACTCGCTCACTCCGGAAAGTCATTCCGAACTCAGCAAATTCGGCGATGAGGATACTCACACCTGCTTGATCGGGAGTGAACCTAGTGAGCCAGGCTTTTTTGTTTCCCTCCCTGCAGACTCTTATCCTCGCCCCAGCTGTACCCCAGGTTGAGATTTGCCTTGCAGAACAACGCGTCGCAACCCTTCGACGCATAGCCGAAGGTGACTTGAAATCCGCGGGGGGTGACCAGGTATGTAATGAAGATGAGCCGGTCGGTGCATTGATAACTTACGTTGCAGACACAGCCTTCTTCACAAAAAATGATGATTCTGCTGCAAGACTACGTGACGCACCTGAAGGCAGTGGATCAGTCCCGAGAAGGCGTGCGAATGAGCAACGTCGAGAGCTATTACATGCCGGCCGAAATGGTCTCCGCAGACGAGTGGGCAGACTTTGAGAATGTTTATCAAGTACATGCACCCAATCTTTTCATGTGCAATGCCGTCCGCAATGTAAGCTCTCTTTTCTGGCACGAAGCTGACGGCTTATCGCTCGGCAGGTTTTGATGCAGTACTACAACTGCTCGAGAGCACGCCGCGGATACGAGTACCACATGGCAACACGGTAGGTCTCTCATACTCTACCTTTGCTCCATTGACACCTTCTCGTCAGTGCTGTGAAATTTATTCGAGATCAAGCTGAGGCAATGGTTTCACGTGTCACTGAGGAAGGCATTGAAAAGTCCAAGGCCTCTGGAGGTGCTGCTCAAGCCGCTGCCAGTGCATTGCGCCGGATGTTGACCAGAGACCGAAACGGCACTTCGTTGGACACCCAAGCTGACGTTTCATCTGACCCCGCGAACGTCGATCCTCTTGATGGGTGGGAAGATGGCGTGATCCTGCGGAAAAGACACTTCTGCTTGTTGCTGAAACCACAAATAATCTTACGGACCGCAGATCCTTCGTCTGACATTGGTACGGAATCCACCGTGATTCTCGCCGCAGTCCAGGCGAAACTGCAGGCGTTCAAAATAATGGATATTTCCAACCTGGAAGATCCTATCAGTGGGAGTATCATGACACGGTGAGTCATTCGCCCTCGGTCCCAAGATGTCCATCTAAATGATGCATGGTATCCCAACAGGAACTACATGTCACTGGACGGTCTCCAGACCTTCTGCCCGACGGATGCGGATTCATACGGCAGTGGCTCGGTCCCCTTGGAAGTATTGATTGACTATCGCTGTGAAAGTGATGCCTTCGATCGTATTGTTCCTCAGACCAATGCCAACTGTCAATATGATCGATTTAATCGGCTCCGTCTACGCAACAACATCACTTCTACGGTCCGCTCATCACAAGAACATCATCGCAAGGGAAGGCAGGCGCACTTGCACAACGAAACCGTTGAGTACTTGACAGATGATATGCAAAGCAACTCTGACTTCTGGAACTTAGGATTTAATACAGGTTCACGTTCCGCGTTTCACGGTCTCGGCGAACGATCGACACTTCCAATCAATCTCTAGCATCATCACACATCTCATTCTATTCTCTGACGTTGCGCACACGGCTCGATTGGAGAAACTGGAAACGCTACTTTTCGCCTATGACTTCACAGACTTGAATTCGGCGGCCAACGTTGTCTCCGACCTACAAAGTCGTCTTAGAAGCGCTCTCGAGACGCACAATGACGTCCGCCGACAAGTACGGGACGATCGGTCACAAACAAAGCTGGAGATTCTCAAGCTCAAGGCTCACATATTCCTGCTGGTGGAGGAGCTTAACCTCATATTCGATGCTATCAGGTTGGCTCAGAATAGAATTGACGACCGCACCGACCAGAAATCCGCTCTACTTCTACAGGCCTCTTCCTCAGAAATCTCGTGGAAAATGCTGGACGAACACCGGGACCTTCTCGCCAAACTGGCCGTCCGTAATATCGACTTTTCCTGGCTCAGCAAGCAGGATAGTTCGACGGTCAACAGCCTCACGGTTGGGGATCTTCAAGCTTTTGATGGATCGCCAGACGCCGTGTGGTCTGAAATTGTATCAAAATATGAGGAACCTTCCAATCACCCGCTTTTCAAGGTAAATTTTTCGCTTCAGTTTTCTGTGCCGTTGTTTAGCTTATACTATTGCCAGCGAGATCTCTTCCTTGATGCTGACTGGACTATACTCGCTCCCGTCGGAGGGATTTCTATTTATGAGAAGTTCCAGCTCAACTTTCATCCGATCCGGCTCCAGCTAGATGCTCGTCTTGGACAGCGCATCATGGAATATGTATGGCCTGCTCGCAGGGGTCGAAGCCAGGCGAAAACACATGGCACCCCTCACCAAACAGTCGAAATCCTCCCTTCATCGGAGCAAACGGCGCCCAGGTCATCCCTGGACTCGTCTCGACTGCTGCAGAAGCCACGGACATCATTGGACTCGAGCAGGCTCGCACCAGGGCTCAGAAAGCTGGGAGCGTCCCGATCCTTTACAGATTTGCGGAGTGCAGCAGCCGAGTCTGCGAAACCATCGCCTACCATCGCACAGCAGTCGTCTCACCGGCAACACAACCCAGATTTAGACTTGAAGGAAGATTCAAAGCCCCTCAGAAAGTCCCAGCGAGAGGATCGGCCCGGCAAAGACGACGCAGTGGAAATGAAATCGCGTTCCTCTCAAAAAACGTTCATCCTGGTGAAAATCTCAAGGTTAGTGTCACCACAAAAAAGTGTATTTCGTGTCTCAATCTGTAAACCAGCCTAGAGCTTCTGCTAAGTATCATCAAGGCGGAGTCCTTCGAGTGTCGTGACGCACGCATTCGTACGCATGCTCTTGAGTTTCGCAATCAGACTTGGAGCGTGCGTGTTGACTCCTGGTTTCATTGTTCACTTTTTTGCTGAAACATTCTTGTAGTTTGAGGAACTAGTAGACCAGTTCATTCCCTCTGATCTCACTTGGAAAGGTTGGGTTCGCATGGCGTTCCACCAACCACTGGTCCCGGTCCTCCCAGTCGCTCGTGAGCTATTCTCGAAGACTAAGCTGATAGCCTCCAAGAATGCCCCCCAAATGGACTCCCGGCCTACAGGCAATAAGAAGCTCACCCTTCGGGGAAAACGGACCATTACCGACGCAACCATAAGGGAGACGCGACCCCGAAGATCTTCCTCTAGCGGTGGAGCCTCCGGTGGCCTTTCCCCGAACAAGAGTCTGACTGGGACGATACTCTCTGATGAGCCAGAGTCAGTGGAACAAGAACCTGATAGCACTGAACGCGCTCGTCATCAAGGGCGAAAGAGGTTGCTTAGCGTGTTTACTCGAGGGAAAGGTGCAGCACGCAGTTTACCACTTTCTGATGTGAGTCTTTGCTCTGGAGGCCCCAATCTTATCTTACTGGTCTTGTTCCACTATAGTTGGAGCACCGCTGACATCAGAAGACTCGTTGACAAGTACCAGTCTCGGATTTGCATGATCACTAACCTCGCTTGCACTACAATCACATTCATCATGGAAATACCTTATTCACGTAACATATTACTCACATAATGCACAATAGAGTTGGTTCACGCATTCACACTTCTTGCTCACGGCACAATTTACATAACATGGCAGTTGGGGTCAGTGCCATTTGTTACATCGTTCTCTGAACAGGTTGAGACGATGCAAGCGGCACCGCACTCCTATGACGACGCAGCCTGCGCCGACGCCCGCTCCTGTCAGGACACTGGATTGCAGAATGCAGGTGCGCCGTATGTTCTGTCCTCTCGCGTTCATTTAACAGGAGCACGTAGCCTCCATTGTCGTCCAAGATGTTGACACGGACCTAAATGCCATTTACCCAAGTGCCCCAACGAGCAGCGCAGAATACCATGTTACACGGCGGGCAGATACATGTCCTACTTCAACCACCACCAAGGAGCTCCAGAGACCGAATGGTCTCATCTCACATGCTTTGAACTTGCGCGGTACATCAGCCCACACTAGCTTCTGATGCAGCCTTGCTGAATAGCGGCGCATTTTTGCAGGGTATACTGTTGGCTCCACGCCGACCCAGCCCGAATGTTCCTCGTACATGGTCTCGACTCGTCCACTCGCGAATGTGCCAATCCGTTTACAGTCCGAGATGAAACTAAGACCAAGACGACTGGGAGGACCTGCTAGCCACCCATTTAGCGATGATGAGGGCGAGTATGTAAGCATAGTACAACACCACGAAGATGTAGTGGAACACCTCGATGTGATCGGTATGTTCCGCCTGAATGTGATGCACGCACCTCACCCCAAAACATTAAAGATCCTCGTATTCGTACTATTGCGAGCCTGGCTAATGCTGTCAATTCTATCCTAGTGTTGGTGAGCTTCCCGAATCAGCTCCTTCATAACTAATCCTTGTTGCCGGCAGTCCTCCGCTGTACTTCTGCAGTCGTAAACCAGTCATCAATCTAGTGCCTCCTAAGGCTCCAGGGGGTACGGTCAGTCCCCATGACTGCGAGTCACTGGGTTCGAACGTGCAGGGGGTGAGAGACGGCCTCGATCAGCATGTCGAAGACGTCTTGAACCGAAAAGCCGTCTGGAAACGGACAATACAGGGCATCTGGGCATTCTTGAAGACTCGTAAGCTTCCGAACCACCCGCCAGATGCTCACGTCTCTGACTGATATAGTACAGCCATTGGGGTAAGCTGTTCGAGCTATGCATAAATCCAATCTGATTCCCAAAAGTTTATTTCTGGGGTTTATGCCTTCCTTGTTGGTGAGGCTTGACTCTTCGATATGCGCCGGAACATCTACTCATCAATAACAGCATTTTGGGGAGCTGCGATATTTCTCTTTCTAGTGAAATGGATCGATCTTCACAACGAGGATAAGCAAGGCTTTTGGGTCGAAGTATGCTCTCAGGTTGAATGTGGTAGGTATCTACTCCGACAGCGACAAACGCACTCAGACTGACGATCTCCAGGACTCTTTTCAGTCACTGGTATAGGAATGATTCCGTCTCGAACGGTGGACACGATCCGTGCGACTCATTGATTGCCAGCTATTATGCGTTCAATTTGGCTCATCTCGATCAGGTGTCTTCAAGATATGGCGTTATCACCGTCGGGTTAGGCAGTTACAGGGATCCGTCGTTCTCCCCACGTCGTCTAATCTCGGTCCTTGCGGTGATCCTAAGGACGCAGGATTCCTCAGTGAGGCTGAACTACAAGATCTGCGCCATCGTCAGTGCATTATTCGCTCCCTAATGCATCCCCTCTGAAGATCCGGACGTCTACAGAACAAGAACAATTCCGCAAGAGCCAGACATGGTACCGTCCATACGACACAGACACGCACAAGGTACGATATTACTCATTCGACTCTCCCTCGGTGACTGAGCTTTCATCGCAGGCGTTTCCCAACAAGTATGTGCCCTTTGATTCGTATGCTGTTGGTGCTGAACAAACATCAGTATGGCACTTTGGATATGTCTCTTGAACGATGGGAACTCCATCTTCCAGGCAAGTCCCTCCCTCCGTCGAATTTTTATCCGAGGGACTCATCTTACTTGAAGGTGATGCTGTCGAGTTGCATGTGGGCTTTGAATCGGTGAATTGCATCAGACATCAGTGAACGTGCATCCATGGCTAATTTACTCATTTCGGACGAAGCTTCAATCGCCCAGCTTGGACGACGGGAACATTGATCCCAGCAAGCTTTCTTTGCGGGTTAGTATCGGCTATACTGATATGGTATGGTGGGCAGCAGACACGAAGGACGGAACAGGTCGAAAAGAGGATGCGCTCTGCATTAGCCATCCCGCGCACTGAATCGCCGACACAGGATCTCCAGGCGTTTGAGAACCGGGGTGCAGCCGCTGGACACATAGCTGGAGAGAAGCACTCTACAACTTCGCAGAAGGGCGAGGAGCAACAAGCCAACCCTGCCTCGCCACATTGACTTCTACATTCAATCATAGTAGAGTATAAGATCCGAGTCTGTCTGTCTGCTACGGCCTTCGTTCGCTTCACGCTCATTATCGATCACGAGTAATCAGTCCATCATTCTTACGTTCACGACGATAACGATAGCAATATTCTCGCATTGAAATCAATACACTACGATTATGGATTGTTGAAATCCGACTACTACGCTCACAGACGCGCGAAGTTCCTGTCTCCCTCAGAGACACCTGGCGGGCCCACAAAGCAGCATCCATCTGCACCGTCCTCCACGATGACCATCGCCGGACCGGACATGATATATGATCTCGCACAACTACCCAAGGTCAAGTGCAAAGCCTTCCTGTGATTAGGAAAGGCCTTGATAAATTAACCGCTTCATGGGCGCTGTTGAAGCGCAAGGATTGGTGAATCAAGCGCTCTGGCGGGCCCAGCGAGCAGCGGCAACCAGGTTGGTCAAGGAAGCTTCAGTCTCCTTCCAGCCACGGGTCTTGAGACCACAGTCAGGGTTGATGAACATGAGGTGGTCGGGGATGATGGCAAGGGTGGCCTGGAGACGGTCCTTGATCTCCTGTTCGCTGGGAACACGGGGCGAGTGGATGTCGTAGACACCGGGACCGATCTGGTTTGAGTAACCGTACTGCTGGAAGGTATGCAGCAGTTTCATGTCACTCTTCGAGAACTCAATCGAGATGACATCGGCATCAAGACGTTGGATGGAGGGGAAGATATCGCCGAAGTCGGAGTAGCAGAAGTGAGAGTGGGTCTGAGTAGCGTCGGTGACACCAGCAGTTGAGAGCTTGAAGGTGTCAACGGCCCACTGCAAGTACTCATCCCAGTCAGAGCGACGGAGAGGAAGCTGTACGCGCAAAATGATCAGCGGAGATTGATGATGCTACTAGCGACCACACTTACACCCTCACGAATGGCGGGCTCATCGACCTGGATGGCAGCAATGCCAGCGGCTTCAAGGTCGCAGACCTCATCACGAAGGGCCAATGCCAACTGCTGAGACTGCAGCTTGCGTGGGACATCATCACGAGGGAACGACCAGTTCAAGATGGTCACAGGGCCGGAAAGCATACCCTTCATGGGCTTCGAGGTGACGCTCTGCGCGTAGCTACTCCACTTCACGGTCATGGGAGTTGGGCGGCTGACATCGGAGACAATGATGGGGGGACGGACGTAACTGTAAAAAACTCGTTAAATTCTTGATCTTAAATAGAAGCTATGTCACTTACCGAGAACCGTAGGACTGAACCCAGCCGTTCTGGGTGAAGCAGAAGCCGTTCAACTGCTCACCGAAGTATTGCACCATGTCGTTTCGCTCGGGTTCACCGTGCACGAGGAGGTCAAGGCCGACCTTCTCCTGGAAGCGAACGACGAGTTCGATCTCCTTCTTGATGAACTCATCGTACTCGGCTTCGGTGATCTCGCCCTTTCCAAGCTTAGCACGAGCGTTACGAATCTCCTTGGTTTGCTTTGGAAACGGTCAGAAAAAGAGTTCACTCATGTTATGGAACATAAGGTGCTTACAGGGAACGAGCCGATCGTGGTGGTGGGGAACTTGGGAAGCTTAAGCTTCTGGGCCTGCACCTCCTTACGGGTGGCGAAGGGGCTCTTGCGGTTGTACATATCAGGAGTGATAGCAGCGACACGCTTGCGGACGGCATCGTCCGAGGTGCGCTCGAACTCGCGGCGCTTAGCGATAGAAACGTTGTTGGCCTCAAGGGCAGCCGCGACCTTGGAGTCCTGAGAGCCGGAAAGGACTGCAGCGATGGTTGCAACTTCAGCGGCTTTCTCCAGAGCGAAGGAGAACCAGTCCCTCTGCTCAGCAGTGAGCTTCTTCTCGGAAGCCAAGGTGACAGGGGTGTGTAGGAGCGATGATGAGGTAGCGATGATGACACGGTCAGCTCCGAGAGCAGCGATGGCCTTCTGGCCCTGCTTGATGGCGGCAGCAAAGTCGGCCTTCCAGATGTTACGGCCAGACACGACACCGAGAGAGAGAATGATGTTGGTGGATTTGATGGCTGCAATGACACTGTCGAGCTGAGCGGGTGCACGGCTCAGATCGATGTGAAGACCAGCAACGGGAAGCTTCGCGACGAAGTTCACGTTGGAGTCGAGGCGGGAGAAGTAGGTCGTCAACACGATCTTGGGAGCAACGGGGACAAGCTCAGCGTAGGCGGTAGCATACTGCTTGTCGAGTTCAGCGGCCTTGTCGAGAACGAGGATTGGCTCGTCAACTTGAACGGAGTCAACACCAGCAGCCTTGAGCTCAGACAGGAGCTGCTTGTAGATGGGCAAAATCTTGGGCAGCAGCGAGATGGGCTGGAAGTTGGCAGAGGCCTCCTTTCCGGCCTTGCCGAGGACAAGGTATGAGACAGGACCGAGGATCACTGGGCGGGTGACTACGCCGAGGGCCTTGGCCTCATTGTACTCCTGGAGGGCCTTGTTGTACAACAACTTGAAGTCGGTCTCCTCAGACAATTCAGGGACGACAAAGTGGTAGTTAGAGTCGAACCTAAATTTAGAATAGTAGTGAGCCACCGATGCACATTGCTGTTACGTGAAATACTGACCATTTCTTCATCTCGCAAGCGGGGACATCAACACCATCGGCTTGACGTCCACGGCCCATCGCGAAGAAGACATCGAGGGCCGAGAGGCCAAGTCCCTGGTAGCGCTTGGGGATGGCGTTGAAAGCTGCGGAGTGATCGAGGACGTGATCGTAAAGGGAGAACTCTCCGCTAATCGGACGCTCAATCACTGGAACCGAAGAGCAGAAATACGGTCACATACCTGGGGATCAAGTTGACGTTGCGCTCCTTCAAGCTCGTCCAGCTGGCCTTCTTGACATCGGCAGCAGCCTTGACAAGGTCTTCTGCAGAGAGCTTGCCGGCCCAGTAGGCTTCGACAGCCTTTTTTACCTCACGGTTTGCACCTAAGACGCGTTGTGAGCAAAGTAGATCGTTCGTATCGAAGCGTGGAATTTCATACCGATGCGAGGGAAACCAAGGACACTGGACAAAACCATGTTGATTGTGGATGAAAGTGGAGAATAAAGTGAAAGTGAAAGAGGGAGTTGAGACAGCAGATATCAGTTGGCGTGATTTTGAGTTATCTTGTATGCCTGCCCTGAGTCAACGGGTATCTGTTAATCATATCCAATCATCACGACATCTTCCATCAGTTCTCTTCGAGGTCTTCCTAAAAGCCAAACTCCCATGTTAACCTCGTTCCTCCTCCCATGTTCATGAGAAACGTTCGTCTACTTTCCAGCCGCAAATCCGCATTTGTGTCCTTTCGAGACACTCCCCCGGTTGCGTTCACACAGATTAGTGAAGTTACTCCCATTGTTGCCAGACTTGCGCCAGAGTGCGGTAATTACTTCAGTCATTTGTGGAAAAATCATTGCGTTACTCTATGGATACACGATTGCACTTCTAGTACTATCTATCTTACAGCTCGAGCTCCATGGGGCGTCACATCTAGCTTCTTTATTATCATTAAGTCCCATAACATGGGGATGGGTATATGAAGTCCGTGTGATGATCAAGCCCTTCTCGATCCCCTCTCTATCGCGCTATTAACCGCTCGACTGCAGTGCGAAGCATGCTGTGAGGCACCGGGGGCTGCTTCAACCCCGGTTTACCTACCAGATCAAGGGTGACCAGTCCCTCTCCCAGCGTCTCCCCCTCGGCAAGATCTGCCACCTCGGGAGCAAGATCGCTAGCGAACGCCTCCGGTGTGACTGGACCTTGGCTGTCGGATCCTAAACTGCTACTATCTGAGCCAATGATGAAGTTGCTCGCACGATCTCCATAATCGACGTATCGACCAGCGTAGGACCGAGGAGGGGGCTCGGCCGACTCCCTGAGCGCCATTATGCGTTCGGCGCTATCGTAACTCCAGTTGGGATGAGGGAAGTCGTCCCCGTTCGACGAGTAATCCTCACTGTCATACGAATTAACGAGAGTCGAGTCGGACATGGCCTGGTGCACGACCAGCTTAGTAGCAGGTGCGCGTCGGGTATAGCCAATTGCAGCCTCCTTGGCGTTGTCCGAGGCCACACGGAGTTCTTCTGGAGTCATGTAGAAGGACTCCATATTAAGGATCGCTTCCCGCATCTCCGGGATGCTGATGCGTGCGGAAGGATTTAAGTTGAAAGTGCGCTTCAATAGCTCGTTTAAAGCATGTGAGATTGGAAGCATCTCCCGAAGGTGGTCTTGATTGTGGACATAAGCCAAGAATGCTTCGTCCGAGGGCGTAGCCAGCCGCCATGGATTGCGTCCGGTGACCATGTTCACAAGGATTATTCCCAAGGACCATATATCCGTGTGAAGAGGGGAATAGTGAGGATATTTGAGTTCGCGACTCAAACACTCTAAAGAACAAGGTGATTAGAACAAATTAGTATCATATTGGGAAGGGACCTGACTGACCTGGGCTCATGTAATAAGAGCTGCCGCAGCCAAAGTCCTTACAGAGGCGCTTCCGTGTGGCAAGGCCGAAGTCCGCAATAAGTATACCCGCGCCACCCTTCCTGCACAGAATGTTCTCTGGTTTGAGATCCCGATGGAAGATGCCTTTTTGATGACAAGCGTGCACGCCGTCGAGAATCTCGAGGAATGCTTGTCTGATAAGGGTATCGTTGTTGTGGTATATGTGGTATTTGATAATAGCGGTGAATAGATCTCCCCCCTCGCATAGGTCGAGGACGAAATAGAGATAAAGTTCTTCCTCGATGATGTGATGAAGGGTAAGAACATAGGGGGAACATCCGGAAACGGTCTGGTGGATGGATATCTCCCGTGTCTGGTAGAGCAGTTGTTCTGCTGTAAGCTCCGACTTTGATAGACATTTGACAGCATAATAGTCTGGATTGTGCGGGTTTGATGTCGTATCGACGGCGCGATAAACGCAGCCGTAGGCTCCAGATCCGAGCATGGAGATGAGCAGAAAGCGCCCATCATCGATAACCTGTCCGGAGAAATCAGGGAGGTTATCGCTGAGGCAACCCATGTTGTTATCAAAGAATGTGCAGCGCTGCAGGGATGAGGAGAAAAGGATCTGCGGGTAGAACTTGAATCGGGGCTTCTGCGTCAACGCTGAAGCAAGTTGGACGTTAAGGTCGGTGAAGAATTCGGTGAACCGCAAGGAAGGACATAGAGAAAGACTTTATAGGTGTCCAGATACATGGCTGAGGCGGATGTTGTCGGCACGGAGAGAGCAAGCGCATGTGTCGGCTCGCATGTCGAGGAAAGCCAGATTCACATCCGTCCCGACACATCCGAAAGAGGAAATCCCGACGTGGGTAAAATCACGGACCGCCGCCGCACGGTGTCTCGGAATGTATACAAATTTGGCACTTCCCCGTGTGTGATTTCCCTCTACGTGCGCATGGGCGGCCCTTCTCCGTCCCAGTCCGCTAATATTGGACGACACCAAGTCTTTTCCACCACATACTTCAACAGCTGAAAATCAGGACGTTCGTCCGCATGTCGGACAGGCTCTCATCGTAACTGTCGCCTGTAGCAGTGGACAGTATAAAACTCTCAGCATCGCCGTGGGCAATTTAGGATCTGTTTTTCCGCACTCCCGCACCGTTCTAAGCCTGGACTCGGAATCATATGAGCAGTGGCATGACGGACCGTGAAATCCGCTCGCACATATAGCGGAGGTGAACCTCACCCATGTTCCCGTCTCTACTCCTGTATACACCCAGTGAAACGTCCCAGCATGTCTGACAATAAATCGTTCGTCCTCAAAAAGATTGATACCGTCGTGTTCGAGGAGCGGCCTATCCCAGAAAGTAAGTGTTTAGACAGGGGCTAGCTAGGGCAGTGCTAACCAGGCAGATAGTCGGTGCTCACGATGTCCTCGTGGAAGTAAAGAAGACCGGTAAGTCTGAACTTTTTGTCTACTTCCGCTAACCTAATCCGCGGCGATCTGTAGGAATCTGTGGATCGGATGTAAGCCCCCCCTGTCCGCTGTAATTTGGGCTGTCCTTAAGCAGATCGATTGTCGGTTTAATTAAGATCCACTACCTCGTGCACGGCAAAATTGGAGACTATGAACTCAAGAGTGGAAGTGACATGGTTTGTCGTTTATGCTATAATCACAGCCCCCGCATGCTAAATTTCCCTTCACCCGTAAGGTACTCGGCCACGAGTCTTCTGGCGTCATCTCCAAAGGTACTGCATTTTAAACTACTTGTTTCACATGTACTGACTTTAGATTTTCGCAGTTGGCTCTTCTGTTACACACCTCAAGCCAGGTGACCGGGTCGCTATCGAACCGGGCGCTACATGCAAGACGTGCGATGCCTGCAAAGAGGGCCGATACCAGGTACTGATCTACCCCTAAACGAATAGTGTAAAGATCTGACAACTTTGAATGAAAAGCTTTGCCCTGATGTCAAGTTCGCCGCTACCCCACCCTACGACGGCACACTCGGCCGTTTCTACGCTGTCCCCGCAGATCTCGCTTACCCCCTCCCGCCGCATCTCACTCTCGAGGATGGTGCAATGGTGAGAGCACAGCTCCTCGCAACGATCGCCAGTAAACTCATTCACTTACATAGATGGAACCTCTGTCTGTCGCCGTACACGCAGTTTCCAAACTTGGATCTCTCAAAGCTAACCAATCAGTCGCCGTCTTTGGCTGTGGACCCGTTGGTATTCTCTGCATGGCTGTTGCAAAAGCCCTCGGAGCTTCCCGCATTATCGCCATTGATATCGTTCCCGGCCGCCTCGAGTTCGCGAAATCATACGCTGCCACTGACATATTCCAGCCCCCCACCCTGTTGCAGGATGAGACTAGAATCGCATATTCCAAGCGCTCGTCGGCAGCGATGAAGGAGCAGCTTGGTATCAGCGAGCGCGGGACCACCAGCATCGACCTGGTTGTCGACGCTTCTGGCGCGGAAGTTTCGATCCAGACTGGTCTCAGGATTGTCAAGATCGGAGGAACCTATGTACAGGTAATCGCCTGCTGTGGCCTAGACTTTCGACCTGCTCTGACCTTGATACTCTGCTTAATGTAGGTTGGAATGGGTCCTTCCGATATTACCATCGATATGAGTGTCGTTCTTTGCAAGGAGCTGCTTATGAAGGGATCTTTCCGCTATGGCGTACGTAGATTCTCCCTTTCTTGACATAAAACTTTGATACTGAGACATCTTCAGCCTGGTGATTACCCTCTAGCTATCGCCCTCGCAGCCTCAGGCAAGGTTGACTTGAAGCCCTTGGTTTCGCATCGGTCAGTTCCCCTCCCATTTTCTATGGCTTGCGTGTTCACGACAATATTATAGATTCCCATTCAACGATGCTCGGCTGGCATTCGAGACGACCCGGAAAGGGAAGAGCGAGGACGGCAAGGGGGTTATCAAGGCAATCATATCTGGTCCTGATGTTGATATCAATGCCGTTTGAACGGCCGGTTAGCATGACTTATATCTAAACATGTATTTGTATATTGCTTAAACTTCTTGATTTTTGCTCCCGACTCATTCGTGATGCGTTTGGTTAGGGGCTGACGTTTGTAATAACTTTGTATGTGGCACTGCTTAAGGATGCATTGTTGTACCTTGTTTGATTCAGAAGGCTCTGCCAAGCCTATCTGGCACAACTCACATTCGACATTCGAATTTCGAATCTCGGAGCCGGGGAGAGCTGCTTCCGAACGAGACGGCGTAAGACTCCAGACAGGTTTCCACCATGACATTCACGTCAAGGAACGCGTATTATCTGCGTATATCTGCGACCACAATCCTGCCGCTATATGTCTGTCATCTTAAGTCGCGTTACACGAGCAAATCTCACTGATATCCTGAGCAGCTTTACCTCGATGAGCGGCACATTGATTGGATGTCAGACATGGTCTTGCAACATGTTCTCGCGGATCTGCGACCACTGTTCGTGGGTTTCTACATTGCATGCTGGACTTAGTGGCTCACCAATCGCTCGTCTTCAGAGTGATTCCAAAGCTTCACGCGGAGAGGGACATTCACTTTGGGCCGGGAACCAAAAAGGGATCTGTTGAAGTCCACCGAGGAGGTACGTTCGCGTCTTATTGACCTCAGCGGTTTGGAGACCTATGTCGGGCATCACAGAGGCATACCAGTTTGCTTACTTCTTCCGCAAAACTGAGCCTCACTCCGTGGTGATCAAGGTGCGTATGTTCGCCTCGGCAGCGGCGCGCGCGACTAAGCGCATCGTACAGTCAAGATATTTTGTAGCTGCACCCCCTCGTTCGGAAGTTGCGCCTGTTCCCGTCGCACCACCACCACCACCACCACCACCACCACCCGCGGATAAGACAAAGAAAAGGCGGGGGAACAGGCCATCTGTCAACCAGCCTCGGAGAAAACGTCCCAAGACGAAGGGAAAGCACAAAGCCCCCGACAACCACCTGGACGAGGGCATTCTGTCCACCGAAGAGAGTGAAGAAGACAATGATGATGAGATCGAACCTCAAGGTGCTCCAAGTGAACTTCGCCGCTCAAGAAGGCAGCGTCGTGTCATCGCAGGCGGATATCAAGAAAATGATGAAGACGACATGGAAGATGTTGATGCGTATCAAGACGTCGACATGGAACCCCCACCAGTCTCCTCAAACGTTTACCGCGAACCTCCAACAAACAATGTTGATGCGTCAGACAACTCCGCTCCCGCTCTCAACGTGAAGAGCGAAGACGTTGACGAGGCTCTCCTCGGTGTTGTTGAGGGAGATACAGATGCTGACATTGATGGAGATGACCAACCGCTCCCCACTCATGCTACGTCAGATATTGACCTTGTTGTCGAGGAAGAAGAGGAAAAGAAGCCAAAGCCCTTGCTCAAGCTCAAGTATCAGTCTTTCACTGTATCTGGACATTGTCTATGTGTGGTCGTCGAGCCATGGCCTCCCCAGCGTGCGGCTACAAGACTGCGGTCAGTTGCTCCCCTTGGGACGGGCCTTTTGCCGCCACCATCCGCATCAAGCGAAGCCAGCATTACAGAGCAAAGAGCAAGAACACCTTTGTTCCTTCCGGAGTTCGATAGAGCGCCCAGTGAAGCTCCCTTTCCCCGCGAAAGAACTCTCCCACCAGTGCCGCTCTTTCATGATGACCCTCCTGCCGACGACGATGACGATGGCTACACCAGTGATGATCTCATGGACTTCAGCCAGGTGCTCAATTCGGCAGGACATATGATGACAGTGACAGCGGACGACGACGACGATATGGATGGGGCTGTATTGTTCGGAGATGCTGATGAAGTGAGAGAGTTTTCATGAAAGAGTCACAAGTAACTAGACGTCAGATCTATTGTACTATGCACGCCCGATCTCCCTTAATATCTCCATCTTCCGGGACTCTGCAACCTCTCTGAATCCCGCATTTCCCATGTCGAAACTACCATGACCACCAGATAATGCACGGAGCCGTGTAGAATAATCCAGCATCCGGCTCAGAGGGGCGATAGCATGAATAGTCCGTTTTGCACGGGGAGAATTCGAGGTCGATGACGAAGCCCTGAAGGCAGATGACGGTGAAAGTTCCTCTGGAGGGAAATATACTCCGTCGGTGGAGAAGGGCTGCCCATCGTCTTCTATAGCGGTAATCGAACTAGCAGCAGACGCGAGATCAAGGACTTCACCCCCGCTTTCGGTGATGTCTTTAACCACTTTGCCCAAGGTGTCCTCAGTGACAATGACCTTGAGCTTGATGAAAGGCTCAAGGACAGGTCCCATGCCCGCTTCCTTGAGTTTGGAGCGCAAGATGTACGAACTTGCACCTGCAAGGATGGAAGGAGGACCTTCGCGAGGAATCTGGAATCGTGCGACTTGGACCTTGACGTGAGACAGCGGAAGGGCAGTATGAGGGGAGCTGGATAAGGCACTTGCGATGCCGCGAGCGATGTGGCCCATGGGATCAGCTTGATCCGTATATGAATCCGGAGCCTTGAGTTGTCGGCCTTTGGCATCCACGACAAGATTGCCGTCGAAAGACGGATCGCCCTGCTCGTTGTCGCCAAGTGGTGATAATGCAAGCGAGAGTTTGACAGCGATTTGTTTCCCAGCGACTTCAGTTGACCACCCTTCCAGCTTTGCAGGGATGGTCGAACTGATGGATTCCCGATAGCTGACCTTGCGGCTGCCAACCTCGAATTTGACATCCCACTCGTCCCTGAGCCGTCCTTCTATGATCTCCAGGTGTAGCGCTCCGAGGCCATGAACGAGGATTTGTCCTTCCTGGGTATCCATGCGAACAGAAGGGTCCGTACGAATCAGAGAATGAATGGCCTCTTCGACAGGTTCCAGATCAGCATGCGAGTTGGGCATGATGGAGACAGACATGACAGCGGGCGGGGGGACAACCCCTCGGAGTGACGTCTGAGATGAAGCAGAAGATCCAGCACCACGAGAATCGACCAGGGTGTCGCCAGTACGAGTGTGCTTTAGACCAAGGATGACTCCGACAGAACCATATGGAAGGGAATCCACTTCCTCGGCTTGCGATGCGTAGAGCAGCAGAAGTTTGGAAACCTTCTCTTTCTGTCCAGTGCTGATGTTATGTATAACGCTCTGCTTTTTCACCGTTCCTACATAATATGTTAGGACGGAGACCCGACAGCCATCTTGTGGACATACCTGAGTAAACGCGTACAAAAGTCATCCATCCCTTTTTCTTGTCCCAAGCGACTTTCCAAGCCAGTAGACGCAACGGTGCATTCGCAGATTCTGCTTCCAGGCGTACGTCAAGGGGACTTGCGAGAAGATCCCCGGCATAGTCCAAAACAAGTTCAGTCCCAATACTCTTCATGGCAGCACCGCATAACACAGGCAACACCTGGTTAGCTAAAGTGGCCTTTCGCAGGTGTGGTATTATGTCCTTGGACTTTACGTGCAGGTAAGAAGACGGAGTTGACGGGAGGGCAAGCAGTTGTTCCATTAGGTCCTCAGAGAACATTGACAGGTTCTCGAGGAGTGCGGTGCGCGCGGGTATAAGGTGAGGGACAATAGGATGGTTCCTTGGGAAGATCTCTAAGAATTCAGGAGTATCCACGGCTTGAGGAAGAGAGTGGACGGAGCGTTGGCCATCTTTTGTCCACCTCCAAAGTTCCCATTTCACAAGGTCCACTAAGCCCTCGATCCCCGGTTCCGCCCGAGCGTAGTCTTCGGGATTCATAGACGCAACGGGAAGAGTGATTGTCAGCGGATTAGCATGTAATTTGTGTGTCATGACGGATAACAGGGATGCCCCGAAAGAAGCCCCGGGTCGGTCTAGCTTGTTCATGAATACCATCCTTGTGGGTACATTATATCTGACGGCGATCACAGCGTTAAAAAGGGATGATGCCAAATTGATCCAGAAAATATTTACCTGGATAACTGCTTCCAGACACCCATCGTCTGTGCTTCAACTCCTTCTACAGAGTCTATTAACACAACAGCACCATCGACGACCCGACTCGCGCTTTCGACCTCCATGCCGAAGTCAGCGTGACCTGGAGTGTCAATAAGATTGAAAGTCCAGTTCTTCCACTTGACTGGAATGCTTGCAGATTGTATGGTTATTCCCCGCTCCCTCTCAGCAGGTAAGAAGTCGGTGGTCGTACTACCACTGTCGACAGAGCCGGGAGAAGGAATGTAGGATGACTTGTGCAGAATTGACTCGGTCAGTGTCGTTTTTCCGGAGTCTGCAGTACCATATGCAAGTCAGAAGCGCGTCCGTCATACAACGTGCAACGCATACCGATGTGAGCAACAAGTGCCATGTTCCTGATGTCGGAAGTTTCATTTCGAGGGGCGGCAGAAGCATAATAGCGCGAGCCAGGTGCGCGGGGTGTAGTACTACGTAGAACGCTACATCGCAAGGCGAAGTGCCAACGCAGCATGACCCTACTAGGGCTACTCTCTGAAGTTTACAGAGGTTTTAAGATCACGGGATGGACATGTTACCGTTTTGGGAGAGCACAAAGTCCACTGCCTTCTGATCCTAACAAACTCAAACAACCGCTCAAGCGCTCTTGTGTTACTTGGGATCATGTCACAGCAACAATATATACCCCGCAAGAGGACTTTGGTATTATCTGCGGGCGCGCCCATCTCTTCTTCATCTATCTTATATAGGTACATAAGTTATGGCCGAGGTACCTCCAGATGGCTTCGAACGTCGCTTGCAGGAACGCGAGAACATGAGACATCCGTTGGCAACAATTCCAACTAACATACAGCCAATTGGGAACATTCCAAACACACCACTCTCAGTTTCTACGATATCGTTCTTGCTCGGCGCACTCTTCTCGCTTGGAGCATCCTTGTTTTCATCAGGAGGTCTCGCCTCTCCCTGGTGGGCAACATATCAGCTCGGTTTCTTTGTTGCTGCCTGGTCCGGCTTTCACTGGGGTGAATTCGCGGTGACCGCCGGGTGGAATCTGGAGAAGTGCAGTGTGGACTGTGAGCATATCTCAAATATCTCCCGTGGGTATCACTTACCGTTATACCGTTCTCAGCCTTCTTGCTCGACAACGGCGCGATGTATCACGTTGCAAATGGAATTGCCTTGGTGGAATACCTCATCACCCTCTATTTCAGTCCTTCGCTGAAGGCATACCCATGCATCTCAGCCATTGGTGCGCCACCTTGCCTCCTGTCTTGCATAGCTATCCTTGACAAGTGAAGCAGGCATCCTTTTGGTGTTCACTGGCCAGGCCTTGCGGACAACCGCCATGGTGCACGCATCCACTAACTTCTCACATGCGGTCGCGTTTCATAAGAGAGATTCGCACCAGCTAGTGACAAACGGAGTCTACGCGTAAGTGAGGACCTTTGAAAGAAGGCTGGCTGATGCCAACATATCCACAGATGGTTCCGTCATCCATCATACGCAGGTTTCTTTTACTGGGCACTCGGCACGCAGATGGTGCTGCAAAATCCCATCAGCTTTGCAGGATTCGCCGTTGTTCTTTGGAGATTCTTCTACAGACGGACTCGGGGTGCGTCTCAACCATACACGTTCTGTCCAATATCATCTGACCCTATGACCCAGCTGAGGAAAGGGCTCTGGTGAAGTTCTTTGGCAAGGACTACGAAGTATATAGACAAAACGTAGGCACCAAAATCCCGTTCATTCCGTGACCCCTCCGCACGATGCAGGTGAAGACTATGTCTTAGTATAGAGTGGTGTATCACAGCGAGTGAGATAATGAAATAGCATGGCATGCGTGATCATACAGTGTTGATGGAGATGAACGCATACATAGCATGGATTTTAAGTACGGCGAGCCACCTCTCTGAGCAAACCCCCTCACTCAGTAATAACCGTCGTCCGGTCAGAAACGTAGATACCGTCCAAGAATTTACGGATATCCTTGTTCTTCACTCTGCATGCGCCCTGGATCGATGCAGCTGTGAACGTAGATCAGTCGTGGTTTCACCTAAATGAGCGGACATCGTACCTGATTGTGAGACGTTCTCAATGTCATTGCCCTCCAAGATCAACTCATCCTTCTGAGCCTTGGACTCCGATATCACAACTCCGTCGAGCATGTTAACATGTCGGACAGCCTGGGGAGTAGTTGGGTTACGAGATCACCGATAAAGCGCAGAACGCACCTTCTCGCCAAGGAAGTTGATGATCTCCAGTTTCCGCCCATCCTCGTGAATGACAGAGTTGACGGGGAAATGGGCATAAACCGCACGCATTTTGTAGAGGAAGCCCTGAATGCATCATTGAGGGTTATTGAATATGCTCGGGCAATAGTGCTACATACCTTCGTGACACCGGTAATCATGTTGTTAATCAGGCTTCTGATGGTGTTTAGGCAAGCAACATGCTTGCGTCCACCCTGCCAGACAGCCAAAGTGACCTTGCTCTTGTTCTTGCCGGCCTTGACTACTCGGAGATCCATGTCGACATGGCGAATGTTTTTCGTGAGGGTTCCTCGGGGGCCAGTAACTTTGATGACGCGAGACTTGATCTCGACGGTAACACCCCCGGGAATGTCGAGTTCTTCGGTCTTGAGGACGTCACGCATCTGAAGTTCAGTGCAAGGTCAGTCAAGAGTTCGCCATCCGGAATTGCCCAACGGAATCCATCGGTTTCTCCTTGCCATGTTGCGTCCAAATGGCATGGATCGTACAGATTGGCTCATCGGGACCGTACAGACTATCATGGGGCAGCATAACAACGACTTACTTTGCGATCGCTGGTGTTCTTGAGGACGGTGAACTTTGGTGCTTCACTAGTATGGACGGCGAACAGACCTGCCGGCTATTTGCGTTCGGAGATTGAATTACCATAAGACGGCTATTGGCAAACCGCCTGTGTCATCCGCTTCTTTACCTTCACCCACCATCATCGTTTCGTTGAAGCTACAAGTCGTCGTCACTTAAGTGGAGAAATTATTAAATTCAGAGTCTCCTTCTTGCCTGGCGATACTAGGTGAACAAGTGCATACTTTGACAAGTTCTTGGGGCGTATAAGTTTCAAGTATCATGTCGATGTACTCTCAGGCCCCCGCGTACGGGCAGGTCGCTTATCCAGCATCAGGCTTCCATCAGCCTGGCCCTTCTGCATACTCCTACCAACCGCCGCCCCCGCCAGCTCCTGCTCCACCAGTGTATCATGTGGACCCCAACTCTTTTCGTCGTGATTTTGCAGCCCGTCTGGCTGAACTTACCATTAACTCTAGACCGATTATCCAGACATTGTCAATGTTTGCCCAAGAATATTCCCGGTGGGCCGATGTCGTCGCACAGTGCCTCGACGTGCACATACGTAGGGTGAGCAATCAGTCTCTTGGCATCTTATCTTCACTTCATCACAGAGGAAGAGATGGGTTTGGCCTCTTCTGCGTGGCAATGATGTCTGTTGGCCTGAACCTATGTATATACAAACGTCATCATGTAGTCTTGAGCAAAGATAACCTCTGATGGCCCGGCAAAGGCCACCGCTGTTAGCAGCGGCAGGAAGAGGACGCACACATGAGAAAAGCACGTTGTACTGTCGTTGTTGCCTTGCCTTGCCTATTGTTCATTTTCTCGTGCTTAGTGGTCTGCCTTTGATGCTGACTCATTTTGCCATTTTTGGTTTACTTCCGTCAGGTACCAGCATGGATGAAGCTCCCCGCGTTCTACCTCCTCGATGCCATCTCGAAAAATGTCTATGATCCTTATGCGCGCCATTTTGCGCCGTTCGTCATACAGCTGTTCTTGGACACTTATCGACAGGTGGATCAGGTTACTCGCAGCAAGATGGAAGAGATGCTTCTCACTTGGCGAACTGGGGCCCCGAATGGCAAGGAACTATTCGGTGTCATCACTCAGCTCACGATCGAACGTGGTGTATGGGGTGGTACCTCCACCGCGTCAACGGACGTAAGTGACTTTGTTGCCTTTTGCCCGGCTCTTCTAATGGCTGCAACTTATCTCAGAGCTACGGCGGGTCAAATCAAATCTCGAAGGTCCAGGTACTGAGTGAACTTGAATTTACACTCGGTCAGAAGGAACGCGCCATTCAAGCTAACCCCTGGGACGTCACAGCGCAGAAGCACATAGAAGTGCTGCAACAGGTCAGGCAACTAACGTATCGCCCCGATTGACTTGCAAACTGACTTACAACCTTAGCTCCGTAAACTCGTAGAGGCCGGGGTTTCTCAGGAAGAACTACGACAGATCCTTGCCCAGTTAAGATCCCTCACGCGTACAACCCCCCCTCAGGCGACGCCCCCTCCAGCACCATCATACCCAGCGTCCGCATCTACATACTCCTACCCCACTCAGCCTACTCAACCTTCCCAATCTACGTACACGCGACCCTTCCAGCCCAGTTACTCCGCTGCTGCCCCGTCTCAGCCCCTTAGTTCATACTCATACCAAGCAGAGCCTGTCAAGTCTGAGCCCGTTGATCTTTCCGCTCTCCTATCGTCCGCGTCAGCGAGCGCGCCAGCACCTGCATCCGCAGTACCAGCAATTGCTCCCAATAATCTCGCAAATCTTTATAGTGCGTTGCTGAAAGCGGGCGTCGTATCCGCCGACAGCACACCCGTCGGTGCAGGTTCTACCAACCAAAACGAAGATCAGACTCCGCCCCCGTCTATCAGCTTGACTCGAGACGCTAGCCGCGCTTACAGGAAAGCCGTTCTGTCTGAGAAGATCCAGCTGACTACCACGGATATCACTAGGTATGCCCCCTCGGTCTTCCATTTCAATACAGTCTATTGACGCGCATGTTACATCGCTCAGGAAACGCTCCTCCGTCTTATATTTCCTATATGATCGACTTCCCGCTCAATGTAAGCAGTGTGGTGTGCGATTTGGTGACGACTCCAGTGGCAAGAAAGAAATGAACGATCACCTGGACATGCACTTCAGACAGAACCGTAAGGCTAGTCAGAATATGGGCCGTGGACACAGCCGGAGTTGGTTCGTCAATGTTGAGGTAGGCATCCACTTTCCTTCTGTCTCGTGCGCCGTTGCTGATGGTCTCACAGGATTGGACTCACGAAGGCGTGGTGGACGTTAAGGGCAAGGGACGAGCTGATGGCGCGCGACCCACATCTTTCAAAGCAGTAGCAGCTGCTGAGGCAGCACAGCGTGATGCCGAACTTCGTGCACAGTTTGTCGTGGTGCCACCAGGCGATGAAGCTAAATCAATATCATGTCCGATATGTAAGGAAACCATGAAATCAGAATTCTTGGAGGACGACGAAGAGTGGGTTTGGAAGAATGCTGTCAAACATCATGATAGGGTACGTCACCTCTTGCGATTGTTCTCGTCGCTTTTAGCTGACTGTCTGTAGATTTATCACGCGACGTGTCATTCCGAGGCGATGAAATCTGCTCAGAGTCTCGCTTCCCGACTGCGCAACGAGACCTCGAGTCGCAGCCGGTCACGAACGCCAGAAACGCCTGCTACACGTACGACCCCTCCAAAAGGTACTGCATCTGGACTGCGGCCTTCTCTATCACCTTCGCCTGAATCAAAGCGTGCTATGCTTAAGCGTAAGATCGTCGCCGACGATCAGTATTCTGATGCCTATGCTGCCCGAGAGGAAGATGGCACACCCCCGATGAAGAAACTTGCCCTTGCGGCATGAGGCGGGTATCCGTCATCCTCTCCTTCATCTTTATTGGATTACATTATTCATTGAGCATGGTCGTTAAATTGTCATTTGTATTATCTTGCACTCGCATGAATACTACACGGATTCGTTCATCATTTTTGTGAAGCTCGCGAGTCAGATTGAGTGAGTGTCAGCCACAGTGACGGAGGTTATATGTCAGGGCACTTTGTCGCTTGGACCCTACACGCCTCTACTACAGAAACGTATTTTTGATTGACGTGATAGGGTTGTGCTCGACTTCCATAAACAACCCCGGTCTGCCCCGCCACTACTATCTTCCACCTGATCCTTTCGTACAGTATACTCGAGATAGAACCAGTAAGTTCGCTCATAATGTCATCCTCTAACTCTACCTTTCAGCGCAATGGCGGACTGGGCCTCTCCGCACGTACGTGACCCTGCGGTCCTCGCCTGATCTTCTCTAACAACGCTCGGTGGCATTCAGCTGCTGAGTCCGCCCAGCTCGATGCCACACTTCAAAGTATCGATGACATCGCGAATCTGGACGTAGAAATGCAGGTGCGGGCGGACCACTCCATAAATTCATTCATATCCTTTGCAATCTCTCGTACTGACGCGATGCGCAAGGGTCCACTATCAGAGCAATTGACGATTATCGTACTAGACACGAATATATTACTGGAGTTTCTCGACATCGTACAAACATTTGTTGAGGAAGTAGAGCAGCAACGTTTGCCCGTATTACTTATTATCCCTGGGGCCGTTATATACGAACTTGATGGGTAAGTCGCATGAATCATCAACAATAGATGTTGATCGAATTGGAACTGTGCCTTCCGACAGACAAAAGAACCGCAATCACCTATCGTGGTTTGCGCGACGGGCGTCAACCTGGCTATTGAAGAAGGTCAAAGAGAGGAGGAGCGTCAAGGGTCAAGCCCTAGAAGAGACGTGCAAGCCTTCTGGAAACTGGAAGAAGAGAGAACCTGGAGAAGTATGTTTCCAGTTCGTGATAGGGGGTGAATCACCTTAACCCCGCATTCCCCAAGGAATTCGGCACAGAACGAACAAATGACAGTCTTATTCTTGACTGCTGTCAGTATTTCTTCCGGGTCCGACTGCGTCGTACGTTCCTGTGTAGCAAAGATAAGATCCTTGCCGTGGAGGCCGAAAGCATCGGTAAGTCTCAGGTCTAGGCGTGACAACTGGGAAATGACGAGAGCACGCCCAGGCATTCCGTCGATATTTCCAAACCGAGGATCTTTCTGCAGTCGGGACATCGCTCATGCAGTTTTCGGTCATGAAGCCGCAAGGTTCAAGTTCAGTGGATATTACCCGATTTACCGCAGTGACTCTATGGAGTTGATACAAGACCGAGGCCCGATTGCGGTAGCAGATGACGATGGTATGGACGTCGATGACGACTCTACCACGTCTCTTGTTCTCCATCCGAGCCACGCCCTGGACCTGCTGCACCTACAGGTCATCGACTACTTCAGTCAGTTACTGCTGGAGCTAGTTACACGTGTGGCTGGACCCGAAGCACAAAAGTTCGGGACCAGAGAAGCCGAGTCGAAACACGCACCGTCATACATGCAGAAGAACTTGATGTTCTGGACTGCATCCGATTCATTGGAGTACCTGAGCACGAAGAAGCGTTGCCCCAGCTCCAGCCCACGAGTCGATGTGTTTTTGACGAAGCCTTACGAGGGAAGAGGAGCTCGGAGAGGACAAGATTGGTCCCGTCGGGACTGGGAGGTGGCGCTAAAAACGCTCGCGGCGATCGCTGATATGTGGGAGGAAGGATCTATCATACGGGAATCAGTTCCTGCAGTGGAGATTCACATGAGCCGTGTATTTGCAATGCCTATGCGGCCAACAGGGCTGTGACGAATCAATTGTCCCGGCATCTCGATGTTACGCTCGATGGATTATTCATAGGATCATCAATGATCAATCTGGAGGCGCAGTCGGAGCACAGTAATATTTTCGCAGCACTAGGCCGATTATCTGTGCCAGTGGCAGTTCCTTGTGAATCTTAGGAATCAAGATGACATGTTGTGGTTGTGATGGTGGGATGTCTCACTGTCTGCTTGGCCGTTACTAACCTTTGGGGCATGAGTTTGAGGCTAAATTAGGGAATTTTGATTTGGTGCGTAGCGCTGTTTAGTTGACAGTTCGGGTTTTCAGTTTCACACCTCGCCGTCTCCTTCACTTCCTCCCTCCCCATTGCCCTCCACAATTCATGGCCAAGAGACGTACAGTTTACTTTTCGCTCGTCGTATTAGGCCTCGTTCTCTTTGGAACCGTTCTTGTTTTATCCTCGGTTTCCTACTATCTGGCCATTAATGCTGCTGCATACCTCTCCGACTTGGAAGTCCCCGTTCTGGACAACACAACTCGGTGGAACGCCACTGAACATGGAAAGGTCGAGCGCATACCAAGGATCCTCCACCAGACATGGAAATCAGAAACCTTGCCCGTAAAGTGGAAAGGCATCTCTCAAGAGTGCCGCAACATGATGTCCGACTAGTATGTGCTATATCCGTCAACACCTAGGCACACGCCTTATCATGTCCTCACTTTACAGCGAGTATATGCTCTGGACAGATGCCAGTTCTCGCGAGTTCATTGCAGAGCACTATCCATGGTTTCTCGACACCTTTGACAACTACGAATACGTGATCCAACGTGCTGACGTTATCCGCTACTTCGTCCTTCACTATTACGGAGGGATATACCTGGATCTAGACGTTGGTTGCTTGCGACCACTAGACCCACTATTGATATTCCCAGTAATCCTCCCGAAAACAATCCCCGTTGGCGTCTCCAATGACCTCATGTTTGCGGAGAAGGGACACCCATTCCTCGCTCAAACTATCCACAACTTAGTCACTTTTGATCACGATTGGGTGCTCAATTATCCAACCGTCATGTTTTCAACGGGCCCTATGTTCCTCTCGGCTCAATACAGCATCTACACCTCTTCCCACCCTATCACCCCAGAGGAGCCAGGAGATGTTCGTATTCTGCCAAAGTCACTATATGGCAAAAACGCCAAAGTAGGCGAGGCACCGCATTCCTTCTTCTCCCACTTCTACGGGAGTAGTTGGCACGCGGATGACGCCGCATTCATCGGCTTCCTTGGTCATTGGGGCAAGGCCTTGATGTGGGTTGGCCTAATAGTCTTGATGTATGGTGCATACCGACTTGCTGTGCCGAACAAGCCAAGGAAGTACAGTCTTAGGAGGATGGGAGGGTATGACGTTCTCCTTCCGAGGTGGACCCAGCGCAATGGGCGTTGGCATCTTGACATGCGCTGGTCGTTCCTTCCCGCATCCGCAACCTCGACGCAACCACCCTCGCCGTCGAACTCTGTCCCACATTCTCCCCTAGAAGAGCATGTCTCTTTACTCCCCCTCCCCTTCGATGTTCGCCCCGGCTCTCCTTCCCCTTCTGACGTTTCCTCTTCAATCGATTTCCTCCCCACTGCAAACTACCGTGGATCTCCTTCAGCATTCGATGCTGTGCGTCGCCTCAGGGACCGCGTAGCTGCATTTCTGACCAACTCACGGGACGCTACGGCCCCGCGCTCTCCTTCTCGAAGCAGACGGCAGCGATCACGGGGAGTGCTATTCTTCCTTCCTGCTTATTTCTCGCAGTCGCAAGGAGTGGAAGTGCCCCCACGTAGCCCGCCTCCGCTGCCATCGATCGGGCGGCCACTGCCACCTTCCTCTCAGCTGCCGCCTGAGAAGAATCGGTACCCACCCGACGCCAGTCGACCGGGCCAATTTCCAGACGAATCTGATTCATTATTCCTTCAGGGTAGTTCACAATCACCTCGTGTGGAAAGCCGCTCGTCCTACTCGTCACATACGCTTATTGATGTCGATACTGATCCAGAGTCATAGTTCACTTCACGCAGGACATGATTTATTTCCCTGCACGACCGCATACCTTACCATAGTATAAAATGCTATTGCTTCAGCTATCATTGTGAGACGCACTAGATACCAGATTTCGCCTTCGATTCAATCCCCCACTTACATTCGTCGATGTTTGAAATACGAACTATTTACTATCTCCCGCTCTCAAGATGTTGTTCCCTTGAGAGTCCATCTATACATAACCAGGGCGTCCCTATAGAACATCTACGTACAGATCGGCTCAGCAGTGCCATAATGATGCAAGACCCTGTGTGGGATATCAAGCAACGTTTTAGAACGGCTCCATCACACGACGCCGAACGCCGGGAGATAATCATGATGAGCCACTCGGAATCTCGGCCACAGATTTCATGGATGCTGACAGCAGCATCATCGCAAGGGCACTGATGCCATAGGTTGCTGACGGGCCGAAAGTCCAATATGACGCGCAAGCTTTAGTGAACGAGAGGACTCAGCAGGTATCTCGGATTGTCACTCCAGAAAGGCACGCACCAAGTAAGGGCCCGATAGCACGTCCCAGCTGACCGGAAGAACGAAATAGACCCAACGCTGCTCCTTTGGATAGCTGTGGGTGCTCGTGCACGGGTTTACCCGTATCTTTATCGATCCCTTCATCACATTGCAAGGATGCGTATGATGTAAGGGAGCTGACCACTGTGGCGGAAGTGAAAGCCAGGCAGATTGCGGCCATTTGTAGTAAACGAATTGCGGTGGCTGAACGATCTAACACGAATTGGGGCACCAGTGAGAGCAGGAAGAGGCCCACGGCGCAACTGAGTACCCCACGCCTCGCCATTTTGCCCTCCCCCACTTTGGAGATGGCTCGACGAACATATCCGCCCTGGAGTATAGCGCTAATTATACCAATTGATCCGATGAGAGCTCCGTTCTGGCTATTGCTCCAATCGAATACTGCAAGAATAACTCAGCCTCTAATGTTCATAGCGTGGGGTGTGTGACGTACGATCGAATGTGAGGAAGGTTAATGTGAATTCCACGCCGGAGAAGATGCTCAAAAAGAGGAAGTGAAGCCGTCGTAAAGCCTGGAGAAGGTTTAATCGTTCTTGCACCGTTCTTCCTGGGAGTTCTAGCTTCGAACTCGGACGCGCTTGTTTCTCGGTTGGATTGCTGGTGGCGTAGGGACGGGTGCCTCGAGTCTCTGGCAGCGTGGCCGCTAAGAAGAGGGTTTCTGCCGAAAGAAGCACAAGGGTGATCAACGCTGGTACAGCGTAGATATTCAGCTCAATCCCCAAGGCGTCTACAGATGCAGGGACCGGCTGGGAGGCAAAGTACGCCCCAATTGGAGGGCCGATACAAAAACAGATCGCGAACGCGATTCCGATCTGAGCAAGTGACCTGGAGCGTTCTGCAGGTGTGGAGATGTCCGAGAGAATTGCGCTAAAAGAATGTATACCGATCAGTCGGCGGTAATGCGAGGGTAGGACAGGGTACACACGTCGCCAATTGCACATTGCCTTCGCTAAGGCCGCCAATCACGCGAGAGAGCATGTAGGACGAGAACGTGGTGGATTTAATCCATCTGTGAAATAGCGTTGCAAGTTAGTTTCCGGAGGACTGTCTCTGAGTTTTCTGATCACAAAGGATGCGTACACAAGAGCAGAAAGGATGTTTCCAGCCATAGTAACAAGAAGGACATTCCTACGCCCATACTTGTCTGAAAAAGCGCCGATTTGTGGGGCGACGAGGAATTGGAGCGTCCTTAATTGTGCAGGTGTTAAGCTCGGTTGCAGGCGATACTCCCAATGAAAGCACGTACGAGAAGGCCGAGCCCATCAGGCCCCCTGTGTGGTGGAGCTCAATACCAGCACCAGGGTAAGGCCACCTGGTATAACATGAACTCACCTAGAAGCACTATGTCCCATCTGTGAGGGTTACTGGCAGGCTTGTAGAATAGGGCACGGATCCAGGATATGGAATGCAGCGTTCTTGATAGCAGACCGCTTGGGTCAGAGCTTTCTCTCTGGTGGGGCCGCGTGAACGTTGAGTCGAATCACGTCGTATGCTGCGCTGCTCACCACCGTATACCATTCAATGATTCGGGGAAAGAGTGGGAGTGGGATTGTGAAAGCTTCCGCCACTGTTCAGAACCTACCGAGTCCGAACCTAGAGGAAGGCTCACTTACCAAAGAGATCGAGCACGAGAGATAGAAACACAACTCGTTCTATCTTTCCCATCTTGAAGGTTTATGGCTAAGTGAGTGTGCGGGTTTTGTGGATGGGTAGAAGGGTCTGGAGTTCTAGAAAGCACCAGTACTTGCGGGTGACGACTCGGGGGGCGACCGGAGGACGTGGCGTAGTTGCTCTCTGAATCAGACGGAATACTAGTATGCCCTCATAGACTATTAAGAGACGAAATGAGCGCTTGCAGCACAAACCAGTTGTGAGAGGCAATGAATACGTGGACTACTACCATCCATCACCGACGCCATGGGCCCGGATACAAGACGGTCCAATGTCGGCAGCGTGTGACTTCAACAAAGGCGGGCGATGGCAAACTTCGGTTACTCCGAGGACATGGCAGGGTATCATCAACCCCACATGACTTTAGTCTACACTACATCACATACAGACTCTGCTCAGAGCCTGAGTGCTACACACGAATCTACTCTTCCATATTTTCCAGTTCTTCCTCTTCTTCAGGCCCGTCTACATCCTGGGCTGCAGAAGCCACCGTCCCTCGGAACTGCTGATCCTCTGAAGCCTGTGTAAGCCCCGTCTGGAAGTGCGAGCTCGTCTCCGTCTTGGTAAGCTCCCGTAAAGCCATAGTGGCATAGGCGGCCGTTCCGAGCGTCAGGTGGATCTGCAAAGCGACGAATTTCCCATCCTCGACTACGCTGGGAGGATCGAAACCCAGGAGTTTGTCCTCGTCGGCTTGTGCAAGCGCGACATCGGGGTCCGTATACCGGAGAACGGACCAGGTCAAGTTCTTTGGTAATTGAAGGATCTTTCGGTATGATCCATTTAGCGTGTATTCTCTGCGCAGTCGAGAGGGTTAGTGGGTGTCTGAAGGGAACGTAGGATTGCCCTACTTTTGCTTGCGAAGGAAGTTATCGGGGTCTAATCCATCCAACTTCAGAAACTCGCGATACCGTTCCCCAAGAGAGCCTCCAGGATAAGCCACGTCTCTTCCAGGCAGGGGCATGATCACGTCGAAGATCGAGTATTGGTGGGCATCTTCTTCTGTGAGGGTCTTGATCTTTGGCGGGACATAAGGCGCTTTTTGGAATCTTTTGGAAGCGCGGGAGCTTTGGCCTTTGAAGAATAAGATGAGGGAGAGAATATATGACTAAAGGCGGGGAGATAACTCACCATGCTCATCAGCTACAGTCGGTTCGTCCGTGTTTGCATCACCTTCGAGAGCCTCATCTGCGCCCTCAGCCGACTTGCCCGCCGGCTCTTCTTCAAACACCAAGTCCCCGGAAGCTGCCTTGTCAGAACCATGCATGCGAATGCGTTCTGACACGATTGCATTCCATACGTATGACTGGTAGGCATGGATGTACATCAGCCGGAGGTTGCGTGGAATCTAATTACACATAAGCGTGTTGTCCTCGAGAAGACAAAAAGATAGCTAGACTCACGGTTGATAGTGCGCCCATAGCATTCCTCGTCTCGCCACCTTGTTTCTTGTAGCTCTCCAGTATACACCTCTCGGCCACGACACGGCGTGGCATAAGAGCAAGAGCACGGTCCAGATCGCCATCAACGAGCCATGCTTCGCGCGCTGCAACCACATCCGGATGTTCTCCGGGTCGTACCTGGAGAATCAAGGAAACAGCTTTATGCCAGTCCGACTGTAGGAAGGCCAGGCCAATAGTATGCGTCGGAACTGCAGCTGTACCGAACCGTTGCATGCCTACGAGGGAGTTAGGTTTTATGGAGATGACGCACTAGAACACTATACCATAATAGTTGATGAATCCATTGTGTTTCATGCTGTTCATGACCCGGTCAAGGGTATCCATCGAATCAACTTGTACATTCCTGCCATTAAACATAGTTGAAGGTCTAGGGAGTATACGAAAGAGAGATATGAGTACTAACCGTAGAGTTATGACGAATTCGTTTCCCTTGAGCATCCCAAGCTCCAAACCAGCTTTCCGGTAGTTCAAATCCGCAATTCGGATACCTCGATCGCCTCGCTGAGAAATTGCCTCCTGAGCTGAGCGCCGACCTATCTGATTGGCAGCCTTCCACACGTTCTCAACTGTTTTGTTGCCTCGCCGAAGGGACACGCGCTGCACTGTGACGCCGCGTTTGTCTTTTGTGCCAGCAACGGCGAGGTCTTTGACGTTGACATGCAAGGTACGGGAGAGGTACGAGAGGGCATCCTGTGTATCGCGGTTTGTCTTTTGTAGGGTAAAGTGAATGTAGGGAGGATATTCGCCACGTTGGGGTCGTTCGCCTCGACCTACACCCAGACTTTGAGACTGAAGATCCACTGACAAGAAAGGGGAGCATCACCTCGTGCGCCTCCACGTCCCCCGCCTCTTCTTGACCATTTGATAGAGATGCGCGAACCTTCGTCACCAGCAGGTGCAGACATGTCCGTTTCGCTCTCAAACTTCCCTTTGAACAGTTTCCGCACTACCTGATGCAGAGCCGTTCGTGTAGCCTTGGAACTGATAGGCTAAGCTCGTCGCTGTCAGAAGAGATGGAGAAGGCTCGCGAGATAACACACTTCGCTCAAGACTTTCCGGCGGTCTTCTCTCTCGCTGCCCTGTGAACGACCGCCGCGACCTCTTCCCCTCCCACCTCCACCGCCTCTTCCTCCACGAGAGTCGCGGCCTTTCCCCCGTCCTGAGTTGGACTTTTGGGAGTCATCCTCAGGTTGGACAGAAGCCGCCTGATCAGTCATTTCGACGTCTTCTGAGCTTTGGGGAACCCTGCTGCCCCACCCACTGTCGCTCACTCGAGGAGGCTCAGGGCCTTCGAGGTACATTTCCTTGAGTTTGGTGATGGAAGTCTCGGAGAGGAAAGGCGACAACGCAGTTACAAAACCGTCGTCCCAAGCTGCCTCATCAGCGGCAGCCGTATCTTCCTCTTGTTTGACATTTGCGGGTTGCGCAGAAGAGCTTTCGGACTGAACGTTTTGTGATGACTCTGCGGGAGTCGTCCCTGCCTGTTCAGCTGGGACCTCTGAGGGTATTTCTGATGGTCCATCTTCGGGAGTCTCTTCTGAGGGCTTGGACCCCGACGCTTTGTCTTTCTTCGGAGATGACTCTGGCATATCAAGGGACTTTATGTGCACCACATGATGATCCAGATCTACTTCGTACACCAAGAAGTCTGTAAACCTGTAAAGATCTCTGGTGTGAGTCGACCAACAGTTGAGAGAGCCTGCTCACCTTTGCTTGATTATACCGCTTATTGGAGGGACATCTCGACTAATGTATTCAGATATGCCGACATCGCTTTCTAGTAATTGACGAAGTCCACTGGAAGAGATTGGTGGGGAGCTCTTGCCGAGAAGTATGTGACTGGGTGGAAGGATGCTCTCCGGCTCGCTCTTGTCTGGCGTGTTTTTGGTGGTTTCGCTGACAGCGGGTGCGTCAGGAAGGCTGTCTACTTTGGTTCGCTTTGGAGACCGAGACTGCTCCTCGTCGTCCTCCCGCTCGCGAGTGATGGAGGTCGACATGAAGGTTATGTTTCTTCTGAACTGGCTGACCCCGATAAGTCCACGATCGCTTTGCGCAAAGTAACTCCGATCAACATCGCGTCTCTAATCTACGAATCTACTGGCCAAATCTCTGGCAGCCGAAGCCACATCTTCAATCGACACCACTGCAGCGTGTTTTTCATTTTTGCAACATGTTGTCCCCCCATCTAAGCAGCTATGCCGACCGGGCACAAAAACATAAGAACCCCGCTGCAAAAGCCCTCCTCCAACTCATGGTCAAGAAAAAGACCAATCTCTCTGTCAGTGTCGATGTCACCCGAAAGAGAGACTTCCTCGCCATCATCGACGCTGTCGGACCTTACGTCTGTCTCATAAAGGCATCTCGCTCTTTACTTCGTCGCTGAGACCTGTGCTCATCGAATCTTGACGAGAAGACACACATCGATATCCTGGAGGACTATGATCAAACCGTGATCGAAGAGCTACAATCCCTCAGCAAAAAGCACGATTTTTTAATATTCGAGGACCGGAAGTTCGCTGATATTGGTGAGACTCATGTAAGACTCCAATGGTTACCGCATCTGAATGGGGCGACGCAGGGAATACGGTCGCACTG
Organism: Hydnomerulius pinastri MD-312; assembly: GCA_000827185.1. Taxonomy (NCBI): domain Eukaryota; kingdom Fungi; phylum Basidiomycota; class Agaricomycetes; order Boletales; genus Leucogyrophana; species Leucogyrophana pinastri. Next base: position 1,000,823 of record KN839835.1, read on the forward strand.
CAGTACTCCAGCGGAATTTACAAGATCGCGAGCTGGGCCCACATCACCAACGCTCATGCCGTACCTGGTCCTTCGATCATCACTGGCCTCGCGTCAGTCGGTCTGCCTCTGGAAAGGGGACTGATCCTCCTTGCCGAGATGAGTTCAAAAGGTGCACTCACGACCGGTACATACACTGAAGATGCGGTCCGAATGGCTAGGGCCCGACGCGACTTCGTCATTGGATTCATCGCACAGCATCGCATGGAAGGCATTGGAGCGCTCGAAACCGATGATCTTGCTGATGAAGACTTTTTGGTGCTCGCTCCTGGCGTTGGATTGGACACCAAAGGTGACAGCATGGGACAGCAATACCGAACACCAGCTGAGGTAGTAACGGAATGCGGGTGTGATGTTATCATCGTCGGCAGGGGGATCTTTGGCACAGGTCGTGACATTGATGTGCAAGAGGTACAGAGGCAGGCGCAGAGGTATCAAGCTGCTGGTTGGGAAGCGTATGAAAAACGTCTTTCCCAATGATATTCGATAGATTGGAAGAGAATAAATCAAAGTGTACAACATCGCAGTTGAATCTAGAGTCTCGGACGTCAGATCACCTGCGAAAGCACTCGACAACTGAAAACAACAGACCTACCATAGTATAGCAAGACCTCATCACCCAATGGCCCCTTCGTCCTCTAACCTCTTTCTCTCTGCTTCTTCCGCTGCCTCCTTTTCTTCCGCCTCAACCACCTCGATGTCAAGTGGGAAAGTGAGGATTGCAGCAACCCCAGTCAACTGATTCAGCTCTGAAAACAGGGTCGATTTCTGCATTACGCCGAAGAATCAAGGATACTCACGTTGACCGGACTCATGCATGCTGGAAAAGATCACAACTTCCGCCCCTTTCTGCTGTACGCTCTCCACTAGTGCCACATATCGTTTGCGTGTTTTCGGCTCACTCGCGCTGTCATGCTGCGTCAGCCCTGATTCGAGTGAACGAACTGAGAGAGTACCGGAAGAGTTCGTCAGAAATTAGGAGAGTGCCAATCGCCCCTCGGTCTGCCGCCAGACAGACATGGTCTGGCCCGTACCATGCACGCATCTCATCTGAACCAAGCATCTTGAAGAACCTGGGACACATGAGGAACTAACAATTACGAGCAAGGAGATCGCCTACTTGTCAAGCACGATGCCCTCCCGTGCAAATTTCGTCTCCTTCAGCTGTGCGACGATCTACTAGGAGGAGGACCATATATAAGGAGAGCAAGTGATCATAGACGGAGAGGGACACTTGCCTCTGGGCTTTTCAAAACCTCCACCAGACTATGAACGTGCGCACTGCTAATGTGAACTTTGACACCCTTCTCTCGTAACGATTTGGCCAGGATCTTGTCGCCTCTCCGGCTGGCTTCGTCCATCATCGAAGTGAAAACTGCATCTCTCACCCAGCCGGGGCTGGCGAAGACGATGGCGCGCAAGCTTGGAGTGTTATAAGGAATGTGTCGAATGAAAGCGTCGTACACCGTCGCGTAATACTTTGTCATCGCTTTTTCATGTTGCGAAGTGCCCGTTGCAGAGGCCTTGCGAGGGATAGGAACAGATATTCGGTGGGTGATTAGAGTAAGATGTTGAGAGAGGAGGCAAAACGCTGCTGTTCCTTCGCCACAAACGACGGCACCAACCTCCGCTCCGCGTCCCGGGACGATCGACTCTTCGACGCGGGAAAGCGCTATGCTATCCCATCCCTCGATCTTTTCAATGCGTACATCTCGATTAGCTTCGATATCGAGCGTGTGGAATGCGCCGAGTTTGACGTGCTGGTTCTCGGAAGTGACTCGACCGGTTACGTGGAGTGCGGCGGTAGTGGCAGGGGCAGCGTTTGACGGGGCAGATCCAGACGATGTTTGATCTGCTGCGGATGCTGGTGCGCCAGAAGAGGAGTACTCCACTTTGGAGACTTGAAGTGTGAGATTGAGCCTAACGCGATGTGATTCGGTCGACCCTGTCGCTGAGACGTTCTGCACTCGACTGTTCATACCACTCAGTGAGCTGTATTATAGATTTGGAGAGGGATGCCGCACCGGATGGCAGGAGCTCTGACTAGATCACTTTGTTGTATGAGATTGTACAGATGCCACATGTCCTCATCGTCCTCCGGACGGAGGGTAACATGACCCTGCGGCTATAAGAGACAGAAGATTTCATGGAAATGACCGAAACCTACCGTACCGTGTTTGTCGACGTACCTGCCGACAAGCTTCATGGTGTTCAGTGAATAATCTCAAAGATGGGCCCAGGTATTAGCCGAAGAGGGGACAGCTTACTCGAAAAGGAAAATCAAAAATAGCCCCTGATTAACTCCAACACCTTGAATCCTCCACGCAACGAAGTGATTGCTTTCGAGACCGATTACAGCTGCCGCCGCGTCATGCAAATTTATAATAGTACAACTAGGTTTCTTCACTCGTAGACTGAGGATGATAATGCTTCAACAGTGCCTGGGAATCCGATAATATCCTGGGATAGAGCGCAGAGCTCGATGCCTCAATCATCCAGATCAAATTCAGCATCGTCCTCATTCCGTAAATTCCCCTTCGTCGACGGCTTAACAGTATAAGTCATGTCGAATCGCTTGTCAGCCTTTTGTAGGACGCCTGAATTTCGCGCAATCAGCACATAGGGAAGTCGAGACCAGAATACGAGCTCACCGCTCTGAGAAAGTCTGAGTTCGAGGACAGCTGTTTCGAACACGTCGCTGTTACCTAGCTCTTCAAAGCCAACCAGGCTAAGTAACAAAGATATGAGCACTCCCGCAAAGCAAGATATCGTCATGTTGGACCGTAAACTGACCGGTCTTTTGAAACGCCATCCACGAAGCAAATGACGCAAGGGAGGACCTTGATACCCAGCCTTTCCACCAGCCACGGTACGTTCTCTACAAAGACGCGAATGAAACGCGTTGCGAAGTATTTTGGTGCCAGTTTCTACTAGTAATACAATCAGCGCGCAAGATCAATAAAAAAACCGTTAGTATTTTCTTACGGCGAGGTGCTTGTCCATGATCTCACATCTTCTGAAGTTGTTGTGATAGAAATGTATTATACAGCGGGGCTCATGACTGTCAAATCGTGTCAAGTTCGTTGACAGAGCTAATTCAGTGTGACACCACTCACGCACTTATCCGAATGGCCTCTTTCTCGTTTGTGATCTCCATGTACGTCCCATGAGCGTTCTGCTGCATCTCTCTCAGTATGTTTGCCCTTCATTGCGCCAATGTCAGTGACTGCCTGGGTCGCGTGCCAATCATAAGCACGCACTGAAGCCTGAGCTGTTCGAGGCCGTGCTCTCTGAAGGCTGCATTGTCATCGTTCTCAATCTCTGCCTCCAATTCCGCAAAGATAGCATCATCATCATCCTTTACGGATTCTTCTCGTGTGCGGTTTGATTCGACGAGCCGAGAAGCTAAAGAGTCCATCTTCGCGTCCATCGTGACCTGAAACTCGTCTGAGCACCGGGTAAGTTGACCTTATCTCGGAGATAACGCGAATGATGAGCTTACTGAGATCGTGTCAAGGGCAGAAGAATCTAGATCGTGTTGATGTGCAAGAGAATCAGGTGGAAGCAGGACGAGCCGTATACGCCACCCGGTTTGCTGGGGAGGAGCGGGCACCTCAAGCGAACACAGGGCTTGCCTTTTTGGGACATGCCATCGGGGCTGCTTGGCAGGTGGTCTGCTCACTTGACATGAACGTCCAGCTGGCTGCTGGAATGATCAGACACGATCACCCTCGAACTCTTATTTGTGACACGATGACTGGCCCGCTTCCTGATGTTTGATATATTGCATCAGATTTCCAAGCTGTGGTTGCGATGACGCCTCGACGGGTCAATCCTTCGCTTCCTCAGGCTCGTCCGTGAATGCCAGACTTCTGACCTAGACCTTGCGAAAGGGCTGCCAATGCACATGTTCAGCTGAAGAATCGGTCGCTCGCGGTCATCATCATCTGTGTCTTCACCCCGTTAATCATGGTTGCTTGTCTATAGATTAATCTGGCTCGACGTTCTGCAACAAGTTGATGGAGCCATTGGAGTTCTGATGGCCGGCATCCCATCATCCCCGCATGGCAGCATTGATTTGATTTTTCCACTTCGCCTCCGGGATCACGAGTTTAACATATCTCCTCCTGCACTGAGGTCAGAAGGTCACTGTACGAAGTATGCAGAGGTCCTGCTGACCTGTGAGTTTATGAATGACGTTTGCCTCCTGCTCTCGGCCATGACATAAAAAGCCACTGCGTCCCTATCAATCGTGTGGCCAACATGATTTCTTTGAACTTGGTCTCACTTGTGGCTCTGGCCTTGGCTTCCGCTGTTGCTGGAGGTGTCCCTTGGGAGACGACTCCTTTTAATCCATCTTCTGTTCCCCTTGCTGTCCGGACGCCTTACTTGTCAGCGTGGCTGGCACAAGGGAGTGGGACTCCTCTGAACGGTGCATGGCCCAGTTTCTGGACCGGGACGGTACGTGCATTTAGGCTAGCGTTAACCGTGCTCCTAATGATGCTTGAACCAGGCTCTTGGATGGACTGGATACATCAGGGTCGACGATGTCACATACACCTTCCTCGGTGCTCCTACAGTGAATGGATCAAAGCCAGCCACACAGAAGAGCCTTGAAGTATGCGTTTGGTGTTAATCACTAATCTATTGCACAACTTACCGGCGCCTTTACAGTTCACTTCGACGCAGAGCACCTTCGTGATGTCTGCTGGTGCAGTAGATCTCACAGTCAACATCCTAAGTCCTGTAGAGGTATGACCTGCTTGCGTTCTTATTCTGTGAAGCCCACCGACACTTTCTCGCCTCAAGCCGACAGATCTGCTCAAGCAGTCTATTCCATTCTCTTACATGGCTCTTTCGGCAGTTTCAACCGATGGAAAGGCGCATGCTGTCAATCTCTACACTGACATCAGCGCAGAGTGGGCTTCGGGAGACCTTTCCCAAAAAGTCAACTGGACTTCCACGACGAAGGGCGATTACCTTTCCTACCAGGTTATGCCCGAGAACCAGCAGGTCTACACAGAATACAACGACCATATCCAGCGCAAGTTTTCACGAGCAACTACGTTCGGAAGTCTCTCACCTAGCACACGATAGAGGGAGCCGCGTACTACGCTACGAAGAATGTAGGTCCCCGTTAGTGGCTTTGTTTGAGGGTGCTAAACGTATCCTCAGTATTTGAACGCCACCTATCAAACTGGACAAGATTCAGTTGTTCGCGCGCAGTTCATTTCCAATGGAGTCCTCTCCAATACCCAGGACACTAACTTCCGGGCTGTCAATGACAGTTGGCCTGTGTTCGCATTCGCTCATGACCTCGGCAAAGTCGGAATCACCGAGAAGGAACCTGTTGTCTTCGCCATCGGTCACGTCCGCGACCCTGTGGTCCAGTATATCGTCGCCGGCGGGGCCTATCAGGATCGAAGCACTTACTTCTGGTCTTCATTACTCCACCGTCACAGACTTGGTAAATTTCTATCGGATTCAGGAAGACTTAATCTTACCCAGAACTTTAGATTTCGGCTTTCATCGCAGATTATTCTAACGCGCTGACCAGCGCCCAGGATTTTGATCAGAGAGTACATAGTGACGCTTCGACTTACTCCAGCAATTATGCTGCCCTTGCTGCTCTATCGGTTAGACAGGCTTTCGGTGCCTTGGAGCTCACGATCTCAGCCAGTAGCGACGGCTCTTGGAACAAGAGCGATGTCCTGATGTTCTTGAAAGGTAATCACACGTCTCCCGCCTATATTTCATTTCGCTGACCGTCGTTGTACAGAGATCTCCAGTGACGGCGTATGTCTTCCCGGTACTTCTTGTTCGTACAAACTCTTACTCCCAACAGAACGTCAATACTGTCGACGTCGTGATGCCCGCTTGGCCGATCTTACTTTATACCAATCCCGAGCTCGGAAAGTACCTCTTGCTTGGCCTCTTCCAGTACCAGGCTTCTGGCTAGTATCCCAACGCTTGGGCGGTTCACGATCTTGGTAAAGATCTGTGCACTGGGTTCGCATCGTTTACTCACATCATTGTAGGCGCTCACTACCCGCAAGCTATTGGACATAATGATGGGGCTGACGAGAAGATGCCTCTTGAAGGTGCGATCCATAGCTCCGAGACCATGACCGCATGCTCACTTGGACGGTTTTGAAAGAGTGTGGCAACATGCTCATCATGGCCTTGAGTTACACGCAGAAATCAGGGGACAACTCGCTTGTCAGCCAATATGTCAGTATCTGTTCTTCGTCACGTTGGGCCCACTGCTCACTATTGCGATTTGTAATTATCAGTACAAGTTGCTAACCCAGTGGACCGGCTATCTCGTCGACGAAGCTCTGATCCCCGCCGACCAAATCAGCACAGATGACTTCGCTGGCTCTCTCGCGAACCAGACGAACCTTGCAATCAAAGGTGTTGTTGGGATCAAGGCAATGTCTATGATTGCGGAAATGCTTGGTGAGACTAGCGACGCAAAAGTTTACAGCGTAAGTCCATTTCATCCTCGAAAAGTCGTCACATGTCGACGTTTTTTTTTTGCCAGGCAACTGTCGAGAAATACGTACCCCTGATCCTGCAATATGCTACTTCTGCCGATGGCAAACATTTGGATCTGGCTTATGGCCAAGATAACACGTACGTTTCTGTATCCTTGTGACGTCGCAATCTTTTACCTTGTTTGCAGTTGGGGCTTGACATACAACTTGTACGCTGATAAATTGCTCGGAACGAAAGTGTTCAACAACTCTGTCTTCAAAATGCGTGAGCTTCTGATCGCTGCTCAATAAACTGGACTAATTGATCTCAATAATGTTAATGCAGAAACCGATTGGTATGCTCAGAACGCAAGTGAGTGTATCAGTCCCTACCTATCCAAAAGATTAATGCTGACGGTCTTATTCTCAGACGTATACGGTATCCCGCTGGACACTCGGTGCGTTCACAGGACATACGCTCGACCCTTTCACTGAATACCTCCGTAGCCACACGTACACGAAGACGGACTGGGAAGTCTGGACAGCCTCCATCATGACCGACGCTAGGACACGCAACCTGTTCATGGACTCTGTCGTCCGGTACGCGGCCAATGGGGAGAGCAATGAGGCACTTGGCGATCTGTATGATACAGTCAGTGGCCAGGCTGCCGGCTTTAAGGCGCGCCCTGTTGCTGGCGGTCACTTCGCCTTGGTAAGTGCACATGATCACACATGAAGATAGATTCTGAAACATGAAGCAGCTCGCTTCGGGTAATCATTGAAAGCAATGTTACCACCAACTCTCCAGGTCCCCGACTTACCGCCACGAAGCATCCAATGATGTTTTGGGCTCCTTTGGTCTTTTCCCTGTATTCCCCCTAAACACAAGCTAAATGATGTACATTGTTCCCAAATCCTTCGTAACGGAAACAACTAGGACAAAATCCTAACTAAACTCTTACTCCTGACCCGGATTCTTGTACCTCCTCAGTGCTCGCTCCCTGACTTCCGCGTGTACCACGATTGGTCTCGGATACCCTAGTTTATCTGCAACTTTTGCGGGTGGGTTGTGAACCTCTACCTCGCACGATAAGTTATCGAGATCTTCAAACCAAAACAGAACACCCACCCGGTCCTCTCAGGTTCTTCAGTTCAGGCACAAAGGTTCGAATGTAATCTCCCGTTGGGTCAGCCTTCGAGCTTTGAGTGTATGGATTGAAGAGACGGAAGTAAGGTGCGGGGTCTACACCAGTAGACGCGCTCCACTGCCAGCCGCCGTTGTTGCTGGCGAGATCACCATCGATGAGCTGCTCCATGAAGTACTGAAAGTCGAGGTCAGAACGACACCACACAGATGATAGTCATAGCCTTACGCGTTCACCAAGCCGCCAATCTATCATGAGGTCCTTGGACAGGAACATCGCAACGATCATCCGCATCCGGTTATGGGTCCAACCTTCAGAGGTATTAACGTCAATGGACCTTGGATAACTGATTTGCGTTACCCATTGTGTTCACTTGTCTCATGGCAGCGTCGACTATGGGAATCCCTGTCTTCCCTTCCTTCCACGCATTCAGGTGCTCTTCGTTCACTTCCCACTTGACATCTGCCATCTTCTCTTGGAACGGTCGACCCATAGAAACTCGAGGAAAGTGCGCCAGCACGTTATTGTAGAAGTCCCGCCATGCTACCCATCACGTAGGCATCAGCTAAGTGTTTCCGATTTCAAGAGATCACAACTCACCGAGCTCCTGCACCCAGCGACCAATACCAGTGGTCCTTCCCGCGTCTACTTTCTTTAGGCCTGCTAAGTTCATGGTCGCCCGGACACACGCTCTGGACGATATAACTCCTGCTGAAAGATAGGGACTAAGTCTGGAAGTGGTGTCCCGATCACCCCTGTCCCGCAGCTCATGGTACACCAGCACGCGGCTGCGTTTATTTGAAGTTTCAGCACCGTCTGCAAGTGGGTCCGCTATGCCTAGCTGTGTCGCTCTGGACTTCGTGGTCAGGAATCGTGAAAGCATCTGCAACATGGATGAGCATAAAGTCGAACAAGCGGTAGCGAGTCGGAAACAACCTCTGTGGCGGCTACTGATCCTGCTGGCCAAACCTTGCTCATAGTCTCCCTTTCCTCAGGTTCCAATTCAAATCCCTCGACAAAGTCGGGGATTGGTGTGCTAAACAACGGGCCTAGTGTAGGATCTTGGCGGACTCTACTTTCGTTTGCCTTCGGCAGCGGTGATTCCTCTAAATACGTCTTGAGGTTATCGTTCAAAGTTGCAATCCAAATGCGCTGGTACGGAGAGTAAACCTGGGACAACATAATGTTAGTCGGCAGGGGACATGTCTCGGTAAAACACAACATACGGTATGAGCCTTGCCATCCTTCGTCTTGACCACACCAGGATTGACAATGCATCTATCGTGGAAGTAGTACGGTCGGATTCCTTTCTGTTTCGCGAGAGCCAAAATCTGCAAGTCGCGCCGGAGTTCATCTACTTCATACTCTATGTTGGCGAACAACCGAGTGGAATGAAAGGCATCTAGGAGAGATATGACTCTGGAAGGTAAAGTGCGCCTTGGAGTGTGTGATATCGTGTGCAGAGGAATATTCAGCTCCGCAAGGGAGTTCTGAATATACCCGTCAGTAAAGGTACATTGATATGGTCTACAAAGGCTCACCTTGATCTTCGCCAAGTTACGAAGCACAAAATCGATTCTACGCTTGCTCCTGTCATGAGCTATATAATCCTGCGGACTGAGCACAAAAAGAACCACGAGAGGTAGCTTGTCTCGGACCGCCTGCGCAGATGCGGCGGCCAAAGCTCTGTTATCCACGACTGAATGGCAGGAGTGAGCGTCGCTGCCACTGTAGTGCAAGAGGAATCAACTCACTGCGTAAATCCTCCATCCGCATCCAATACACTATGGACTTTCCCAGCTGTGGGTTCTGGACAATGTCGCGCATCGCGTCCACCAACCTGAGGAACGGCGGGTCAACCTGAACGGCAGCTGCAGCCTCCACCGTCGCGATCTTTCTCGGGGTGAACGTATAATTAGTTCTGCCTTTCTTTGACATGGCGACTGGGCTTGGACTCCGAGCTCTCTTTGACATGGTAGAAATGACAGAAAACATTCAAGAACGAAAGGTGAATTCGGACTCAAACGACGTGGTATTGATTACATTTTTATCTGTACAACCCGGTTTCGATCGTGAGCGTCGATCGTATACACATACAGTGATGTCATTCGAGCTTGATTACAAAGCAAGCTAATTCCTCCTGGGTCAGTCACAAACCTCGATGTGATCACACAAACTCACCAAAGCCAAATGGCCACCGACGACGGGTCGTGCCCTGAAGCCATCAGATGCACCATTGAGAGTCTCGTACCAGTCGCTCAATGGCATGTTGTTTACGCCATCAGCTGCGTACTTATAGACGGAGTCGATGAACATGTCTCTTGTCGTGTCGTTGGTCATCATTGCAGCAGTCCACATCTGCCAATCGGACTTGGTGTATGTGTGACGGGTGTCAAGAGGAACACCGTATTCGTCTTGATGGAAGAGTTAGTGAAGAAAACCTATCGTGGTGCTGTGTCTCTACTTACTGACGACGGTGGCATACCAAGCGGTCTCTGAACCGATGAATAGTTGTCATTAGCATAAGTAGTCCAGCGGGCGAGGCTTGACTCACGCATGTCGAAGACTGATTGGTTGAACACATTTGTGCCAAGGAGCTTGTCAGCGTACATGTTGTACGACAAACCCCAGCTGTGTGTGTCGTCAGTAGGCATGCATGGGACTGCTTCTTTCCAACATACCTGGTTTCATTGCCGTACGCCAACTCGAGGTGATTCAAGTTGCCATCGGTGGAGGTAGCGAATGCGAGAATCTGAGGCACGTAGCTTTGCACGATCGACTGGGGCGTGGCAGTCCGTCAAGAAAGGATCAGTTGCGGGCTGAACAAACATACGCTGTAGTTTTGCTGGCTTGCGGTATCGCCGAGCAATCCAGAGATCACAGACATGGCCTGAATACCGACTACACCCTTGATAGCGAGGTTAGTCTGGTTGGCGAGCGAACCAGCAAAGTCATCCGTGCTGATCTGGTTAGCGGGGATAAGCGCTTCGTCAACGAGGTAACCGATCCATTGGGTAAGTAGGCTGGTCTACAAGGAAATGGTCAGCGACGGAAGCAGAGGAAGGCAGGCAGCTCACGTAGTTGGTGATGAGAGATTGGTCTCCTGACTTCTGAGTGTAACTCAAAGTCATGATAAGCATGTTTCCGCACTCTAAATCTCATGTGAGCCATCGAGCGGTAAGTATTGATGCTTGTTCCATACCTTCAAGAGGCATCTTCTCATCGTTACCATCGTTGTGTCCAAGAGCCTTCGGGTACGAAGCACCTAACACTTAAATGAGAAGATGCTCGTCGCAATCAGATGTGGTAAATCTTACCGAGGTCATGTACGGCCCATGCGTTGGGGTATTGACCAGAAGCCTGGTATTGGAAGAGACCAAGAAGGAGGTATTTGCCAAGCTCGGGGTTGGTATAGAGGAAGACTGGCCAAGCGGGCATGATAACGTCGACGGTGTTCACGTTCTGATTGCCAAGATAAGTGTCAGACAATTTTAGACCACCGGGAAGAGTGAAGCGGCACCTACGCCATCACTAGAGATCTCTGTATACCTCAGTTAGTCCATTTTTTCGAGCTCGACTTAAATAAACCCTACCTTTCAAGAACATGAGGACATCGTCACTGTTGTAAGAGCCGTCACTGTTCTTCGAGACTGTAAGTTCCGTAGCAGCGAATGCCTGTCTGACGGAAAGTGCAGCAATGCCAGCATAGTTGGTGGAGATGGCAGAGGCATCGCTTTGGACTTTCTGGTCGAAAGCCTGGGCCCTGCTGAGTGCACCAGAGTAGTCGCCGATGAATTCTGAGATCTGTACAACGCCGGCACCATGAGCGAAGAAGCCACAACCTGCACCTAGCTACTGACCATGTCCGCGACAGTCTGATAGGCAGTCCAGAAATAAACGCTTCTGCTTTGGTATGCACCTCCAGCGATGATATATTCGATGGCGGGGTCTCTCACGTGGCCGACAGTGTAGATGACAGGTGCACTTGCCGTGGAGGAGACGGTACCGAGATCGTGGGCGAAGGCGAAGACTGGCCAGTCATCGCTCACAGCACGGAAGTTAGTGTCCAGAGTGTTGGCGAGGACACCGTTGTTGATGAACTGAGCGCGAACGACGATGTCCTGGCCGGTCTGGTAGGTCGCTGAAGCAGTCTGTAAAAGATCATCAGACAATCACTCCCGGAGAAGCTAGTTAAAACCGCTTACGTTCTGGGTGGAATAGTAAGCCGCTCCCTCTGTGAAGTGCGATGGATAAGTATGTCAACAGGGCCCATGGGCGCTCTGGGCTTGGCTTACCCATAATGAAATCATTGTACTCGGTGAAGACCTGCTGGTCCTCGAGCATGACCTGGTGAGTGAGGACATCACCAGTAGTTGTGCTGGTCCAGTTGACGGTTTGAGTATTGTCGCTGGCAGAGGCCCACTCAGCACTGATATCAGTGTAGACGCTGACGGTATGCGAACCGCCATCGGTGGACACAGCCGACAGGGCGAGATAGGACAACGGAGTCGATTGCTTGACGAGGTCCGTGGGCTGATCAAAGTCTGAGAATAAATATAGACAACATCAGAAAGAGTTGCAGTCACCTCGACGGGGCTGAGGAAGCTTGCTGAGAGGTCAACCGGACCGGCCGACATCACGAAGTTACTTTGTGTAGAGGTGAACTGAAATAGCGATGAGAAATCTCAGGAACGAGATATCCATAGGCAACGCACCTCCATACTCTTCTGGGTCGCAGCTTGGGCGCCAGCAACAGTAGGTGCGCCGAGGAAGTTGTACGTGGTGTTGTCAACTCTGACGTAGCCTGCCCAACCAAGGGTCTACGTGGACACGAGTTAGAAACTCGCAATGAGGATTCCGATTGACCATGTACATACCGCGCCAGTCCAGAACTGAGGCCAGGCCCCGTTCAACGCCGTACCTTCACCTTGAGCGAGCCATGCGGACAAGTAGGGTGTCCTCACAGCGAGGGGAATAGATGCAGGGTTGAATGGTGTTGCATCCCACGAAACCGCCGAAACCGCCGTAGTAAGCAGCGCGACAGATGCGCTGGATGCTAGTTTGAAGAGACCCATTTTGGTCGATTGGAGGTTCAGACAACTTTTTGGCCCACCGTTTTATACTCTGATGGACCTGTGACCGAGGGAGCTTGGTGGCAAGGTGATCCGCGTATCTAAAATAAAAGGTAGGAGATTCTTAAGCATGCGGTGCCGTCAGCATGATCAATTCGCAGCGGTACCTTTGAGCAACTGACCTCAGTTCGAGAGCCTGATGGAAGGAGGCAACAGGGGCAACTGGTACAACTATACCTCGTGATTTGGAGCTATGATTATCGTGAGTGTATTCTGGTACAGGTCGAAGAACGCGCTTGTGGATGTCATGCCGCTTTGGTTGATGTCATCATCATGACCCATATGCTCTTTCGCTGGGTCATGTTGTGGAGCCCGGAGGTGAAGACTCTGACCCAAACCGAGTTCATTCGCTGGCAAGTTACACTGCGGATAACACGGTATTTTTTCTGACTCACGATTCAGAGGGCAACATGAGGGCGTTTGGAGTCGCGCGTGAGGGCCTACAGTCTTGCTTCTGTTGGTGCACAGGTGACACTGACGTGAATTACCCTGCGTCGGCTGCGTCGCAACGGCAACTCGCTCCAGCTCACAGCCTGAGGAAACGCCCATCCAGTCAAAAATAGCTCCTACCACAACCGAGGAAAGTTGGTCCCTCGTCGCGTAAATTCTGATTGCCTCTTGATTGCAACCAAGGAAAGTTTGATTGACCAACGTCTATGGATCCATGGATTCATGGGCATATCGGGGAGATGCATCAGTATTGACAAGAGCTGGTCATGGGGTTACGGATTAGCTCTCAAAAGCGGTGACTAATCTCGTGACGCGGCAATAAATAATCAGCGATACACACAACACCGAAGTACGACCCGCTACCAGCCTGTGTGACCATCGAGGAACGCGTAGAGGGTAGTATTCGTGATGAAGATTAGGTGAAAGAGTATCCTCCAGATTCTTCCTCCGAACAGACGCGGAGTCTCATCATGGCATGAAGTTTGAATTTGATAATCCTGACAGCTGCGACGACCACAAGACTGGCAAGACAAGTATACGACAGACACTTCGCCGAACACCCAAGTCGCCTAATTCCACGCAGCCAATCCAGTTTCTCCATGTCACAAAAGAAAACCGCCATGTGAGTGCACTTTCGCTGGCAAGTCTAGTCACCTGTGAATCGCACAACTTCCTTACCACGGGTGCACAGCTGCACGGCCGACGCGCCTCGGAATAGCTGGGAGCTCGAAGCCCGAATACCCGAGCGTCCAGAACCTGTTTATGCAGTCTACTGACTCTCGCAGGGCCAGTTGTGGTGTTGCGATTGTCCTCGCGTCGATCTTCCGTGTACACCATGCAGTCAAGGTTCGTCATGAAAGTCAAGATTCATCGTGAAGCAGGAAGCACCCTCCAGCGTCATTCCGCTTCTCTTTTCACATGGTCACCCTCGGGTGGTTATGTCGTGACATCCTCGGGGCTAACATGTCAAAGTCGCGATGCAATGTTAGAGTTGGCGAACATCAGAGTCAAGTCGATCTCACCGGGTGTGTTCTCGTCTCTTCCAAACACGTGAATTTACCACGAGCCAGTCCTCGCACCGGAGTCTCTTTAAACGAACGAACTCGCATGTGAAATTCGTCACCACCACCCTCCCTTCTCTTCTCAGGCCAGTCGGCCAAGCTCTAGAGTCATCGACGAGCATGAACCTGCAGTATCGATGTTTATTTCGCTGCAGCTACAGTACCTCGGGGTCATCGGCGGCCTAACACGACATCTTGCTGACCTTTCCTCCTGTCGTTGCCACCACGTCCAGTTGACTCCCACTGGTCTGGGAAAAATGCAGCTCGGGGTTTTGAGGGCTTTGAAGCAGAGAGTAAATCATGATCATTTGACAGTCCATAAATCACTCTGTCAGCGTCGTTACTATATGATTATTCGACCCAAGTATTGTGTATGAATATTACTCTGAACAACACACCCCTGAGAATCGCACAAAGTCTTCAAAGTTGCCCTTGGTGCACCCTATACACGCTGTTTACAGCCACCGCCCGTTTACGGCATGTGACCTCTAAGTGGAAGAGGCGCGCTATGATGTTCTTGCACCGACCAACACCAGCGGCGTTGCATCGTTCACCTTCCGCAGCTGGCACGCTCGTCTCGATATTCGGTCATGGACTTACCCACACCAAGAGAGATAGAACTTGAGATTGCACTGAGAAAACGAGATGCGCAGGTCGCTGAACTCACGGTGAGACCTTGAGACCTTTTCCAAGCGCCCATGCGTTCTCGGTCGTGTGTTGATGTCCTCCTGAACCCATACAGAACGAAATTTCACGTTTACGCCAGTATTTGGCTGTACAACCTCAACCACAGACGACAGATCCTATTACGTTACCTTCTACACTAGTTTCTGTGCTGCTGCCGCACATTAACAAGGCTGCGTCGGGTGGGGGCTCCACTGGATCTTCCACTTCAAGCACAGTCAATGCAGCGTTGACTCAACGTGTCCGCTTGCTCCAGGAGGAGAATGATGAACTATATGAGATGCTCAAGCATGGGGAGACCGGAAAATTGAAAGAGGAGGTCCGAGGGCTCCGACGTGTCGTGGATAGACTGGAGAGCGCTCTCCGAGGTATGTATTCCATTTATTCACAGACAACCCTACTGACGCCCTGCCCCTCACAGACTCCCATCAGGTCATCACAAATCTGTCGTAAGTTATCAGGAACAATCTAGACTTTGGCCTTGCCCTCATCCAAAACCCTAGAACTGAACTGGATAAGTCGTACCAGAGTTTCCAGTCTTCGCTGCGGCAGAAGCAGGTCAACTCACACGCGTACCCACCACCCTCTCGTGATTCATTCCATCACACCTCGCAGCCACCTTCAACAAGTAACGGCTTGTCCAAACCCCCTCCAACGGGGCCTAGAGCACACAAGAAGCCACGTCTTTCTGATGTAAAGATTTCACCGGCTCAGTCTAACGTGTCGCTTCCGCCCTCGAAGACGCAGGCGCCCATCAAGCACGAGCCGTCCCGCTCGCCTCGCCTCATACCAGCTGAAGTTCGTTCCAAGAGTAACGTAAAGATGGAAGTCGACGAAGATTCACGTACGCGACCACGTTCCCCACAAGAGAGGGATCGTGAACGTCATCGTGACAAGGAGCGAGTACGAGACCGAGAAACGCGCGATCGCGACAGTCATCGTGAACGCGACCGGGACCGGTTCTCCAAGCGCAATGGAGGAGGGGGCGGTGGCGGTGGCGGCGGTGGAGGTCGAAGGAGTCGTGGATTTGGACATCCGTACTCGGGTGGAGATCGGACGTTGAAGGAAAGAATGGGACTCTGAATCTCTCCTCTAGGTTCTTCGTGATCGTTGCATCTTGACTGGACCATCGAAAACATGCTTTTGTTGTGCTCCGGTTCATAATAGTGTATTTGGTGCGAAATCTTTTATCACGGTGTACATTCCTTGTATCGTTAGCTGACCTAGAACGACCTTTTCCCCCTCTTCTAGTTCTGTATCCGTAACCTACCTCCTTCTTGTTACCGTCGCATTGCTTTGAGCAAATACGTGATACATTTATCAACGTTCTGACATGGAGTCCATACACAACAAGGAAAGCGTTGACCAAACGAGCTCAAGTACATGAGGAGGCGCCGAAGTACTTCTTGCTGAGAAGCAGTTAAAGCGGTGTCCCATCACCTCATCCCCCGGTGCACCAACAACCAGCGCGAATCAGTGACATCCATGCCGTTCATATGCTAGCGTCAGCACCAAAGAAGAACTTGTGCGCCACGGATCATCCACCGTTGTGATTTCACTTGGAGAAGCAGTGGCGCTCTCCGCCGTCGAGAAAATGCACTCTGAGCAATGCCTGGAGCTCTCATCGAGTACCCAGAATGGTCCAATGGATGATCCCTGACGTTATATGGGCAGACGCCAGTAGCTTAGCGCTCAAAGAATTTCTGTTCTGTGGCGCTGTGAATCAATCGAGCACCAATTACGCCACGCATACATCTGGACCTGCCTCTGATGCATTAGAGGAATAGCCTTGGGTTTGAGACTTGCTGTCAGAAACTGGACTAACTTAGCAGAAACTGATCAGGTCACGCTTGCTCAGGGAACTTCGTGCTCGGCGGCCAATGCATGAAAAACTGGTCTTTGGCATAAATGGTTAAAGGAGTCGATGGTACACAGGTACTTATTCATCCTCAGGGAATTATTGGTAAGAGAGATGTAAGTATGAATGAATGACTAGCTTATTGTGTAAGATAACTTTGGGTCGTGTGACAGGGGAAGGGGAATGCTGGTTATGACGGAATTACAGAGCAGTGCAGGCAGTTGTACGAAGGGAATAATCGGGGAGATGTAAATGGTGGTGGGGTTCGTCCAGCCAGGACGGATGTTGAAATAATAAAAGGGATAAAAGTTAAAGAATGGCAAGTGTATGTGCAGGCAATGTCGTTGCTGATGGCGTCGTCCCAAGTCAGTGAGTATGTGCAGGTACAATGATAGCACAAGACCGCCAATGGCGGTAGGAGAATAGAGTTACAACTGCCGAAGGCAAGTGTAGTAGCATCCCGCTATGGGCGAAGAAGCGCCTCCGTGTCCCTTTCCTCCCTCAGACCCTGCAGTCTCGTCTGGGCGAGTTATGCATCGCAAAGAACTGCATGCATGTCAAGGCGCCACCCGGTGTTGATTCGCATCGTTTCCTCGACGCCAGCGAAGCATCCTCAGCAGATTGATCCATATAAAGATCAAGGATAGAGTGCTGGGCTGAGGATCTCCGGGGCGATGGTTGCAGTACTGATCGCTTATCTGTGGGAGCGAGCATGAATGCTGGGATAGGAGGAACGGGCGGCGGTGGGGACGCGATAGCAGGGCTTGGTGGGGGCGATCGGCAACGTAGTGGCAGTTGCCCTAGAGTACGCTTCGCAGAGCGAGGGGAAGAATAGGCAGATGAGAGTGACGCAGTGGATGGGCATCGCCTGTTTTCGCGTGATTTACGCGCGCCAAATTCGTCATCGTCACCGAACAGGCCGGCCTTTGCCTTGCGGTCAAGGCGCTCGTGTGACCTGGATGAATTAAGAGTTTTCTTTAGGAGAGGAGAACCAATGAGACTTGGTGGTATAGCAGGAGAATGGTGGGTGGGAACGGTGAGACGAGATTTGGAGGGTTTCTTTGTAAAGGGTGGTGGGGAAGGGAGTGGCGTTGGGACAAGCTGCGGCGAAGGCATAGGGGGAGGCGGTGACTGGGAACGACGAGCAAAAGACATCAGACAAGCCTGCAGAAGGAGTGGAATAAGCCCAAGGAAAAGGGCGGTCGAGGGAAGGCGGGATGGGATTGGAGAAAAAAACTGCGGACACGGTGTCGGGACGCGCCTCGGTTTTATACAAGCGGTTGGAGACATGAGGCCGCGTTGTTCGTTTTATTGTTCCGAAAGAGGATTCGGGCAAAATTCGACATAGTCAGAGTTGCGATCGACGTAAGGCTATGTAATAATCGTACCGTTACTCCGGCGTCATACCTACTATATCAGTAAATATTACTAGCCGAGATGAATGGTGGCGGTGTCATTCCGTTTGTGCCGAGCGCGCCTCCAAGCCACCCGCTGCCCCCATATGCAACTTCGGCGCTCAAGTCGGCGCTGGGCAGTTTCATTTGACATGTCACTCAACTATCCCGACTCCCATGCTTCTCATTCACACCCTTGACAGTAATACTTTCGGAGTTAGCGTATTCCGAGAAAAACATACATGCAAAACGGCAGTGCTCCCTGTCGCTCCATTTCGCTCCTGAACCAAAACAACTCAGCGCAGCTCCGGTGTGTCAAGTTAGTCCGAAAATAATGCATGTCATAGCTAGGTTCCGGACCGCGGAAAGACTCGGACGTCTTGCCCCCTGCGGACCTCCAGTCAATAGTCATTGGAAAAACTTCTGACTCTGGCGCGGCCACGTTTTTACACGTACGTTGACCAATCCTTGACGTCCATAGCATGGTGACACCACCCTGCATCCCCGACTCATCCCGACTCACCACGATGTACACCATTCATTTGCCCTCCCTTGGAGCCACTCGCTTCTCAACTTCCTTCAGCACTGTTATTGCTTTTCTCAATACCAATTTATGCATGTGACTCTTAATGATGCGTCGTGATTCGAGTCCGACTTTCAACATGATTTACCATCATCGAAGATTCGAAGAAGCACCAGGATCACCATTTTCACATGGACTTGTTGGCTTTACTCTCAGTTACCACTTCATCACCTCCATCAAATAAGAGCATGAACAAGTCGTGAGAATCAGGTGTGTAGAATCAGAAGCTACCAGAGCGTGCTTCTTATCTTACCCTTCATTTGGCTGGGCCCATTGTTCTGTCAACCTGAGCGTCCTTACCACCATGCGGGGCTAAGCTTGCAGGGTTCAGCAAGTGCATGGAATAAGCTTGGACCTACTGCTGACGCTATCTCCGGTACCTACGCACGATCGCTTGGAGCCTTTTGATTTCGTGGAGATACATACTTCCGCAACTCCGCCTTGGATAACGTTACGCGAGAACGCACAACCCCTCGAGGAAAGTTTATCCCGAATGGTAATGAGTCAGGTACATATCCTCGGAATCCAACCAACGGCACAGAGCGCCCACCGATCGAGTTGTCGCTTGGAGACGACCAACTCGATCTTGGTTTTGCACACTTTACATTGGATTCTCTCGTTGACAGCGTGCGTGTGCCTGTTGGGTGCGTCTTCTTTCCTGCACTGGAGCTGATGCTGTATGCCTCGCAGGAATGTCGAAATCATGTCATGATGTTGCCGACGATACATACTCCAGCGATGCGCAACATCATCGCGTGCTACGCCTCGGTGCGCGGTGACACAGTGCATCTATCCTCGGACATGCGCTTCGAGGATGTGAAACCAGCCAGACCTTGGCGGGCCTACAACACACCGCCCGTTCACTGTGTTGCATGAGTCTCAGTAAAGATTCGTAACCAGCCGCCAGTCTGGATCTTAACCGTGGCTGACCTTTACAAAACCTCTCTGACGGTTCACGGTCCCCCATTGTGCGGCTGGCCCATACTCTCATAACCTTGTCAGCCCCCCCCTGCGGATGACATCAAAAACAAGATAAATACTTTTGCTATTCCTTGCTTTGCGCTCAGTTATCTTCTTCTCAGTTCCTTGTGCATATAACGTTTTCATGATGGTTCTGCTATCTCGCATCGCGACTTTATCGCTTCTTCCACTCCTTTCTTACTCCGCTCCTTCCTCTCTCCTCTCCTTCCTGGGTGGCACAATCCCCCTTATCCCTCCTCAGTCCTCCTCACCTGAAGTAGCGACCAACTCGGCCAACACCGTAAACCCGCTGGTAATGACCTACATCGCAGATTGGGCGCCACCGACGTCCATCGATTATTCGAAGTTCGACATGGTCATTTTTGCCTTTGCCCTGCCAGACGAGAACGGTGATCTGGCCTGGGACACCGACACTGCTCCATCAATGCTCCAGCAAGTCGTTCCCGCAGCACATGCCCAATCAAAGAAGGTCTCCCTCAGCGTTGGAGGATGGACAGGAAGCAAGTGAGTCTACCTACCGCTGGCAGTCGTGACCAATGACTGGTTACTCACACTCCCGTCAGGTATTTTTCTACTGCGGTCTCGAACCCTCAGGCCAGACAGAAATTCGCGAATAACATCCTTGCGGCCTACCAGAAATGGGATCTCGACGGCATCGATATCGACTGGGAATATCCTGGACAATCTGGACAGGCTGGAAACGAAGAAAGTTCGAACGACACTGCGAACATGCTCGAGTTCTTCAAGGTTCTCAGGGCTACGCTTCCTGCCAATGCGAAGATATCCGCAGCGGTTCAAGACACCCCCTTTGCAGGCCCGGATGGAAAACCCGTCAAGGACGCGGCTGGTTTTGCTCAGTTGATAGATTTCGTCACACTGATGAACTATGACACGTACGAAAGTGAGTGTAGTGTGCGGAGGTTTTGTTATCGGTCTCAACTCAACTTCGACTCTGATATACAGCGAGGAACCCGGCGGGACCGAATGCACCCTTGTACGATGGTTGTGGGAACTCCAATCAGCCAAGCCAAACCGCGGTCGGGGGTCACAACGCTTGGACCGCCGCTGGTTTCCCAGCGTCTCAGATCGTGCTAGGTGTCCCTGCATATGGCTACATCGTCGAATCCACCGATAGACGACTCCGGTCGCGTGGTCAAAGGGCCACTCCCGAGGATGGTAGCGGCCAAATTCAGTTCAACAGTCTCCTCAGTCAAGGCATCCTCGAGCGGAACAACAACGATGGCTCTTTCAGCGCTACGGGGGGAAGGTTCACGCGCCAATGGGACAGCTGCTCCGCAACTCCTTACCTCTACTCGGACGACCAGGTTATTCCTTATGATGACCCAGAATCACTCAGTATGAAAGCGGCTTGGGTCAAAGACATGAAGATGGGCGGTGTCAACCTGTTCGACGCGCACGGGGATACGGCTCAACATGATCTCATTGACGCCTTGCGGAGTGGCCTTTTCGGTGTGCCCAGTTCGGCAGCGGCCGCCCCGCCCCCGCCGACGAGCTCTTACGGGACCGCTGTTCCGTCCGCCCTGGCACCTAGTCCGGTGTAAGAAATACGACGGCACAGGAGAGCTGCAGGCCATCATCCAATTCTGACGATTTCCCGATCCGCGCTTCCGCTCGCTCCCCTCGTCTGTCATTCAAATTCGTTCGTTGCTACGTATCAATATATGCACATGTGTACCCTTTTTGTTGTGATCTGCTTTAATTCATTTTTGAGAACCTATGCACTAAGGAGATAAGAAGGCTTTGATGAGATTACTTGTATATGTGCCTCAGCCTCGAAATGAAGTCGGAACTTATCACCGACGAGTTCATGAAAGACGCTGCTGTGCAGCTAAAGTCAATATGGGAAGGCTTCGGACTCATTTCATGCGGGTTTTCTTTGAAGAAAGGTTCATTTTAAAATAAGATTAAGAGCGGCTCGTTAAGGTTCCGTAGTAGCGCGATAGTAATGTATCATGTCCCGAGGCTCGAAAGCCCAGTCCCCTTCCCTCTTCAGCTCCATGCTGATCCCCTTTTCCTATGACCCTTGCAATGTCTGATGACATCCCGTTAACGGTAATGTCGAAGTAGATCCAAGGCACTCGCAGACATGCGATGTGGCTTGGTAAAAATGGTGTGTATGTGATGGATGGTGGAGCGTTTGGTAGCTTGGCAGGTATCTGCGAAGCAGCTCGTCGACCAAATATGGCTGGTGCCTCTGTCCTCTGGCTAGGCAGCGATGATGGTATGTGGCTAATAAAGCCTGATGTGGCACCCATCCCTGGGATGATATTGCTCGAGCCCATGTTTGGAAAAGCCCCTCCTCCAGCTTCTGATGGTTTAATGCTTGGAGTGGGTATATATGGAACGAGTATAGGTGCTCTGGTATGTGTGATGCGGCAGACGCGAGGCGCCTGGATGGATAGAGCCTTTAGATGGCGCCAAACACCTTCTTCAAGCCACCCTTAAGCGAGCTAGAGCTGCGCTTCTTCTGGGACGTGCGTCCGTTGGTGGAACCAAAGACTTGGCGGAAGTCCTCGTACATGATATGATTGTCACGAGGTGACTGAGCGTGGGTGAAGATGCCAAAGGCATTGGGCGAGGCAGGCGAAGCGGGGAAGAGGGAGAAGCCGGTGTTAATAGTAGTGTAAGCCATTTCGAGAAGAGGGATGTTTATTGTTAAAGACGAGATAGGCTACAGAGGCTGATGTGATTTCGGCTGGAGGCTCGGAGCGGAGGACTTGCTGATGATGATGCTGCTTGATGGGGAGTCCATGTCGAATTCGGCGCTGCTTAAGTACCTGGTGGTCAGTCGTTAACAACGGATCGCCTCATGGGCCGTCGAGAGGAAATCGTCGAATTGGACGAGTGCTTTGCGACCAGAGTTACCTCGTAAGGCTATTTTCTCGACAATCACCCACAAGGACCCACAGAGAGCGCAAAATCCAGAAACCGTCGCCAGGGAACATGAGCTAAATCATGGTAAAATAGCCTGAAGAGGTAATAAATGCGATTGCCCTAAGGACGCTTCGCTGGACAATGCGCGAGCGGTTGTTTACGTATGTTTGAGACCTTCGCATAGATTTGTTCTTATTTGGCAAGCCCTTGCGAAATAAACAGGCCCAAGCAAAGCTCAAAGCACGAAATTTTACTGAGACTTCGTCTGTCTTCTCATCTAGCATCGATTAAAGGCTCCATGTCCACTGCTCGTTCTATTTCGTTAAAGGTAAGCTATGATCCGTCTTGCAAGTTCTTTGTACTTTTTGCGGTGGTGATGACTCTTCTATTCACACTGTATGAACGCACTTGTCTTTGACTTGTGTTTCGTGAGTTTTTTCTACAACGGTAGCTGAGCCGTACATTTTGCTTTTGTGTTCCAGACCTGCAGGATCATCTAGCTAACCCTTTACTCTTCAGTTCAAGGACCATCAGGACGTCGTTATCCTACGTGTACACGCGCGACTCTAACTGTTGGCCGAGCACTGTACACATTCTGTAGTTTGATGTTTTATGTCGGCAGTAATCGTATTTACTGTAATGTTTCAAAGAACAAATGTTTTTACAAGATAACGCTGTTGGAATACACCTAACACTGATCATGGATCAGACATCTCCACATCACCTTCAAGTTCAAAAGCATCCTTAGGCACCTGACCTTGCACTTGCGTAAGGGCGCCTTTGAGGATGTATAAGTATGGCCCAGATTTGACAGGCGGTGGTGTAGATTGATATCCGACCAATAAGTTACAGCGAGGACATGAGAACCTGTACTGCCGTTCATGTCCCCCTGACCTGTACAAAATAGTATCTGTAATCACAGTGTTTATCACGGCGCTATGAACGTGACCTCGTACCTTTCCACCAGCACAGGTTCGATTGGGTTTGCATTGAATTTGAAAACCACAGCTTTGCCGTCATCGCCGTCCTGAGAACGGATGATGGTAGCCCCATCTGTTTGACGCTTGGGCAGTACTGAGAGGCTTTTTTCGATTACGAGCTGCCAAGGCAACAACCGTGAGTATACGGATGATGTTGCCCTCCGCGCGGGGGAACGTACAATGAACTCTCCGCAAATGCAATCTGCGAGAAACGCGGATAAAACTGGGGCAGGTCTTGGAAAGGGAATGGAGGACTCACAGTACACCCTGAGAGCGGCGGCGGCTGATGCCGTTGGCTGAGCTGTGATAAACAGATGGAGATAGAGTTAATGATGTTGGACAGGGATAGCTTGATGAAGGAAATCAGAGGACGAACCTACTCACCATCCGTGGAGGAAGAGACTGCTGAACGGGACACGACCTTGGGCATGACGGTAGATAAGACAAAAAAACAGGATATCAAGGTTTGCGTAAAACGTGATCGAGGCGGTTCTTGAAGGCGGTGAGAAGGATGGCCTGAGATCTAGTGTCCTTGCCCAGAGTGTTCCCTGGGGAGATGTCAAGAAATGCTTGGAACAAAGAGCGGTGATTGGTTGGGGGTCAGTAAAGCAGTATATGTATCACGTGACCCCCTTGCCATGCTAATTAACAGCGCAATTGTTCCTGCACTTCATTATCCTTCGGCATCACCTCCGCCCCATCTTGCCCCAGCGTACGCCTTTTTTTTCATGGCAGAGAAAGATGCAACAGCGAGGCTTCGAAGAGCAGTAAAAGGTATGCTTTATGCACCTGAAATTGACCTTGATTAACTCTCGAGTGCAGAGAACAATCTCTTTCTGGTCAAAAGGTTCATTCAAAGGACTGACATGCGGAATCCTGACACCGCACCCAAGCGCTACACATCACTCGCATGGGCAGCTGCCCTTGGTCACGAAGAGACCTTTGACTTTCTATTAACTGCTGGACACGATGACGAAGAGCTCAGCAGAGTATGTATCCTTGACGCCGCTTTTACACAAAGGCTTATGCACAAGACCACCAGGACTTGGAAAATAACACGGTTCTCATGCTTTTGGCCGATTTCAGACCACCACCTCCAAACCCGTACGCTCCCGGTCCATCCCAGATTGATCTGATGGGTGCAGCGCTGCGGATGGCGCGGTCATACGTCGACCGCTATCCCTGGATTCTTGATTGGTCCAACTCGCAAGGAAGGACTGCGCTCCATATGGCAGCGCTAAAAGGGAACGAAGAGTTGGTTCGCGTGCGTGAATTTTGGATGCACAAGTCTGCCGATGTCGTGCTTATTTTATCCCCTTCTTTACATCAGCTGCTGTGCGACATGGGTGCCGATTTCGACCTAGCAGATAACAAAGGGAATACTCCTCTTCACTAGTAAGTTACTGGCCGCACTGGGCTGGTTGGTATCGATTGACCTTTTATTAGTGCGAGCTCATGGGGTCACATACCGGTATGGAGATGTTTCCTCGACTCTCGAGTGTTACTCATAGAACGTTTTCAGATCGTGCAACTTCTCATTGATCGGGGGTGCCAATTCAATGCACGCAACAACGATGGGTTTACTGCGTCGGATTATGCCTATTCGTAAGTGCCTTTGGAATGTCGAATGACAGGCATTTACTTGCGATGCAGATTCAGCACGAAAGATACATTACAAGATTCCGCACGCTCACAATTCGAGAGCAACAAGAAATCCCGGCGCCTTGTATTTGCTCAAGCTGCTGCTAGAGGGGGTGAATGGGGAGGAGACCCTCTGATGGATCTGCCGCCTCCTGTACCTCTCAAGCCGAGAGACATCCAAAATGCTGCAGCACGCATGCGAAGTGGTTCTGGCGGCAGTCGTACGACTGCCACTTCTGATAGCGGAGACATTGATAGCGCTGGACCCGGACCTAACATGGGGACAAGTCTGTCATCGCTATCATCCTCAGCGTCACATCACCCTAGGCAACCGCCACCCCAATTCCTTCACTCGCCGCCACAGCGCCCGAACAATATCTCTTCTGCCAGTAGTAACGGCACCTTTTCGGTTCCCTCGCCGGGTCCGTCACAGTCAATGTCTCTTGGTCCTGCACCCCAACAGACGTCATCTCTTTCGCCCATCGTAAATCGGATGCGAGAACGCGATGCGGATGAGATGGAGAAGTACATGAGAAGGAACCGAAGTGGGAGCGGAGGAACTTCTTCGACGGACAACAAGTCACAGGCTGGGCCGAACTTTACCTCGGCTGGGCCTTCTGCCAATGGCGATGATATCACTGCGCTTGCTTCGTTGGCAATTACCGGGTCAACAACTCCCCGAAGGCGGCTGCGCCCTTCTTTCTCCGCTGCGCAATTGCGAACGTCACCTTCACCCATCCCGGTCCCTTCACAGTCATCGCAAGGCGATGCCTCGCGAAATAGGGCCGGGACAAATCCGGGGAGTGCACGACCTGGCCAGACGAGCCAATCTTCTCTTTCTCCAACACCTATTCTTACTAGGGCATCGTCTTCGGACAATCCTCGATTTGATGAGAGGCTTGCTGAAGAACCAGAGAACTACACTGGGCCACCAACTCAATACGCTCACTTCCCTGAACCCCCTCGAAAACAAGGCGTCCGAGGGGCCTCCTCTTCCACCGCCGCCGCCATCACCCGTCGGCTGCCCTTTAACCTCCTGTCGAAACCGACGCCTCCTCCCCCTCCCGCCGAGCCCCCTCATGGCCTCAGTAGTCATCGGAGAGGCTCTTCAACTACGTCCATACGTGGCTGAGTCTGCGTTGTCTCTTTTGTTCACCACTAGCATGGTTATACGCATGTATACTTGTCTGTACTCGTTCGCGTTTCGAAGGATTTGTTTGTCGGATTAGCCTCCATGGACCTCGTTCGTACATCCTGCATAGTGTCTTTACTTCAACTGTAGCACAGCCCATCCCCATTCCATCTATTATATTGCATTTTTACTGTCAGAAGGGAGGGACAGGTATACTTCCGCTTGAGTGTCTGCAACTTCGAGCTTGCAGCTATTAATAATATCGAAGCGTGTTACTCGCGTCCTCGAGGCGCCTGGCGGCGAATGCCGATAGCGATACCTGCAGCCTCGCTTCCTTCGGGAGCCACAAAAGGCGGCTTCAGCTGACCCTGCACACCGCCAGATCAACCTGGTACAGCTTCCTGCTGTTAAGTTGTTTATGTTTCCTACCCCGGTACATCTTCCACACCTATAGGGCGAACAAGCAACTGGCATTAGCACGATGGCCATCCCATATAACGTTGACGCCGACCCAGACCCAACCTCTCAAATCGCCTGGCCTGCTGCTCGGCATAGACAGCGTACGCCCTCTGGAACCCAACTCGAACATGAACAGGGTTCCGAGACAGCTGTATCGTATCAGAGTATAGAAGGAAGTGGGAAGCGGTTGACGGGTGGCTCTGAACCTGGGCGAAACCGTCTTAGTACATGGAACCTCATCACACTTAGTATATCTATGGCAGGGGCGCAGATAGCCTGGACGGTTGAACTTGGGTAAGGGAGAGGATACGGCGCTTGTGTGGATCTATGCTATTGGAAACTTATGCTTTCTGTATTAGATATGGAACTCCATTCCTCCTATCTCTGGGGATATCGGAACAGGTTACGAGTCTGGTTTGGCTTGCTGGCCCTATTAGCGGGCTGGTTGCTCAGCCATTGATTGGTGAGTTTTAGTTTTTTTTTTGCGTGGATTTTGCGGGGGCCTGAATCGGGATTTTTGATAGGCGCCATCTCTGACTCGTCGACTTCGAAGTACAGAAGGAGATACTGGGTTGCTCTTTCGACTGTAGCGCTTGTGGTGTCGACGTTGGCGCTAGCATATTGCCAGAATATCGCTTCCTTTTTCGTCGACCTGTTCGGTGGAGGCGCTGGGGACTGGGATCCTGAGCGGCTGAAGCAAGTGAGGGCTGGCCCGCGCTCCTTCCAAGTTGCTGTTATTCAAATTGATTTATCCAGGTTTCGAACGTTGCTATTGGCACTGCCGTGTTCGCATTCTATGTCCTTGATTTCGCTCTCAATGCCCTCCAGGCCTCTCTCCGTAATCTTCTTCTGGACATCACGCCACCTGAACAGCTCAATGCTGGAAATGCATGGCATAGTCGTATGAGCCAGGCGGGTAACATCATTGGATATGGATTTGGTGCGTGCGGTCGTGCCTTTTTTGCCGATGCTCGCTGAATTTATCCGAGCAGGATTTCTACCACTTGCGAAGCTGCCGTTCTTGAATTTCTTGGGCGGAGACCAGTTTAGGAAGTTCTGCGTCGTCGCCATGTCTATCCTGGTCATCACGGTGTGGATTACATGTTACTGCCATGAAGAGAAAGCGTCCGTCACGAAGAACAAGGACAAGTGCGTCTTCCAGTTGCTTCTTGTTTCTCTTTGGAATGACCGGTGTCGTCGAACTTTAGGCATAACAAATTCAACGATATTCTGGAGAACATCTACATCGCTATCACCACTCTTCCTCAACCTATCAGAAGAGTGTGTTTCGTGCAGCTCTTTGCGTTCATGGGCTGGTGAGACCTTGTCCAGTTCTTTGACTGCATCCGATGATTGAGAAGTGGACTATATCAGGTTCCCCTTCCTCTTCTACTCTACGACATACGTTGGGCAAATCATGGCCTACCAGCTAGGTGAAGAGCCCGACATTGAGCTCGCAACGCGAACCGGCGAGTTTGCAATGCTACTCTACAGCGTCGTGGCCGTCATAGCTGGCGTTGGCCTCCCCCACCTCGCCCGCCGTGACCCCCGCCTCCTCCCCGAATCCAACGACTCCCCGCACACCCACACCCAGCGCCTCCGTCTCCTCCTCCACCGTTGGCGCGAAGAATCCATCTCCTCCGGCAAACCCCTCGTCCTCCCTCGCCCGTCGTTGCTCCTGAGGGACATATGGACGGGAGCGATGTTGCTATTCACGGTGTTGATGTTGAGTTCGTTTTGGATAAGTACGGTAGGGGAGGCTACGGTCATGATTAGCTTGGTGGGGATTTGCTGGTCTGTTGCTTGTTGGGTGCCTTTTGCTATCATCATGGAGGTGCGTTTTGTTGCTCGGGCCTTGGGTTGAGTTGTTTTCGTTCTTTCGCTGTCTGCTCACTCAGCACATTTTGCGTATTTTAGTTCCTGAAGGAGATGAAAGAGCGTCCAGAGATGACTTCGTCCTCGCCCCGAGCACCAGCCCGCCGTTCTCTCGACGAACGCGACCCACTTTTCAGGCGGTACGAAGACGCAGACGCGGACGGCGATACCGTCGGCGAGTCGTCGAACGAGGTGGAGGGGAAACCTGTTGCGGGCGGGACGGTGCTTGGGATCCACAACCTCGCGATCGTGATGCCCCAGTTCATCGTGCGTTCCTTTCCCATACCATGTCTTATCAACCGAGCTGACGCGCACACAGATCGCCCTAGTAGCCTCCGCCATATTCCGCATCGTCGATGAATCAGGATCGCCGACCGATCAACTTCCCTCGCCGACCCCCGACTCTTTCACGAGCGGAGGCCTGGGCGAACACAATACTTACTTTGGTAAGAACGGCGTGGCGTGGGTGTTACGGTTCGGGGGGTTGTGTACGCTTGTTGGGGCTTCGTTTGCGCGGATGGTACCCCCTACGAGGTCGGAGAGGGAGATGAGGGAGGCGTTGGAGGTGCTGAGGGGGTTGAGGGATGACGAGGAGCCTTGAGTGGCCTCTGGGTGGATCGGGAGGTGTGGGGAGGGGAGGGATTGGGAGAGTGGGGTAGGGTGCTGTGAAGACGAGGTACGATACATGACATATCCCACCTTCGCTCGCGTCGTCTATGTTGCGTCTTTTTTTTCTTTCTTTTTCTACATATTCGTGGCTGGAGCTAGGTTGTATGTTGCTTAATGGATATTGGCTGTGGATAATACAAGTTTTTCTAACGTGTTTGAGTATTGTGCATATGGATTAGGTGTTGTGTCTGTTTCGTGATATCGTACATGCTCAGAGCCTAGTCTCGAGATCTTCCTGTCCTGCCCTCCTAAACAGCCACAAGCGCAACCCCCCAATCCCACCCCTCCCCCTCCCTTGACGCAACATACCTCGAAGGAAAAACCGTCAATGCGGGCATCTCTTGGCCGAAGATAGCATTGAGGAGGGGAAGGACTGGGTGGAGCAGAGACAGTGAGTTTCTCGATAGATCGCAGAAGAGAACAGAACGACGAAGAAGAGGAAACAGAAGAAGAAAAAAACACGTACACCGCTCGCGCTCACCGAACCCAGGACTTACGAACACGTGTGCGGTCAACGTACGCGCGAGGAAGGGCGCGAATGACGGGATTTGCTTCATCCTTGCTGCCACGTCTTGGATCCCCGCGCTCGAGAGTGATGACGAGGGCTCGGCCAAGGACCGCACGAAGAGCACCGCACATCCCTCGGTCGAAGGCGCGAAATGGGAGATCTCGTAGTGGAGCTCCAAGCCCGTTCCATCGAGTGCGACATCTCCTATTTTCCAAAAAAAATGTGGATGTAAATCGGGGGCATGGGAGATGACGGGACCGACCTTGTGCGAACTCGGGCGTTTCAGCTACTGTCGCGAACTCCTCCTCTCCTTCCTCGTCATCATCGGAGGGTTGTGGCATGACGAACTGACCGCTATGCACCAGGACTTGTTTCTCGATGCGGGCGCCGCGGGGGAGGGAAGAGAGGACTGCATAGATTGTTGGGGTTTGCGGCTGGGGGGGTTTGGTTAGGAGGAGGTTCTCGAGAAGGGTGGAGGAGAGGAGAAGGAACGCAGAACGCACCCCATCAACCAACGAAACACCCCTCCTCACATGCTCCACGTCCGCGGTGTCCACGAGGTAATATACCGCAAGCTGGACCCAACCGCCTTTTGCGTTCCCGCTCTCGTTTCCTTCCTCCTCCCCATCCTCGTCGCCTTCCTCCTCTCCTGCCATATCCTCGCCTTCGTCTTCGTCCTGGGTATTGGCGATAGGACCAGGGGTGCGATCAGATCCCTCGAAACCCCCCTCACTTCCGTCTCCAAGCCCAGAATTAGGAGCGGCGCGGATGATGCGGGCGGTGTGTTGTAGGACAAGAGATGTTTCGAGGGGGAGGGCTGACGTGGCGTCTTTGGGGGGTGATAGGGAGGAGGATTGGGCACTGGAAGGTGGAGGGGAAAGGGAAGGGAGCGAAAGGGAGGAGGGTATGAGGCCTATTTGGCCTGATATGAACGTCAGGGGCGGGATCTATGATTTTACACCGAAGTGAGTAGAGCAACTCGAAATTGGAAAGGCGGCAGGGGGCGAAGGAAGGAGGACGTACACTGATAGCCTGCGAATAGGGACCTATATTCGCAGGTGCCCAGTAACTGAGACTTTGAACGTGTAAAGCCTTTCGCTGTCCTGTCGCTCCTCGCATCCTGTCCTTCCTCGTTTTTATCCCATTCCCCTCACTATTATTCTTGCCTTCCCCAACCCAACCCACACACGCTAGCCCAACTCCAGCCCCTCCGACCCCCACGCAAGCCCTCGCAGGCGGGGACGCTCCAAAATATCGCGCATAGGCCGCGTTTGCGGAGGCGAATGTGGGTGCGTCGAGCGTGGGGAGGAGGAGGGATAGGGTGGCTGCTGATGGAAGGGGGGATGTGTCTGGAGAATGGGGTGTATGGGCAGAGAGGAGGCCTGTGGGGTGGGGTGCGTATTGGCGCAGGGTATCTGAAGAGGGAGCAACGTACCTGTAAGAATCTCGAAGCACGTTGTTACTTCCTCCCCGATGTCTGCTGGGCGCGGATGTGAAGGCAAACGTACGTTCCCAACTGCAATCCACGGGCCGATCTTGCGTACATACGGGCCCAAGTCATCGGACAGCGTCGGTGGTTCAGATTGAATTTTCGGATCAGAGGCCGCAGATGCATCACGGATCGACAATTCGATGCCCAGCCGCACACGTTCGAAAGGCGCTTCGAGTAACGGAGGGACGGGCACGTCAACCTCACCTAGCACCCCTACGTCCTTCTCCACTAACCCCGCCTCCTTGATCCTCAAATAAGCAACAGGGGCGACCTTACTCTCATCTACAACAACGACTTCCCATCTCCTCACCTCTACCCTCCTTCTAAACAAGGAACAATCGACCGTAAAACTTTCATACTCGCCGCCCTCCCCGCACGGATGTGTCCCGTACGCGCGATGGAGGGAGAGGAGGGTGGGATACATGGCGGAGAGGGAGAGGGAGAGGTGGGATGTTGTGAGGCCGGCACCGGCTATTTTGATTAGGAGGGCGGTGAGGTTGGAGGAGATCATTTCGGAGAGAAGGGAGAGTTGATTGCGTTGCCAGAGGTAGGCGAGGGGGGTTAGAGAGAGACGGCGGCAGCTGCACGTGTTTTCGTATGAGGTGGATTGGGAGGTTAGGAAGGGAAGAGGTGCTCACACGTGCTCTACGCGGACGCGTTGGTAGTTCGAGAGGATGGCACCGACGGAGACGGCTTGGATGTCTGGGTAGTGGTCCTGTGCTATCGTTAGACGCGTGTATACGAGTGGGATTGTGCACGCACCAAGACTTCCTTTAAGAGGATGTAGAGATCCTCTGTCTCGTCACCGATGATCCCACCACCGCCGGCAGACTTGACGCCATACTCTGAGCCTTGTTCAACTGGCTGGCCTTGAATGATACGCCGATAGAGTGGTACATTGAGAGCTTGTGCGATGAGAGTGATACCGTCTTGACCGACGGTCTGATACATGTACGAGTCGATCTCATCTAGAGGTGTGTTAGCGTCGGCGAACGGAAGTGACGAAGACAGACCCTTTCCGGAGTGGGGAGAGAGTGTTGCTGCTGCTATGATATCATGACCATTTCTTTTGCAGTGTAGTAGGTTGAAGCAGCTATCTTTTCCACCACTCAAGAGTGCGACGTACTTCATAGCACTACGAGATTAAACACCGACACGGAGGAGGAGGTTATCTTATCAGTGACGACCCCTCTTTGGTGGGTCGACAAGGGCAACGATTCCTTGCCGCGGCCCCAGTATGCGGGTACTGTATGCCCACTGCAACGTCCATTCACATCGTCCATTCACGACGTCCACGACGTTCAACAACATTACAGGATGCTCTCAGCTCACTACACAGGAACACCCCCACTTCATACACAACACACATCCCTATCTCAACACTCACAACTCCTTCCACACACTCCCGCTCAACAGCAACAATCCCAATACGCCCACCATCAGCATGCAATCTCTTCTCTCCTTCCCACTCCCCCTTCGTCTCCTCCAATGATTGGTTTACACCCCGTAGAGAGCACTATATCCCTCCTCGAGTCACTCGTCGCTTTCTATCACCAGGAACGTATGTGGGTATATCGTACCCGAGCCCAACTCGAGATGGGCCTCATGCAGCGCATCGAGTCACACCCTGGCTCAACAGAGGAATCTCCAGAAGACATCCAAGGAGACGGATCACCCACCCATTCGCACAGCTCCCCCCCAGGTCAGAAATCTTCCCCTACATCCGACGGTGGGAACCCTGCCGACAACTCCTCCCCATCCCCACCCACCAAATGGCTCAAACGCAAAAAGGCGTTCGGCCTCAAACTAGAGGGTATATCCACCTCCCGCGGTATGCTTCCCCCCGTTGCGCGTGGTGGGATCAGCAAGCACCCTCATCCCCCACATCCCCATTCACACGGCGGACATCACCCACACGCCCAGCACCGCGCACGCCAACGCTCAAATCTTAACCCCGCTTCTCATCCGAGTGTCTCAACTACTGCTACTGCTGCGACGACGAAGCCTACTACATCTTTCTATCCCCCAACAATGGGAATCGCGAGTACGACAACCCTAACTTCTCCTTATCTTTCCCACCCTTCGTTCTCGTTCCCGAATCATTCCAATCCTCCTCTCCCTCAATCGCCGGCTCTGTACCCACCTATGTCATCCCCGCAACACCCCTCGCCGACACACCAGCACCAGCACCAGCAGCCACAGACCCCCCACCCACACACGACCCCGCTCGTCCTCGGCGCAGGCGGGAGCGAACCCACGGTCCAAATCCTCGAAATGTTCGAACGGCTGATGCAAGCCCGCATGGAATCATGCGAGCGCGTCGCGCGCTTGGTACGCACCGCCCCGGGGTCGCTATCGCCGTCTGACCCCGGATCGGGCGGGCTTGGAGGAGCGGGGGGCAGTGGGAGCGCGGGTATGAGGGTCGGGGGACCGGTGGGCGGGTTTGGGGGGCCGGTAGGGTTTTTGGGCGGTGTGATGCCGGGGCAGGCTGGGTTTGGAATACAGACTCAGCAAATTGGGAGGGGACAGGGGCAGGGGCATGTGGGATCGCCGCAGGGATTCCCGATGCACCAGGGGTCGCCACAGATGGGTTTTTCGATGATGGGATGAGGGAGGGGGGTTGTTCGTGATTGCATCTTCTGTGTTCTTTGCGATCCGCTTCGCTCTTTTTTTCCGGGTTCAGCTCCTATGTTGCCCTGCTCAGCTTCGTTTTGTTCTTTGTGTATATTGTCTTTCGCATGCCTCGTTTGTCGCTTCGTCATATTCTTCTGCCTCTTTTCTGATATCGTTTTACTCGTTGCGGGTCTCGGGTCTCATGTCATGCCTCTCTGGGTCTTACGTCGTCTCCTATCGCTCGCGCTCACTCGGTTAGTCGTTTATGCTACTGTGAAGTATCTTTCGTGCGTTTTTCTTGGGACGAGAATCAAATGTTAGAACTAGGTACCAGGAGATCAAAGTCCAAGTCATGGGTGCATACGAGATACAAGTCATCATGTGACAACTAAGTGTACGCGAATGGTAACCTCGAGGCGCTCCTCGCCCATCAACCAGGCAAAAGCCAATCAGTTCTTACATACAAAGCCCGAACCATTAATGAGTCTGGTGTGGTGCGATGGGGTGCGAAGCACCCTTTTATATTTCATCGCGTCTTCTCATTTGCAATGGATCGGCGAAAGAGTGAAGTGTGATATATCACACGCGGTTCATATTAACAAAAGAGGGGATTGTCTCGACTAGTGAGATCGGCTCCGAAAAGGACGGTTTTCACGAGCTGACCTTACTGTGTCGTGCCAGCGGGTCTGGAGATGACGGTGGGCGAAGGTAGGTGTACTTTTGAAGTGAAATGCAGGAATATGTATGGTTGAGTTTGAGGAGGGAAGCGCTGCGCGTTGAGTAGCTCAGAAAGGAACTTCGAGGGTCTTAAATCCACATCGTGACATATTCTTTCTGACCAACGATCGAGAGAACACCTGCCAAACAGTCGTCAAGCCCATCCGAGAAGGTGACGAAGAATAAAGATGCCAGTTGATGAAACACGCACCTGCCTTCCATCACGAATCGAAACTGATCAGTGTATCAGCTGATACTTGTAATTACCCCGTTTCGTAGGCTCCCTTTGGCGAGGGTTGGTTCTCGCCAAAGGGGGGCTACGAACAAGAGTCTAGAACTGTCTAATTAGAACATGGGTGGAACAGTCAACAAAGGTGTGACCTGAAGAGAAGTAAGAACGAGGGAGATATGTGGTAGCTGGAAGCCCTGATCGTGATTCAGCGGGAGGGAAGTAATCTTGATTCTAATTGATGGGCTACGGACACTCCCGTGTTGGTGAGCACGTGTGGAAGCACAACACGAGACCTAGTCTTTGTCGAGACTTATCCAATCTTTTCGATATCAGAGCGCGGAATCAGATCGACGGGAAAGGGTTGGAGTCTTGCTAAGAACGTTACGCGCGGAAGGGAGGAAGAGGGGACGAAGACAGGCTGTTACTGATGCTGATGCTGATATTGATAAACAGAAGCAGCCCTTATGTACCTCCAAGGCCAGAACTCGCGTGACCGCGGGGGCGCCTCGACCCTCGAAAGAAGGGCGCAAAGCCCAGTCACAATCCGGGGGGGAAACGTCCGAAGGCCACCTTCCGAACATACCGTATAGCATCGATATCAGGATCACGATGGTGGTGCAACGAGGCAGAACGTGAGGTGTGCCAACGGCTGGGTAGTGATATGGTCATCCAGGCGTTGGATGTGATGGAAAGACATCGTTCATCAAGAGGCCGGTTGAGATCAGCATCATCCGACGTGCAAGAAGTGTCAACCACTAAGTTATCAACCCAACCCAATGAAGGAGGGAGCTCAGGGGCAGTTGTCAGAGCGAAGTAAATCCCCACAGTTGCTGAGGCGAAACCCACCCCATCAGCTGTTGAGACAGAGCCTCATTTTTACAAAGGCGCTTCAAAACCACGACAAGGATTTGTCTTGCCTTCGTAGAGATGTAGAAGCACTTGGTGGTGGGTAACTTCATCTGTGATTATAACCATGCACAGTGCAAACCGTGAAACCATAGCCGCCTATCATCAAGCTGTGATGAGACAGATGTGGATGATACAAGGATGATAGCAATGATGAGAAACCTTACAATTTACACATGTTGTGAAAGTGGCGTGACTACCCCGCTGGACCCACTGGACCCACTGCTTGTCGCTGCGCTAATCGTCCTACTCGTCGTCTAAACCAGTCTCAAGAACATTCACCACGTCTATCAAGTCCTATCCTATACTACACCACTAATATCTGTTCTGCATTTCATGTCTATCCGCTATGCTCCAATTCCAAATCCACGCACAGACCCAGACACGAACCCAGAACTCGACGCTGCTTT
The DNA here is from genome assembly GCA_000827185.1 of Hydnomerulius pinastri MD-312. Classification (NCBI taxonomy): domain Eukaryota; kingdom Fungi; phylum Basidiomycota; class Agaricomycetes; order Boletales; genus Leucogyrophana; species Leucogyrophana pinastri. The sequence goes on from KN839835.1 coordinate 1,037,155, forward strand.
CGACAACTCCGATGATGAAGACGACGTCGACGAATCTCATCCTCTAAACCCCAATCGACCTTCTTCTCCTCCTCCGCACCCCTCCTCATCCCTCGATCGCACTAACGAATACCATTCAGACGCGCAAGGACCACTAGCATATGATTTCAACACACCCGTGGCAGATTGGGACCAGCCTCCACCCGGCTCACCACCACCACCCTCCACTCTCGCCCTCCCAAACTCGATAGGCAATTCAAATGGTGTTATACCCGTCTTCACACCCGATACTGTACCCCGCGCACCGACGACCTGGTGGAAGAGAACTGCGGGAGCTGTCTTGCCCAGTCACTACGTTTCACGTTTTGGATTGAGTGTAACTGGAGGTGGGGCAACTGGGACACCGCGGGTGATAGGTGGAGGTACAAGGAACGATGGCGTATTCAGCAACGTTAGCGCAAAACCTACTACAACCGGGACTCGCGTACAAGAAGGTGCGTACCGTTACTCAGCACCATTCCCAAAAAGCCCATCGTACTAATTCTCGTCGCACTCACCCCAGGCGACAGCATATTCATAGTCCCCGAAGACACCTCCACAACTGCGCCTCCCTCCTACGCTTCCGCCCAAGCAGACGCCGCACCCCCGTACCACACCTCAACCCTTCTCCTCCCCCCTCTCTCCCTCTCCCCCCTCTCCCTCTCCAGCCCACAAACCCAAGGCTCCGTCCTCGTCGACTCCCTCCCGACAGGCACACTCTTCGCGTTCCTGTGGAACGCGCTAATCAGCACCACCTTCCAGTTTATAGGGTTCGTGTTGACATGGGTTATGCACACGACGCACGCAGCGCGCTTCGGGAGCCGTGCAGGGTTAGGAGTCACGCTTATCCAATGGGGCTTCTCGTTGCGCGCCCGCCTCGACGACGCCAATAACGGCAACGGCGGGGCATGGGGCGATGGGAGCAGGCCATCCTTCGGGAGTGCGGAGGAGGCGGAGGAGTATTATAACAGCCTCGGGCTGCTCGGAAATTCGACGATGGGGGTGCAGCCGCAAGCACTGTCAGACGCGGACCAGAACCAGTGGGACGACTCCATCCTCAGCGGCCCGCTCGCAACCGAATGGCTCTCCTTCTTCCTGATGACAGCAGGCTGGTTCCTCCTCCTAACATCCTCCCTCGGGTTCTGGCGCGTCAAGCGGTGGGAGCGGTCCATCCTCGCTTCTAACTCTACTTCCTCGTCGTCGTCGTCGACGGGATCAGGTGCACATAGACGCACCCAGAGCGAAATAGCAGATGAAGAAGACGACGAGCATAGGCGGCAATCCCTCTTTGAACGACTCGGTATCTTCAGATACCCCCTGCCCACCCGACACCAGCCCACCGAATTCGACGGGGGCGTCGGGGGTGGGTCTGACGTCCCGCTTACCTCGACTCCTCCACCCGGCGTGGATGCGGTGGAAGGCGAGCGGGCGCAGGGCGCAGTACCGTGGTACTCGGACCCGGAGCGCGCGAGGAGGGTTAGAGAGGCGATCGCGAGGGAGCAGAGGCTTTGTGACGATTTGAGGTCTGCGGGGTTGTTGTAGGTCCCCAGCGCGGGTGGGAAGAATAGAAGTAGCCCTGGGAGGGAATCGTGAGGACCGACGCCTCGAAGGTGAAGCGAGGGACGGTATCTATCTTGTATTGCGTCTATACGCTAATCGCTTTCTGCATGGATCGGAGTGGTGGACTGTCCACTGACTGAACTGACTTATAGTAATATGGCCCGGGTACATGCTATAGATTGATTTATTCCCAACACTTCGATGTGCAAGATGGGCTCAGGCAAAGTCAGATATCGCGTTTTGGATACATACACCAAATTCAATTCGATTCACTTCTTTTCCCTCTACTATCGATCCTCGTCTACACCCTCAAACTCACGCCCGCTTCTTCAAGAAAACCTCCACATTAAACTCCAACGCCGAGCACGGATACGTAATCTCAAAGTTCTCCAAAACAGTCGGATGCAGCACCCCAAGCGTCCCGATCTTGATATCCCTCGACGAGTGTGGAGTGAGAGCCTCCTTGACTTTCCCGAGTGTGGAGGAAGGCGTGGACGGAGGGGGACGGTAGAAGATCGTAGCGGCGCGTCCAGGGAAGTAAGCCGGGTCTGTGATGGATTCGAGTTGGATATTAATCAGTGTCTACACCCAAAACACACGATACGGAGGTGAGAGAGAAGAAAGAAAAAACCCACCATCCCCCTCAACAATATAATACCCCCTCTCCTTTTCCTCCCCCCTCCCGATGCGCGGAACCTCAAGCATCCGCATCGCCCTATCCAACAACCCATGCACGACCTCAAACCCCGCCGTCCTCGCACACCAAACAGCACCCGCGTGCCTCTCGTTCCGAGCCTGCCGCTCCTTGCTCGTGTCCTTGAACACGACGTCCGAGAGCTCGAAGAGCCGGATGGGCAGCGGGTGCGAGCGGTTCTCCCGGATCGTCTTCAGCAGGCCCGGGAGGAGGGACGTGCGGACGACTTGGAATTCGAGCGTCTTGGGGTTCGCGATCTTGACGGCGTACGAGCCCGGGTCGGGGCGGTTCATAAAGGCGAAGTTTTCCTCGTGGGAGCACTAAGGGGTAAGGGGTACTCATCAACGCCTCCGTTCCTCGCGTCTTTTCGACCTAGAGAAAGAGGTGGGCACAGCGCGACGTACCAGGATTAACGGCAGTCCTTCCACCCACCCCGCCATCGCCCACTCCCTCCTGATGACGTCGACGAGTTTCGAGATCGCGAGGGGTTGCGCGACGGTTACTGTCTGTGGGAAAATGTCGGGGAGGTTGTTAAATCCATACGCGACCGCTGCGTCTTCCATCACGTCGACCTCGTGAAAGATGTCGGGGCGGGTACTGGGGATACTGACTGTTATTTCGTCTGTGTATGTCGAGCTGGGAGAGGAGGGGACGGGGAGGAGGGACATGCGGGTTAGGAGTTGGGCGACGGCGGTGGGGGTGAGGGAGAGGGAGGTGCAGGAGTTGATGTAGGAGGCGCGGGCCGTGATCGTGCGTGGTGCGATATCGGGAGAGATGCGCGTCGATCCGTCCGGGAGGATCATCTTGCACGGCTCGATACTGTAGCGCGCGCGTAAAGATTCGAAATTCGAAACACAGGATGGGGGATGGAACAGAGCACGTACGTATAAGCCTCCTCACAATACTCTGAGAACATCGTCGCGACCATATTGACGACGATCTGGAGCTTTGTATCGTCCGTGGCGGTAACGTCGATGAACACATTCCTCGTGTTAAGTGAGATTTTGCTATGCTCGGAATTGATGATCGGAGGGAAAGAGAGGACGCGGTCTTGTTTGTCGTAGATGATTGGATAGACGGGCGAATCGCGGATGATGGGAAGGTACTTCGCGAGGTGCTTATCACTCTGCACCATTCATTCCGACTTTAGTACCCCCTACAAAGTTACGCCTAGTCGAAGAACTCCACAACGCACCTCATAAACTGTCATAAGCTCCTTCGCAGTATATGACTCGCTCTTCGTAAGCGGTACGAATTTAATGCTCTCCGGATCCCTCGCTTCATACCGGAAGGGACTCTCGATGGTATCAAGGTCGTGCGTACCGATCGACACGAGCCAGCGTCGTCGACCGATGTTTTGGTGGAGCTTGTCTTGGAGGTCGATGAAGGAAGCATATGAGCGGGGAGTGAATTTGAGGTTTCGGAGGACAGCGCAGGCGAAGAAGGGGCGGACACGTTGGGTCTGCGTGTGTCCGTGCATTGGTAGTTGGGATTTGGTAAGGGCATGTGATGTACTAAGACGGGGTCACGTACCTCGGGGGATATGTGTACTGTGACGAGACTGTCTTCGCCGCCCGGGGGGTAGACAAGTTTATACTGCGGGGCTTCTCCTTGGCCGAGGAAGACCTTGAGCGCGCGGGATATGCCTTCTATACAGAGGAGATCGTATCTTGTCGAATCTTCAGCTGGGGTCCAGGGTGCAAAGATCAAGTGGAACAGACCTGTTCGCGGGTACTTCGATTTTGAGTTGCTAGGTGTCCGGTGAGCCTGCGGTAGTGTTAGGAGGGAGACGACGCGCATACCGGCCGCTCAGCGGGTAGACCTTTCTTGATCGCATCTTCTACCTCTTCCGTTGTCTGTGATCGAGTGTTATTCAGCACGGACGATCGACGCGTAGGAGATACAGGCAGACACGTACATCCTCATCTAATTCAAGACCATAATCGAAACAAAGTCTATCAAACTCCTCCGTGGCTAATAGGACATACGATCAGTGATTCATCGTGACTTGAAAAGTGAGGTGAACAAGACAGACTATATTGCTTGCCGAGTCTCTCAAAGAGATCGGCTTTGTCTACAGGGATTGTGGGCATCGTGTAGGGCTAGCTCGCTGAGGGTTGAGAAGGAGGGACTGCGTGCTGGCGCAGTGTAAAATGTTGGCCTGAAGCAAGCTTGAAAGATTCTTCAAGTTGTAGATGATCTTGACTTGCTTGACAGATTGTTGCAATTATCATATCGAGTCAAGTAGAAGAGTACCCCCGGATACCCTACGTTCTGAATCTCGTATGGGGTCTTTGACTGGCACCCTCTGTGGTGGATATTCCCAAGACCCTCGCAAACGTGTACCACGACGAGCACCACTTGGACAATCCGGTGTCCTTGAGCGTCCAAGCAGTAAGATTACGATGCTCTCCCTCCCGCATTCCCTCTTCCTCCTTGCTCTTTCGTTGCTCTTTTCCACCTCCACAAACGCCCAATCATCCACTCAGGATGAGCCAGAACTTCTCCATATCCACCACCGCGTCGTTCATCCCAACCTTCCCATAACACCCTGGTCCGAGCTCGGTTCGGTTGCCCTTCCAACTCTGCACTCCATCTCGCCCTTCGGAACCCCAACAAAGCTCGTCCCCTCCGACTCTCTCCTGGATGACCTCGTAGAATTCGCTGAAACGATAGATCCTAGCCTAGAAGGCGCGATGTATCAGGTTGCACTAGAGCGTCCTGGCGTCTCAGATGCAGTATGGCCAGTGTCTGTTGTAAAGGCCGTGAGTGTTTCCAGCTTCCAAGCGTGTATCCATAATGTTCAACTCGTATTCCAACCAGTGCCTCGTACCCTCATCGACATCATCAAGTCTCAACGTCCATTTCTCCGCCTCGGGCGTCCCATATGCTATCGACTACTTCGTCTCACCAGTCCCACACGACGGCTCTTGTCCTCCCCCCTCAGAAACGCGCAAGACTTACCCAGCGTATAACACAACTGTATTCCTCACATCGCCTCGACAGCCTCCACTGTACAGTCCTTTCGCCCCATGCAAGTCGACTCTGACATGCTGACCTTTACAAATAGACCTGAACTCCGCACACCACCGCCAGTGACGCCAGAGGGCGAACCGATGGCACCAGTACCAGAGAAGAGCTTCGTACAAAAGTATTGGATATACATGGTCATTGTTCTCGGTGCACTGTGTGAGTCCCGATCTGTCTCAGGACTAGATTTAACAGCTGACGCGCTGTTGTCTTTCCTTCCAGTGATATCTGGGCCTACAGACGAACCTGCAGGCAACGGAGGTGCAAAGGGTGGAAAGTAGACTGGCATTCGGTGAAAAGAATTTATTGTTGAACACTGGGGCAAGATGAGGTTACTACTAGGGGTGTTATCAGACTTGAGGGACATCAGAGTTACCCCGTCTGTTGTGCGTTGGAAAAACCTCGGGGGCGTTGTCATGCTTGAATGTTCTCTGAAAGGCTCTAAAGCGACTTGAGTTGATCTGCGCAATATTAATGCTATGGTCCCGGGTTGCCCCTGTGCGCAGGGCACCCTTGACGTTTTGTTGTTGGACGGTGTTTCCTCGGGAAATTGAGTTGCTTGTCGTATGCTTTTCACCTCCGTCATTAGTGCACTGCACAACTAGTACCCCTCTCGTACCCGCGACTTGATTCCGTGGAGGATTGAATGTTTGCTTCGACTGGGCTAAATGTGGTCCCCATGACCAGTGGGATGCCTGTCAGGCCTGTCACACTGAACACGGTCGACCGGGTGGACTATCCGGTCTCATCGTATTTAACTTCGAGTTCTTCCAACTGATAGTCCCAAGCTCAATCGCAGTCCCCACCCAACGCTTGCTACGCCAACAATGCCTCAATTCATCCGCCCAGCAACTAAAGCAGACCAAGAAGCCCTCTCCTACATCTGCCTCAAAACATCCGCTGCAGGCAATGACGGTACCCCCCTCCACAACTACCCGTCCCTCCCTGGCGAAATCTACGCCCTGCCCTACGTAAACCTCGACAGTGTCTGGGGTTTTGTCCTCGTCGACAAACCCTCCGAAGACGCCGAAGAGAAAGTGGTGGGGTACACCCTCGGCGCACTAAACACCCCCGAATTCGAGGCTTCCGCCGCTGCGGAGTGGTGGGGTCCCCTCCAAACCAAATACGCCTCCCTCACCTCCCCACCCCCAACAGAACAAGACAAGAAATACATCTCCACGATCAATGCCTTCCCCCCCGCCTCACCCGCCCAACTCGCGTTCTCCCCCGCCCACCTGCACATCGACATTCTCGAGGCGTACCAAGGCAAAGGATGGGGGAAGAAACTCATCGGGCGGGCGATTGCGCATTTGAAGGAACAGGGTTTGGAGGGTGTTTGGTTGGGGATGGATCCGGCGAATAAGAGAGCGGCATCGTTTTACCAGCATTTGGGGTTTAGTACTTTTGAGGGGGCGCCGGACTCGGTTGTGGGGATCAAGGTTAGGGAGTGGCAGGAGAAGTGGGGGAGTGGGGAGAAGAATTAAGAGGCTTGGGAGACCGCGTTATGGAGGGAAGGAAAGGAAGGAATATATCCATCAAAGCCCGGCTTGTATCCTCTAACGCCACCGAGTCATTTATCCATCGCTTGCTCGATTCCCTCCCGTGTGCCCCTTAAACAGGCTCCTAGAATCCCTGAAAGCGTGGGGGTTTGATGCACGCTGCGCAGCACTTACGCCAGCGGTTTAGCGCTGATCAGGCGCCTTAAAGGCCGAGGAGGCGCTTGGTTTGCTCTTGTACCCTTTCCCTCGTACTTGACGTTGCTCATGAACCGGCCATCATCATGTTCGAACTTCGGTCCTCATAGCCCTTGCAGGCGCTGGTTCTCACCGTTGTTTTCCTTCCAGCGCCTATCCTGCCCTAGGGCTCTGTTCACTCTCTGACGTGTGCGTCTTGTCTCCATTTAATTGCATTCGCCCATTTCATGACGCTCCTGAAATCGTCCAATAGCAACGTCATGATAATCTGAACTAGGATTTTTTTTTCTAGACCATTGGTTTCGCTTTCAACACTGTCAACCGAGTGTGCTATGTTCCAGGATGAAGGACGACGAAACGCTGTACTTCTTCTTGGTACACGGCTATTCGGCTCAACACGAGGGTCAGTGAATCATTCTACCGACTGACTGGGATTACAACAGAAGTCCTCTCATGAAGGCATGTCACGATGAGCTAAGTGACATCCACCGCCCCGCAGACCCGCCCAGATTGAAATGATCTCACAGGTGCTGCCCCGAGACATCCCCCACTGAAGATGTCGAACCATGGATGTCTCAGAGTCCTGGTTGTATTCAAAACGGCAAGTCACATTCACTTTGGGTATCTCAAAAGAGTTCGTCGTATCTTCATTCAAACGCGAGACGGAATGCTCACACACTGTCTAGGAACTCCGAGACTCCCTCTTTCACAGAATCTATAAAATTCTTGCGAGAGGATCCAGGAGACCTCGTCCACTCTTTCTTTATACCTATCATCATTGGAACTTTATATTAACAATCGCCGAAAGCAGGACTTTCGACTTAGGCACGCTTTCTTCCTTGCTCTTGCTACCGCCAGCATCTATCAACGATGACGCCCAGAAACTCTCAGTCGCGCAATAGCCACGCTAGCCCTGGTGGCCACCGTACACCTCCTTATCGCCCCTCCTTCGCGCAGACCCACGACCACCCTAACCCACCCACCCACCGCCAATCCCGCGTCCACTTCGACGAGGACCTCCCTCACTTCATCGTCCCCGAGCGTCGTTACCCCGAACCCTCCTACATCGACCCCTCATACGGCCAACAAGCCTACCCAGACCTAACTTACCCCCAACACACATACCACGACTTCCCCCTCTCCGATTCCGTCCCCGAATTCAGCCATCCCTTCCAAGACGACCCAGACGCACGCTACGATCCACGCCCCCAACGCCCTCCTGCGCTCGCACCCCACGAGACGAGGCGCGCGTCGGACGATTCGGACGCCACGCTCTTCGAGGGGGAGGATCAGCCCTTCGCCCAGAAACTTGGGAAGAAATCGGAGGGGAGCGATAAGAAGTATTCGCTTTCGTCTTATCAGCACCCGTACGACATTCCTCCCCCGCAAACTGCGTACGCGCGTGAGCGCCGACGCCAGCGGAGCGTCAGCTTCGCGGATGGGACGCGTGGGGTGGACGACGGGTTTGATGAGGAGGCGCAACAGGGACGGCGGGGTGGTGGGGGGGACGAAGATGAATTCGAGGATGTTAATCTCGGGACGAACGGCGAGCCTGATTATTGTCGTATGAACGACCGAGAAGGCAGACGGGGTGGGATCCTATCGAACCTTATGGAATTCTACGGGGCGCCCCCAGGGATGAACGGGCTGCCCTATTCGCGTCGGCAGGCGTACGCAGGATTGGACCAAGATAACCCTGATGCCGGAAACTCGAATTCGGGCCCTCAGCCTATGGGACGGAATAATTCGAACGTGTCGAGGGACAGTGACGAGGAGTCGGAGATTTTGGATCCCGACGACCCGAGGATGACGGGTGTTACGAAGAAGTGTCTTGATGATTATGATGATGAGAAGAGGAACGCGCTTAGGCAGATGGATTACCGTCAGCGCAGGAAGGAGAAGCAGAAGATTCGCATCGAGTTTAATGTCACTTGTGAGTTTTCATCTGGCTGACTTCGTTTACAATTTCTGCGAACTCACAGTTCCTTCACAGCGATCATGAACCGTCATCTCTTCTTGCTCAAGCTCGCCCGTGCACTCATGACGTTCGGTGCACCCTCACATCGTATCGAGTCTCAGCTCATCGCAGCAGCCCGTATCCTCGAAGTCGACGCCGAGTTCATCCACTTGCCAAGCGTCATCATCTGCTCCTTCGGCGACAACGACACCATGACCTCCGAAACCCACTTCATCAAATGCGGAGGCGGCCTATCCCTCGGAAGTCTCCACAAAGTCCATATCATCTACCGCGCTGTCGTCCACGATGAAGTCAGCGCAAGAAAGGCAACTCAGCAGCTGGACGATTTGCTCGCTGCGAAACCACTCTACCCTGTGTGGTTCCGCTGTATTCTGAGCTTCTTCTTATCAGTGCTTATTTGCCCGTTGGCTTTTGGGGGGTCTTTTTTGGATATGTGGATCGCGGGTGCTGGAGCGTTTTGTTTGTGTTTCCTGCAGCTCAGGGTCGCATCCAAGTCGGCGATGTATGCCAATGTCTTTGAGTAAGTTTCTCCTCGTCACCCATGTCGTTCCGGATATTGACTGTATCCTCAAGGATCACTACTGCTATGCTGATGTCTTTCACTGCGCGAGGACTCAGTAGCATTCGGAGCGAGATCTTCTGCTACACGGCCATCTCCTCCGCTGGAATCATTGGTATCCTTCCGGGTTATCTCATTCGTAGGTCCAAGTAGCTCCTTTTACGTCGGATGTAGCTAACTGGCCCACAGTGAGTAGTTCCCTGGAGCTTGCATCCAAAAACATCGTCTGTGGTAGTGTGAAGATGGTGTACGCTCTGATCTATACCCTCTTCTTGGGTTTCGGTCTTCAAATCGGCTCGGATCTATACCTCCTCTTCGACCCCACCGCTCGACACAGTCTCTCCACTCTCGCAGCCGAATTGTCCTCCGCCACAACTCTAATTGGTACATTCGCAGCAGACAACGTTACGGACGGTACCCCTCCCGCTATAGGCACTTTCACCTTCACAAACGCTACCAACTTCTACATGAAGGATATCGTCGTGGGATGCTACCGCCCCACCAGCTTCCCTTGGTGGCTTCAGCCCTTCCCCTTCTGGACTCAATTCCTCATCGTCCCCACCTTCTCCATCCTTTCCTCCCTCGCAAACTTGCAGCCTTGGAAATCAAAACAGCTCCCGGTAATGGTCGTCATCTCATGCGCGTCGTATGCGTCGAACAAGATCGCGAATCATTATATCTTCAATCGCTCGGATATCGTTTCTGCGATTGGAGCGTTCACTGTGGGGTTGCTGGGGAACGTATATTCGAGGAAGATGGGAGGTACGGCGTTCACGTCTATGGTCACCGGTGTATTGTTCTTGGTGCCTGTGAGTTGCTTCTTCATCTGTCTGTCTTATCGGGCTGGCATTTCTGACACATCGCTTTCCTTCGCAGTCTGGTTTGTCACAAGCAGGAGGTGTAGCTGGAAATGGCTCTGGAGTCGATGTTGGAAGCGCCATGATTGCAGTCACGATCGGTATTACCGTCGGGTTATTCATGAGTCAAGCCATCGTGTATATGTTCGGCTCGCGTAAGAACGCAGCTGTTTTCTCCTTCTGATCTGGTATCAGAAGTTATCTCGTTGCTCCTAATCTTAGACAAGATAGCGACCTTAGGAAGTGCTTGTGGACGCTCAACTTATATTATGATACCAATAGGCTTGTAGATATACCGCCGGTCTGGTTAGTAGATAGATAAACTGCCAATGAAATATGAGCATAGCGTTCAAAATATTATTCTGACGAGTCTGATGGACTTTTCACCCCGAAAGTCATACAACAACCCTTACATTGATGCCATTAGTGGTCTTCTCTACATCTCCGATACGTCTGGTACTGGGGTATCCTAATCCTAACTCTAGAACATAACGGCCGGCGCATTCTCCACATTCTCGATTGGCGTCTTGTGCCCGACAAGAGTTCTAATGTTGCTGATACCATACCTTTCGGAAACGTCTGAGGAGATCGAACACGGGGAAGGAATCTTCACAAGCGCTCACCGAATCATCGTTGGTCTCTCGAGACCAATGCCCCAACCAAGCACACGGACGTCCTTAGGGAAACCCATGGGTTCCAGCATCTCGGGACGGAACATTCCACTGTTCCCGATTTCAACCCATTTCTGAAGGAGTGGGTGGAAAGCGAAAATTTCGAGTGAGGGCTGCGCAGGTGATACATTGTCAGCACTCCCCCCCATCGTCGCTTAGTTCGTCATGAACGAACCTCCGTATAAGGATTGTACGCAGGTTTGAAGCGGACACCGCTCATGCCCATTTTTTTGAAGAAGACTCTCATGAAGCCTGTTGATGGGATCTTAGCTTCAGATCAGGTGTAATGGCCCGGAGGACCCACCAATGAGATCAGCTAGAGTAACATTTCTATCGGCCACGACCCCCTCCACCTGGTGGAATTCTGCCAAATGAGTCGCGTCCATCGTCTCATTCCGGAACACCCTGTCAATACTGAACAACTTTGCCGGCCTGAAACCGTCCCCTCCCGCTGGAAGTGCACCACCAGTTTTCGACTTGAGTACATTGCCGTCGTCGTCTATCTCTTCGCCCCTGCATTTAGCGGCGAGCTTGTAAAGCATAGCGGCTGATGAAGCGGTTGTATGAGTTCGGAGGAGGAGTTTGTGGGATTCTTCGTCCGACCATGGTGTTCGGTATCCGATCGATCCGTACCCGCCTTTTTCGTGGACTTCGGCGACACGCTTATAGTAAGCCTCAGGGGGACGCAGTGACGTTGATGGATCTGGGGCTGTGATGAATTTCGCGCTGTTCGGGGGAGAACAGAGACGCTTACCAGAAAGATAGAAGGTATCTTGCAATTCTCTTGCGGGATGGAGCTGGGGAACGAACAAGGCATCGAAACACCAGAAACCTGACTCCACAAAAGAGCTAGTTGGCATTTCCTCGAAACTAGTCACGGAATCGTCAGCAGTTCGCGATGCAAGGGAGACAACAATACCATACCCCATCTCTAAGAAAATAGAACGGATTTCCTCCCGAACTTTTAGAAGTGGATGAAGAGCACCACCAGATGTCGGGATACCGTCTGCTTCGAAGTTATATTTCTTGAAATTTGCAGTCTTCCATGCACCACTGCAGTTTATCAGCCGCAAGCTATGCGCCAATGAAAATAGCACGCACGAGGTCAACATATCAACAGTAAGATCGGTTTCCGGTTTCGCGATTGACGTGCTGAAGTTAGACCCCTTGTGGACAGTGAAATATTGTCCTTTCCTGATCATGGAGAGAAATATAGCGCACAAGATGTCGCAGTACGACATAGAACTACCTTTGTATTATAAGCTTGCGTTTTCGCAGCTCGGCCAGGGCTTTCTCGCCGGCTTGTAGGGTCCCAGAGGAATCAACTTCACGCAGTTCGAGTTGAGTAGCATCTGTGATAGAGGCAGCCTACGCAAAGAGCATGTGAGACAAGGAACCCTTAAGATCTCCAGTAAGAGGACGTACAACTTTGATAAACCCACTGCCCTCTTTCCCTATCCATCCGTTCTTGAAAGCGCGCCCCTGCCCGACCTTTGCAGCCTCATCGCCAACTTTCTTCTTGAGCTCTTGAGCGCCGACTGGTTCGCCCTCCCCCTTGGCAGGGAGAGCAGCCCATACGCGCGCCTCATGCGATCCTTCTAGGACAATCTGCGCACCCTCGGGGGTGAGGGCATGTGAAGATGTCTCATGCGTATCATAGGTGATCATCTACCCAGAAAAATCAGTCGATCCTGATACGCACACCGGTAGGCCTTTGCAACATACCTCGCGACTAAGAAGGGAGTTCAAAGCCCCAAGAATCGCGATCTGAGCGTCATGACCAACTGCAGGATCTGATTGACCGGGTATGACCAGAGTCCTCGTATCCTGAATCGTCCCAGATTTGTCAAGGGTGTCGAGGACCAGTTGCTGCAGGGCTTCGGCCATGGCTTGTATGGACTTCCTGACAGTTGTAGGATAAACTTATTGTTGATACTTGATCTACTCTTCGTGCTGATCTTGACTTGGATTCTTGAGCGAGTCAATCTCATTAGGGTCACGTGTTCAAGCCAACATCGCGTTTCCCTTACCTCCGCGTATTCTGAGCCCGGGTACAGAAACACAAGGAAACATCTTTTGGCACAAACGGCCATGAGCAACGCAGGACCGTCGAATTATACATGGCAAGCAACATGGCAGCAAGCCTGGGATGCCGCTCAACCGGCGTTGTCCTCTATACGAAACTCGCTGGGCACGACACCCTCTCCAATACCTCGCACGGTCCGTGTAGGTCAGCTTGACTCTGAGCTGCTTGATCAGGAGCTCGTGCATCTCTTGTATGAGCCTTTACAAAAGGCGCTAAGTGTTGCGAATGTATGTCTCCCGCTCTCTGACTCTCACCGTCTGACAAGCAGGAAAGACAGCTTTGAACGCTCGATTCGACCCGGAACTAAGTCTGGTCATCCAATTGACGCTTTACAAGTTCTCGATATGGAATCTCGGGGCTAGCTACGGAGCCCGACTGCAAGGTTTGAGATACAGTGCTCCAAGCAATGCGGGTGGTCCGCTTTCTCGTATGTAGCCTCTGGATTGTCTTGGAGGATGGAATGTTTATAGTGTTATTCACAGCTGCGGGCCTGCCTCGGCGTACACTCCTCGTACATGGCACCCTCACCCTCCTAGTGCCTTATTTCTATAACCGCTTGCGTGTTCATGCACTCTCAAGAGCCTGGCCGGATACCCCTTCAAGTGACAGACGCAGGATGGCCTGGCAAATGCTAACGCGTCTGGAAGCCTCCCATTCGCTTCTTAGCTTACTGAACTTTACAGTCTTCCTATGGAACGGCCGGTGAGTCTATGCAGAAGTTCTCCGAGACCTCTCACCCTAAACATTGTTGTCACAGATATCGCAGCTTGACCGATCGCCTTCTGAAGATGTCCTTGGTTCCCACCACTAGCCAAGTAAGACGGGAAGTCAGTTATGAATTTATGAATCGCCAGATGGTCTGGCATGCTTTCACCGTACGTTACTCGGCCCTTGAAAAATATAGTCTCTCCTCACACTATTATGATCGCACTAGGAATTCCTCCTCTTCCTATTACCACTCATAAGCGCAAGATCCATTCAACGCCGCATCATCCGTCTCATGTCGCGACTCACATCCGCGATACTTCCAGCTTCCACTCCAAGTACCTCACGATCTCTACAACAGAAACGCGGGAAATATGAGGCACTCCCAGTGGACCAATGCGCGATTTGTGCGGAGAATGCGTCGTACACTCTCAATCTTGGATACTCGGCAGATGCACTGTCTTCTGTCACGTCCGCCAACGAAGGAACTTCCCAGCCGGCAGCTGACGACGAAGTGCCCGCTTTCCCCATCTATACACCATACATAACATCGTGCGATCACATATACTGCTATCATTGCATTGCCGAGCGTATGATGCGCACAGCTGATGAGGGAATTGAGTCTGGCTGGGAATGTTTGCGATGCGCGGAGAGCGTGAGGAGTGCGGATAGATGGGAGGCGGAAGAGTCATTGCCAAGACACTCTGACACGATGAGTGACTACGAGTTTAGTAGCGACTTCGACACAACAGAGATGTCAGGTAGTGCCGGTAGCTACTTAGGATCGCTGTCCGATTAGATACCATGATATATTTGATCAACTGCGAGTGTCGAATTTTTCGTCGGGCTAGTCGATACATTGATGCAAGATGCTACACAGCAGAGAAAAAGTGCCCTAACTGGGCCCGCCAGCCTTGATCATATCAACCAAGTTTCTTGTGCTTGATGGCCGGATGACAGCATATTGGGACTCTTGCAATCGCTTTCCAGCTTTAATACTGTCCGTAACCCATTCCGGCCTTACAACATGAACAGAATGTCTTGACTTTGTGGTCAGAAATTTATGTGTTTTCGATCCACTAGGCTGTTGTGATGTAAGTATGTGTGTTGCGCCACTGGGCATTAATCTGACACGAGGGTAAGTGCCTGGGGTGTGAACTAAGGATATCTACGTACATCGTAGTTCCACCCGCAAGCGCGATGGTTCGTTTCATCTCGATATCCGTCGTACCGCTAAGGTACCCGTTGATATATACGCGAACATTGCTTAAGACCCCTTTAGTGGGTTCTTTTTCACGCTGAAGCGCGAGTTTCCGGTTTCGATCTTCGAAATAGGTCTTGCTACTATCTCCCCCTGGAGTTCTACCTTCTCCACGCTGATGGCCAGTGGCAGCAGAGACAACAGTGTCTGTAAGAGGAACTTAATAAAATTTGTCATAGGTGGCACAAACGAGTAGTACCTGAGCGCTCATAAATATTCGAGTGGGTTATAGGGTTCGACTCGTCCGCGAGAGTCTTTAGCAGATGCTTGGTTATCTCAGAGGAAGAGGGTTTCTTCCCATCTGCGTACAAAGGTGCTGATAGCCTGGGGGAACAAATGAAGATGGTTGGACATCCCCTGAATAAACCCCTCACCTTGCCAACCGCTGTTTGTGATCATCCAACTTGCTGCGCGGAGGATAGGGACTGGTCCTCGACTCAGAACTGGACTCGACCTTGTCCTTTTCTGCGCGCGGAGCCAATATTGGCTTTCTAACCGTCAAGTATCTATCCATGGTTATTGCATGTTACAAGCTGTACAATCGATGTGGGTGTTCGTGTTACAGTTGAAACACATACCGTGGCATCTGTCAATATGTCTCTCACGCGACTTAGGGGGTTCCTATGCACGTGACTCAGAACACGTCTCGGAGCGGAGGTCGGAGGCTGGAGATAATCGGCGAGGTCGTTAGGACGGACCAAGGACGGACAGTCGCTGCGAGTCAAAATTTGACAATTTACTCATGCTCGACTACTTACCTTAATAGTCATCGTGAAGGCTGATAGCTCTGATATATAGCTGATGTTCGCTTGCTTTCCGTCTTCCTTTCGCTCCCGTCTCTCCCTTGTACATTATTATCTCAACCGCTCTTTTTATTCCAGGAAAATGTCCGGCGACTCATATGCAGATGCTATAGAAAGGCTCAATTCCCTCCAGAGTAACGCTGCTGTGCTTGCAGCTGCAAGAGCTGCAGGCCCGACGCTCAATCCGAATGCGATCAAGGAGATGAACGAATTTGTAGAGAGGATTGGAATCACAGTATGGCCCAGTTCAATAAGTGCTCCAGTCGCGTCTCTTATGTAGTCACGGCAGCCCGAGGACCTTAATGCACTCAATGTTATTCATATCACTGGCACTAAAGGGAAAGGTTCCACAAGCGCCTTCACGGACTCGATACTTCGAACCGCGAAACCTGGCTTGAAAGTTGGTGGGTTGCTATCTACCCCCTCCTACCTTTCGTTCGCTTATGCTACCTAGGTCTGTACACCTCCCCGCACCTTGTTGCCGTCCGAGAACGGATCAGAGTCGGGGGTCGGCCCTTGTCCGAAGAAGAATTCGCCAAGTTCTTCTTCGAAGTCTGGAACAAGCTGGAAGAGAACCCAGTACGTCCCCCCTTGCACAAGCAACTGTGATGAAATGAGCTCAGTTCCTGTACAGCGAAGAACTGAAGGGTTTCCGGAAAAGCCAAATTACTTTCGCTATCTGACTCTCATGGCATTCCACGCATTCAAGGCGCTAAAGGTTGATGCAACCATCCTTGAAGTCGGCATTGGCGGAATGGGTGATAGCACGAATGTAGTGCCAAAGCCGATAGTAACTGGTATCACCGCTCTTGGTTATGATCATGTGGCCGTTTTGGGGGGCACCATTGAAGCCATTGCGGGGCAGAAAGCAGGCATCTACAAGGAAGGTGTCCCTGCGTTGAGCGTGGGGCAAAGGGATGGCCTCGAGAAGATTCTCAGCGACAGAGCTATTGAAGTGAAGGTAAGCTGATTCCTCTCCCTGCTTTAGCTCTTCACTGAAAAAACCGCAGGCCTCTGAATTCAGGGTTGCACAAGAACCATCTAATTTGAAAGACATCAAATTGGGCGCGCCGACTTCAGTTGTTTCTCCGTCTCTTCTACTGACATCATACGACAGGTCTCGCTGGCCACCATCAAGTGCAGAATGCAAGTCTCGCGGCTGAGATGGCCCGTGTCTTCCTTCAGAAAACCGCCGCAAATGAGGAACCTTCATATTCCGAACCATTGACGACACTACCAGAACCTTTCGTTCGTGGTCTCGAGGCCACCAGCTGGCCTGGCCGTTGTCAGACCGTACAAGACCCAACTAACCCAACGACCTGGTATCTCGATGGCGCCCACACTGCGGAGAGCCTTAAATGTTGCGTGGAATGGTTCGTCACTCCTGGCGTCGGTCTTCCTAAGTGAATATCTTCGTTTCGAGACCTCGATGCGCAAAGCTAACTTCATTATATGGATTAAGATCTGGCGAGCGGCCCCTGCGTGTCCTGATATTTAACTGCACGAGCGGACGCTCAGGGGAAGCATTCTTGAAGACAATCATGGAAGAAACACAGAAGCAATTAAAACTCTCTGAGAGCGGAGAGGACGCCAAGACGTTTTTCGATCAAGTGATCTTCTGCAGCAACGTTACATATGTGGACGGACACTTCAAGGGCGGTAAGTGCAGCAGACCCTCTGCAACCTCTAGCCTCTGATCCGTTCGGCTCATAGATCTGACATCTGTCGCTATCTCCACTGCTACGCACACGGGACCCACGACGCAGGACGAGCTCAAAACGGCCTGGTCCACTCTTGTACCAGGTTTCCCCGAGGAGGCAGTCTATTCCCTGCCCTCCGTCGAACACGCCATCCGAAAAGTGCACGAATTCTCTTCCTCAAGACAAACCTCCGTTCTCGTGACTGGCAGTCTACATCTCGTTGGCGGAGTAATCGAAGTGGCAGGATTGTCGTCCATTGCTCTCGGAAATCTGTGATACATTATTCGCTCACTCACCTCTTTTGCCCTGCGCGACGCCCTCAACTGCGACGACTCACTGTGACATAGAATCTACACACCATCTAGACTTATCGATATGTTTATACCTAACTTGTAAAGTACCCGCCTTCAACAGGTCCTGTGGAAACATTCTTCCCATACACAACCTTCTACAAACAACAGCTGAGGTCCGTGGTTTCGTGCAACAACATGCAAGACTGAACAAACAACAAGGAGGGGTATGCACTAGATATCTGTCACCTTTGATGTTCTTCGAACCTCGACCCCGACATCGCGGAACGCCGTTGAGGGGCGGGTATCTTTTGGTAAGAGCACAGGTTGTATGGGCAAGGTATATTTCATGTCGAGGTCTTCCAAGATCGTCTTGAGGTGACGCATGAATGCGGTCCTGCGTGCCCAGCGTCCTCCCCAGTCTTGCCAGTTTGGACGATCTAAAAGGAGCGTCGTCATCGTTAACATGATCACCACGATGAAATGCTTAGTCGTGGACTTACGTTCCACTGCAATTGTCAGATGGATGGCGTTTTGGTATTCCATTTTGTCGATGTTGACACCGCACCCTGACCATTCGCGACTGTTGGCTGCGACGTATGCCTGTATACGTTGTTTGAGCTGCTCGACGATCTCCAAGGAGGTGCTGTAGGAAACCATGATCGTCGTGCTCTCCCACCTGCACAAACCGTCAGCCAAAGGCGTGACATCAATCGAAGACAGAACAAGACGAACATGGAGCTACTGCGACGCATGTTGTGGACAAGCTTCGTGCTGGACAGCAGCGAATTGGGAACAATGATCTCTTGTCCATCGACCCTTCGGAACGTGGTAGAAAATAGACCGAATTCTTTGACGACGAGATACTGGTCGTCGATCATGACAAGATCTCCGACGTCGAACACATGGGTGGAGAATATGAATATGAGCTAGGCGAGGAGTTTACCATTGTCCCCTGGTCAGGAATTACTATGGTAAACGTACCGATTCGAACAATGTCTGAGCAGAGTGCCCGAAAATGAACGAGAATCCGAGAATGATTGTCGCGAGTGGGACCAACGACGTCAAAGTATCGTTCCGGTTGAAGATAAGGAGACATGCGAATATGATACCGACGAGTGCAATACAGACAAGGACCGCGTCCAGTTTCGCGACTGCTGAGCCAACGTCCTGCTCGAATAATGAGTGTCCATGGAAATGGGCCAGCCGGGATGCGACTCCTAACCTTGAGACTTGCAGTGAGAGCCTTTCGTTCTCTGTAGATTCTCTGCACAGATTCTCTCATCTCCTTTTTGCTAATATCACCGTTTCCATCTTTGTCAAAGAGGGCGAATGCTGCATGCTGAACTACGCCGTCAGTAAACGCTCCTTAGAACAAGGGTGAATCAAAAGTACGAACAGCCTCCGAGGTGGTCCGGAAGTATGGATAAAAGTCTGCACATATAAACATATATTTGCCTAAGAGCTTAGCGCAAAGTCAATGGCCACTGAAACGCACCGTCCACTACGAGATGATGTCGCCCAGGACTTGTAACGCTCAGCGCATCAAACAACTTCCTCGCCAACCTCCTCGCCGAGTGAAGACCTCCCAATTCTCCTTCTTTGTGGAACTTCGAATTCTTCAACGCGACCTGACCGATGGCTCCACCAACTTGATCAACAATGATGGATGCCATAAACCTGCGCCTCCGACGCCTCGTCTCCGCCCGACTGAGATGATGGTGCTTTCTCTCCGCATGGGCGTGATCGGCAGCACCCTCAGTCTTTTCCCGGGCCGGAGAGCAATAATCAGAGGTGATGTTCTCGGGCACATCCTTGTTGTGTGTGCGACCACCAGTCAGCCCCGCCAGGTCGAGCGACGTGCCAAACGATCCGATTGTACCCTTGTGTCCCTTCCTCCCGTACAGAGGTCTCCGAGCCGTTGGGGCAGGCTGAGCGTTCGATAGTCTATCCAACGCTTTCAATCCAAGACGATTCTCAGTCAGTCGGTCAGCGAGAGCTCGCTGGTGGAAGTTGATGGCAACGAATCTCAAGAAGAGCTTCTCCACAAAAAGGATCAGAGAAGCAGCAAATAGAGCCTGTTCGGTGTACATGTAGCTCTGTTCATACCGGAAAGTGAAGAAACAAGCTGTACCTGCATGACGCGATTAATTATAACCCAATAAGACCCCGAGGGCTTGTAGAATGCCATGATCACAGAGAACGCTATCCAGGACCATGATATGTCAAGGAAGAGCTTCAGCCATGCGGAAACCGCCAACGTGAGCTACACAATGCAACGTCATCAGAAAGGCGCAACAGACATGCTTGATTCGGGCAGTACCTCTACTTGTGTCTTCAAACGCTCCACTTGGCCGCCGAGGAATAAGATAATTGTGATGATCGTTTTGGGGAGGAGATCAACGATCAAATAAGTCGCACACGATGCCGCCCAGGTAATGGCCAGCCACAAGGACCACGCATGGACTTGCGGCCGCACCGTCGTATTGCTGCTGAACCTGAGCTCCACAACCAATAGGGGAGCGATGAAAAACGCGGTTCCAAGGATTCCGACCAATAACGCTCGGACAGGTCGAGCGAGCTTCATGAACGCAAGCCAGAGGGCTCTGCCTCTCCTGGCTTTCTTCCCGTCATGGGCCCCCTCCTCTGCAACCGACTGTTCCTCGTCGTCCCAGTCAAATTCGTCGGAAGTGTTGGTCTCGGTATCATCTGAGTCGACTTCCTCCGCATGAACGTCGTTCAGCAGTTCAGAGTCGCTGGCCTTCTCATCCCGACCCGGGGTGGTGGCATAACCTGTAGCGAAATCTTCTTCCTTGAGCTTTCGGAGATCGGACAAGTGTATGTCGTGTACTTCAGGCGGCTGTCGGTCAGGCATTATAGATGGAGCATGGAAGGAGACCAGGGAAATACTGTAAAGGAAGGAGGAAAATAGCAGGTGAGAAGGTCAAGTCCAGCTCCAACAACTCAATGCTTTGTGCCGAGCCTGGTGTTGAGGGTACGTGTTACGTAATGCTCCTCACAACTATCGGACTGAGATAACATGGACGTCCAATCTGCCTCTGTGCCAGTGCCATGAGGTGCGTCCTCAAAAATTGAAGTATGTACGGCGTGCCCTATAATACAACCTTGCGATATGCTACAGTACATGGAGAAGGGGAAGAAAAGACCTGCTACCGTAAATATGTTCTTTGGTCGTCCCGGAGCGTGTTCACTCAGTACTGAGCGAACGCAGCGGGCCTTGGTTGTGTCGGAGAATGTAGTGACGAGACGTCTATTAAGTGCCTGGAATTTTCCAAAAAGCAGATTCTTGGTATCGATGGCGTGATGGCAATGAAGAGGGTGTATTATTGAACCAGACGGGGTCTCACAGTCCGATCGTTTTCTGCTAAGGGCGGTGGGGAGAGGGACCGCTTAGGCTACAGTATAGCAATTATATTGAGCATGCAAGGGACTACGGAAATAATGGTCACGTACAACTGGGAATGTTTCGCTTCTCGAGTTCAGTCCTTGGGCGAGTTTGGATGCGCCAAACTGCTGCGTCTGAAGAGGAAATGGTTCGGTGTGTGCCTCTACAATTCGCTTTGTGGGTGGTCCTCTTGCTCGCAGAGCGCTAACCCCGAATGCCTGAGTGGGAGCTGGGGCTTCCATGGCTTGGTCCATAGAGTGCGGGGCAGAGCGCAGGATGTTTGGGGGGTCGCCGGTATTCCGGCATGCCAATAGGCTTCGTCCAAACGGCTGTGTCGGCTGTACTTCCAAATGGCTTTTGCTTGGAGGACCTGCTGCAGCGTCATGGGGGTCCGCTTGGAAACGAGCGGAGGATCCAAGGACGTCTCGAGCTCTACCTAAGATGCTCTCGCGTGTCTCCGGTAGCGATCTGACAGTGGGTACGACTTGCTGGCGTCTGGACTTCTTGGCCCGTTCATCAGGAACGACGGAATCCATCAAAGTCACTGCCGCATTCTCGTTGTGAGTATCCCTTGATGCGCCACCGTCCTTCGAAGAAGAGGCATCTTGACTGGATGTCGAAATACCAATTTCCTTCCGAATGAGGATACGAACGGTATCCTCTGTTAGAGAATTCTTCTTGGCACATTGCTCGATGTGCAACCGTTTCTGCTTGGCGGTTTTCCTGCTTGTCCACTGCAGCTCACATCCGACGCATTTTAAAAGTTTCATGAGCTGCGAATCTGAAAAATCGTCTGAAACCCGTTTGCTAGCACTCTTTTTTGGTTTTGGGTCATCAATGGGTCGAGATGGACCAGGTTCGCAAACATCAGAACGAGGTTTGTTAGATTGAGATGAGTTGGAGGGTTTCGGGGGGTGCTTGGGGTGTTTGGAAGTAGGTGGTTGGTAGGCGAACCGAGAAATTCTCATCAAACTGATTTGATCCTCCCTTTCGGAATCGCTAGTGAGGTCGTACGTTTCGATAGTGGCAATCAGAGGGAGTGAAGGGCATATTGAGCGCGTAAGGGCGACATTATGGGAGGCGATGTGGGTGGACGCGGGTTGGGCAACAGCTGGTCGTGTAGCACACGCCCCCGCGCCGTCTCCGCCTGCGGAATTTCATCAGGGATACATCGGGCGCAACCTGACTTGACACTCACCTGGCCTTTCAGAGATATGCAGATTGCATGCACCAGGAGGTGACCGTTCGTGATGGTTGGTAGGTACATCAAAATCTTGAGAAGGCACTTGATTTAGGAACCCTCGGCCTGAAATGGAGTGGTGGTCACTTCTTCCGGTTGCACGCAGAAACCCAAGCAGATTTGGACTTACCGGTGACAACTTCAGGAGAAGAATGAGGATCCGCTTTCTCTTGAAGAAGGCCATCACTTTGTGTCGCCTTCTCCTGTGTGACCGTACTGCCAGCCGATGGTGATTCCGTCGTCCCCTCATCGTGTCGACATTTCAGGTTTCCTCGCTGTCGTTTCCTGCGTTCTTCTCGCTCGGGCTCAGAGTCTTCGACAGTATCGTACTCATCTTCAGCTTTTCTAAGCCTACCCATAGGGAACAGGATGTTGGCAATTCTCTGAGATGAATCTGGACAGGGGCTTGCGGAACTGAAGAAAATCAACCTGCAAGTGTCACGTTTCGGTTAGACGCGTTATTTACCTCTATTTGGCTTTCATTAATCTGCTCGCGTGCGACGCGTTAAAAGCCACCTAGTCCGACCAGTTTGTAGCCACAGAACTGCGTCAGATTCCCTGATCATGAACACGCCGGCAAAGCCAGCGACTCCTATTGTCAATCAAGACGAGCTACTACGGATAGTCACCCTTGCATCATCTCAGATCCCATCTCAAATTCAGGCGTCCACGGAACGCCTGAAGGTACTGCTGGATACTCATGCCGGCACTTACAACGGCCTACACAAAATTGCTGCTGATCACTCTCAGCCGCTCCATGTGAGGCAGCAGAGCATCATTCAGTTTAAAAATGCTGCCCTTGCCCACTGGCGATCGAGAAAGTGCGTGGTTCCATACATAAATGATGTCACCATCTATTAAGGTTTCTCCAGGCTACTGACCGAGGAAGACCGTCAAGAGATCCGTCTTCGATGCTTAAGCTTCTTGAACGAAGCCGATGATACTGTTGGTGGCTGGCGACTCCTATGATACTCAACTGACATCCCTGGCCGTAGATCGCAGAATGTAACGAAGTCATTGTCGCAAAGATTGCTCGATTGGAATACCCACATGGCTGGTAATTCCAGCTCTACTACGCGGGGTTATATGATATTAATTATTGCCCTCAAAGGCAAACCCTCTTCACTCAGATCATTCCCGTCGTGGAAAATGGCTTAGTGTCCTTGGCCAACTCGCCAAACGCCAACTTGCAGTCAACCCTTAGCCTACGACGTAGCCTGAAGGTCGTCAACTCGATCCTGAAGGAATTTTCTAGTATGAAAATGATGACGGGAGTCAAGACGATGGCAGAGGTACGATGCTGTCCGGTCAATAGTAGACGTCCCCTTCACGAAGTCCCTCAGATAACCGACCAGTTGCGAGGTGTCCTGCTTGGGTACTACTCCCAGCTCTCGCCAATGGTACTAAACATCAAAGACGTGCTCAATGAAGAACGCACTGTCGCTCTTCTGACCGCAGCCCACCTGACCTACAAGTGCCTCATCAAAATGGCCCTCTGGTCCTGGCCCCGTATCATCAGAAGTACAAAGGGGGAGCTCGCAGACCTGCAGGCATGGGTACGTATTGCAAGGTCAATTCATATGGCAGAACTCTTTTGACCTTCGCTTCCGCAGTTCCTTCAACTCTTCCAGAGTTCTACTGCTCAACTTCAGGCCCTTTCGGAGCTGCGTATCAGTCTCGTTCTCGCTCTGCGGTCGTCGCCTACCTCTGACCATATCACGGCTGCATCTATTGATCGTCTGACGCGTCACGTTCGTGTCTTCGGGAAGTTCTTCCGAAGATTACAGCAGCTCGATCCCGGAAAGTTTGTTGAACTGCCATCGTGCAACGAAATGGTTCTGTATTACTGGAGCAAGGTTGTTCAAGCCACAAACGAAGCCACGCCGGACATGATACAAGGTTCCCGTTCATCCTTTCGGTATGCCGAAGTCTCAGCGTTGACACCCCCCGCTCGCTAGATTCACCGGCCGCTGTTTACCCGATCCGATTCCTCGTTCAAGCGATGGTTCTCTTTAAAGAAAACCTCGCCAGGTGGACCCCCTTCCGAAAAGGCGGACCAACGACTGAGACTAGTATAGACGATTACTGGGACGACCCGAACACCACTGATGCCCCCTCCGCAGCATTAACACAGCAATTCGTCGAAGATGCGGTTCGATTGCTTGTCACTAGGTTTATTCCTCTCAATCCGTCTGATCTTGAGGGATGGATGGCCGATCCCGAAGAATGGGTTAATGAAGAAGACAAAGAGAATGATCATTGGGAGTATGAGCTTCGTGTAAGCGCTTGTCGTGACTTTCTGTTATCTCCTGTGATGGTGACCTTCCGTAGCCCTGTGGCGAGCGCGTCCTTATGACGCTTGCATCTCAGTATCGAGACTATGTCGTACCTCTGATGGAGACTACCTTCAAGGCAATAATTGGTGAGAGATCCGGTCGTTTGATGTCGCGGTAGCTA
Source organism: Hydnomerulius pinastri MD-312 (assembly GCA_000827185.1). NCBI lineage: Eukaryota > Fungi > Basidiomycota > Agaricomycetes > Boletales > Leucogyrophana > Leucogyrophana pinastri. The sequence goes on from KN839835.1 coordinate 1,062,164, forward strand.
ATTCATGCGTCGTAGCCCAACCTACTACTGATCTAGCTAGCGTCGTCCAGAAAGAAGCATTGTACTGTGCAATAGGACGATGTGCTACGCGGCTTCGCGACGTCATCCCCTTTACCGAATGGATGCGCCACAATCTCGTCGCCGAGGCAAGAGAAACAAACCCAAAGTACGCCCTCACATCTCGACTTTCCACTCGTTCTGAATGCTATATAGCTTCCCGATCATCAAACGTCGTATTGCGTGGTTGATCGGAAAGTGGATAGGGGACATGTGCTCGCCCGCAACGGACCCCACAATCTGGGAGATTCTCGTCCACCTCCTACAAGACAGGGGACCAGGGTCAGATGCTGTCGTACGACTCACCGCTGCTAATGCACTACGCGAATGCGTTGACGTGAGTAGCTTGTTCCTTTCAAGAGTCACCTCCACCTAACCGGTGTTTAGACTGTCAACGTCGACATCACCGTTTTCGCCCCATTCCTACCTATCGCCGTCACAGAACTCGTCAAGCTTATGGGTGAAGCTGATACGATGGAAATGAAACAACGTCTTGCGAAGTGCCTGAGTGTTGTGATCGAGCGTGCCGACCAACACATCGTCCCTCACATTCAAATGATTGCTGAAGGCATTCCTACTTTATGTACGCACGCTTCTACCCGTTCTGCTGTAGTGGTATTGACGAAATCTGCAGGGACCGCTGCAGGGGAAGAGTGGTTGTTTAAAGCACAATTGCTTGTGGTCGTTACGAGTCTGATTTCGGTTCGTCAGGAGGTCGATAACGTGGAGCCTGCCCTGACGCTTTTTGTAGTCATCAAAAGAACACTCGTCTTCCCTAGTTCCACTTGTAGGGCCCCTCGTCCAAGAAAGTCTGTCCCCAGGGGTAAGACCTTCAGTTCCGTTTCTGTATGAGTGACTAAGAGGCAAGTTGCAGGTCTCCATTCACTTGGACGAGGATGGTCTCAACCTCTGGCACGCTGCGCTTCGAAACTCCACAACACTCCAGAGCACATCCGTACCCAGCTTGCTCCAGCTATTCCCCTTGGCAACCTCTCTGCTCGCGAGTAACTTGGACCTATTAGGAAAAATCATCCTCATCATTGAATCTTATCTCTTCGTCGATGCGTCCCTTGTACTACAGGTAAGCCAATACTCCGTCGGGACATTCGCTTCCTTACATTTGTCGTAGAACTTCTCGCAGGACCTAATGAACGCTGTCATGAGCGCCATGCGCGGGCAGGCTCTACTGACAAACCAGAAGGGCGTCCTAATTTGCATGTCTTTCATGACACAGCTTGCACCCTCGTCGCTTTGGGGCGAAGCCATGCATACATCAGGCTTCTTCGGCCACTTAGTCAAGATTCTCGGTGACGACGAGGTAAATGCTTTTGTCCTTCCAACCTGCGAAGTGCTGAAACGCGCGACAGGCCTCGTCTACGATCTTGATGGAGAGTGTTCTCGTTCTCGCCCGCATCGCGTTGGCGGATCGCGTGATGTTCATGCGTCTTGTGTCTGCTGCGGCACAAGTCGGCAATGTTCAAGAATCAAAAGTTTGGGAAGCTATCTTGGATCAATTCTGGAGACAGGTGCGTGCGGTTTGCCTCAGCGTTCTTTCATACCCCCTTACTCCAGATTATCAGTTCGACCCCATGTCAGAACCACGGCACCGCAAGCTCGTTGCTCTCGGCATCGCGTCACTCGTATCGACGGGTCGGCCCGAGGTCCTCGAACGCGTCCCGAACGAGATTTTCAATCTTTGGACCGATGTTCTTTACGAAGTGAGGGAAAGCCGCAAGCACACGGAGGACGGTGAAGATGGGTAAGTGTTCTCGTGCACCATCCCTTCTATGACTCTTTCTGACCGGTACGTCCCGCAGAGGCTTGAACCTTTACTGGGATACCGACAACATCCCACAAACTTATTACGCCGGGTCGGAAGATACCTTGGAGTACGACCGCCGGAAATCTGTAGATGTTTCTGTATATTGTTTGTATACGTTGACATTGACAATTCCCAGGTCTACGAACGCGACCCGGTCCGCACTCTCCAACTCACGACTTATGTGGCAGGGGCTTTACAGGAGGCAGAAAGAGCCTGTGGGGGCGCACACATTTTCAAAGCCAACTATCTTGACAAAACGGACCCTACAGTGCTCAAGCAACTCCAGACAGAGCTTGCCGGATAAGAGGGACGCAGAGTCGTTTGGCGAGCATCTAACATTTCAACTACTTGAAGTTATTATAGCATTGTTTTCTTTCGCTCTTCTCATCTAATCTGGAACTGATCGCTATCCTGCTCTCATCATACGTCGCTTTACATTTAGAAATGAACAGTGCTTTCAACACACAGGACAATTTTTATAAAGCGATCAAAGGTAACATGTCCGCATCACGCTCTGAAGTTCAGCGTCACGGGAATTGGATTCCGCCTCTCCATGGCAGTTGGTACACGGATGGGAACTGTAGATCGTGTGCTTCCTGTGTAGCTCGTATAGCTTTCAGTCCTTGGGAGAGTGACGCTGGAAAGACCGTTCGACATCTCCACATCGGCTCCGTCGGGCAGTTTGGTATGACAGGGGCAGCCTGGGAGGCAATATTCACCTGATAAAGCAGCTTGTCGAGGAGATGTAAGTTCGACTGGGGTCATATGGAAATATTTCGCGGTGGAGGGGAATGCGTAAACGATTAGAATCGCGAAAGGGAAGGGACATGGGCTCGAGTCGATGTCGCGGGACCAAATGTCTTGGTCATAGGAAAACTGGGTTAGGAGCGCCAGCAAGATAATACCCGCTGCGTAGACGAAAACTTTGGGAGCCGTGCAGTCAGTATCATTGTGCAAATTCAAGAAACGTACCTAAAGTAGCGTTGGTCCATACGACTGTGACCAAAGCTTCATAAGCGCCAATCAGGTCAGAGTGAATGGCCGCGTCGGATTCAAAGGCAAAGAGGCCAAGCACTAGTAACAGATAATCAAAAATATTCCACCAAAATTGTTGAGCTCACTTGCATATCTGGAAAGGAAAGAGGGCGAATACCCATGTTGCTTCCACGGAGACTATTTGAGGCGTGAAGAACTTCTTCTTGAAGATTCTTTAGGAATATATCAGCCCATCAACGTCCCAAGGAGTATGCATGAATCACTCACGTCCATGTGGCACCGGCAAAAGCAAAGGATGGGATGGCTATCAACGCACCGAAGTTGTTTGATTTGCTGTAGCCGTGAGCCCAAAGTACGAAGGCAAGAAAGATGCACACGAGAGATAGAACGGCGATGATGCCTAGAAGTCTAACGGGCTGAGGGATGAACAAGCGGGATGTTAACTGGGGATACTTACCCATCCATATCTTTCGGGCAGTTCGGAAGCTAAGAGCCATGGCTGAGATCTGAGACTCGGAGGAGGTAAAACCGAATGGATGTAAGGCTTTATCGCAATACCGAGCCAGTTTTCACAGAAGACAAGAGGCTGACTTGACCGGTTTCATCTTGTCAGCCGTTCATTGAGCAGAGCTTACATATACGAGATGCCTCCTCTTCTTCTCCTGAAGAGTGAAAACGACGAGAAGTTGCATCAGTTGTCCCTAAAAAGTGTTTAATGTGGACCACAATCACCATGGTCGTCCAAGTTCAAGTTCAAGTTAGCCTCGCAACTTGAAAAGTGCGGTGAGGTCTCAGATCTCAGGGGTAAAGAGCGCACCGCCACTCTATAATGTATAGTGCTGTCTCCAGTTGCCGCCGGCAAGTACTTAAAGTGCTAGTGTAACTTCAAGTTGCTACCAGTACTACTAGTAAGTGTCACACAGACTCGACAAGCCTCAGCGGACTCAACAAGTAAACTCTCCCATACTTGTGGTGGCCGAGGGAAGCCTTTGTGGGCGGTTTTAATGTCCTCTATGTCGCTCAATGGTGGTATGTTCGCTTCGCTTCATCCAAGGGCTGCCCATTGAACGTCCGACAGGCCATGATACCCAAACTAATGGCACAGAAGAGCACGAGACAGACGGATTCTCTCGTGAGCAATGTTGCAGCGTCCGGACGTGTGTTCCAGCTCTGATTTGACTGTTGAAGATCGTGCTCACGCGAAAGACTTCGTCGAGCTCCATGATCAAGTTCAGGTATGCCCTCCGTGGTGAAATGGCCTTGCTGTACTTTGACAAGTTCAAAGACGAGTGTCAACCTTCTCGATTCCCTCGAGTCATTCTTGTCTACTTTCCAGAGGGACTTGTCATCCGTCTCTGGCCAAATTTCTGAGCTACAAGAGCGCAGCAAGGATATCGACAACAAACTCAAGAGTCGTCGGGTTCAGTGACCATTCATTCACTCACCTAATCCTATCACTGACGTTGCATACAGAGGATCGAGAAACCTCTGTCAAACCTCATATCCGATCTAACTATCCCGCCTGCGCTCGCTACGACCATACTTGACACAGATGTCGGAGAACCTTGGATTTCCGTGATTGGTGACTTTGAGAGGAGACTCGACACGCTCAACGCACGATCACGCGTCAGGGCAGCCAGAGATCTTGGAGATGTCACGGAGGGCCTCCGAATAGTCGTGCGTGTCTTCATATCGGAAGTCTTTGAGCATACTCCCATAGTTTCATAAGGCAGCGACCAAACTCCGATCATTCTTCCTCGCGCTGCTACAGCCCATAAAGAGCAGCGTAACAACCAACATGCAGGTTATCCAGTCTTCAATATTCCTCAAGTATAGTTCTCTCTTTGCCTTCCTGAAACGTCAGGCAGAACCAGTAGCAAAGGAAATCCAAGAAACCTACATCGTGGCGGCCCGTACCTACTATGAGACCTCTTTCCGTCGGTATATACGGAGTCTGGGCTGGCTGAGGGTATGTTTCCCGTGCTTCACTCTCTCAAGGCTGTTCATGACAGAACATGTCTAGGCTAGGGTCTCAGAGAAATTCGAGACCATCGTCGTGATGTCCGGAGAGAAAGATAATCACCGCATTGACCACCAACGCCTAACCTACTCGAAGATAGAAGGGTCAAGTGTTGTACTTGCGTATCAAGCCGATGATAAAGCACATGTAAGTCTCTCGGCTCTGACAGATACTCCGCAACTGAGCACCACCGCAAGAAAGAGCCACTTGAAGCAATCTTAAGATCTCTCTTCCTCGTCTTGATGGACAATGCAACAGCAGAATACTCATTCGTCGCCTCGTTTTTCTCTGTCGAACCCCTGGCACCACCTCCTTCCGCCAGAGAACCAGAAAGTGCTCGATTCTCTGCTGCGCTTTTGTCCCCTGACCGCGGCGTGGCTGATGACCGGAGGTCCGTAGCAGGCTCAGAAGCCAGGACACATATTCCCAACCCGGGGGTTATTGGACCTATGGGACTTGCGCGCCTGAACACCATGGACAAGGCCGAGCGAACTGAGCTCAATAACATCTGGAAGAAGATTTTTGATCCTGTTCTCGATTACACCAAGGTGAGCATCTCTGCTCAACGATTTTCAGACGTAGGAGTTACCTTTCTCGTAGACATTCTTGAGCTCTGTTATCGAACCTCCACCACCGGCCACTCCTCTTCTGACCATGGTCCGATTGACGGAGGCCGTCACTGCTGAAGTACAGAAGCGCCAATGTCCACCTCTAGAAACCTTCTTCTTCAGCATGCGCTTGCAGCTGTGGCCTATGTTCCAAAAGATCATGTCAGAACACTGTGATGCCCTGAAGAAACTGGCAGAACGGCCCGGTGGATACTTCAGCAAGGCGCCAGTGACCACAGATAGTGCGGTGCTGAACGTGAGTATTATTGACGTCGACGCACCTTAAAGCTCATAAATCTGTTGCAGATCTGCAAACATTACATCGTGCTGTTCGAATCTTTCGTCTTGCTCACCGATCAAGCGGAGGAGACCATGATATTCAGCAAGTGAGTGATATCGCTCATCCCGCGACCTGCTTGGTTGAACTCGGTGAAGTCTGTATCGCCTGCAACAGGAACTGAACAAGCTCATTCTGCGTCACACGGAGTCGATTACTGATCAAGTTGCAAAAGCGACGAAACAATCCTCCATCTATGAGGTTCTCCTGCAAGGATTGATTGTGAGTCTAGGAGCGCACTGGTCACATCATGTGCTATGCTCTAACCCTTTTTCAGAAAGGAACACATCTTACCTCCCATCCCAAAGCCCAGAAGGAACTGAGCTATTGGACCGAAAAGGAAGAGGAGGCTCGACGGAATATCATATCTGCTGGTCGAAAGGGCCAGACTACGAGGCGATAAAAACCCATACTATTGTCTTTTATGATTGATAATGATGTCCAAAATTTTGCGGATATCCGACTATAAGTTACCAAGTGAATAATATTCCCAGCCGTGAAAATGACGAGTATGACGGGTTGGATAGATGGGTAAAGAAAGTGAGGAGTCTACCGAAAAGAAAAAAGGAGCGACGGCGTATGTTCAACCTTGATTGGGCTGATGGTGGATCACGAGTGTTCGAGATGAAGGAATGGATCATAATGGAAGCCGGTCAGGACTCAGGATACCGCTAGATTTGACCTTTGACGGTCGAATGATTAGCATTTCGTGGCCGCGTAAAAGGTACTGGGAACGTACCTGTGATCGGATTTTGGCAGGGACGGAAAGGAGGCTTTCAGCAAATTGTTGCCATTAGCCTTTCCTATACCTAATCTGTTCAAGACATCCCGCACTTCTCCCGACCCCGCCGTGACTGCCCGCTTTTTGGGTCTAGATTTCGTTCTCGTTAAAGCAAGCCGGGTGGAATGGAGGTCGAAAGAGGGTGAATGATCAAGGGTTGACACAGAGGGGGGACGAACGAGGGCGGAGCTGGAAGCCCCTGCTCGACCTTCTAGAGCCTCCCTTAGATCCATCACGCCAACTCCACGGACGGATCTGGTCAGGCTCTGAAGGGAAAGGTTTTCAATGGCCATCAGCGCTGGAGATAGCTTGAGTAATGGCGATCCACTTTCAGTGATGGGTCTGTTTGGGTTTGACCGCTCTATCGCTAAAAATAGCACATTTAACATAGTATATATGTCAGAATGGTAGAAAAACTGACAGTCTCTTAGAGCGGCCTCCGCGGACCATTTAGCAGTAAATCTTCGCATTAAACCCTGGCGATCCAGTCCAGTAGCCTCCTGAACATTTTTGGAGGAAACTAACACCGAAATAGCCATTTCGGTGTTGACACATGACCATTGACCAAGGGTCTCGTCTTCAGTCACTGGAGGAAACAAGATTTGTTCTTCTGCTGGGCGGAAGACTCCGGGCGTGAATGGAGCGATGCGAGGCAGAGCCACGGCACCATTGAATGTTGCCAAAGCCTGTATCAAATGTTAGCAACGTAGGGGGATCTGCCATTCTCATACTCACAGTCTCCGCCTGAGTTATCAGCTCAGAGCAATCCCATACTCTGCCGATTACAAGCCAGACACGGGCTATGACTTCTTTCAGAACCCTTGCGCGCTGTTGAGCGGCTAAATCCGTTCCATCCTCAACCTGAGCAGCTCCATCCAATCTGAGTAACATCGGAATGCCGGTTAAAAGACCGCGAACAGGGACTTCTTCGTGTATGGCGGTGAGAACATGAAGAATGAGGGCATGATCCGAAAGTGAGGCAGGGCACGAAGCTGAGACCTTCTCGGAAACACAATCTAGAAGTCGCTGTGTATTGGAAGCTTTGCGCGACCGTGCGACAGGACCGGCCGAGCGGCGGGAAGAAGCCGGACGGGAAGGGCCCGCCTCAGTGCTCTCCTTATGTTGTGGGTTTCCCGCCTCAGCAGCTGTAGCGGTCGATACTATTCCCATAGCGGCCAGTTCGCCGTTCAACGAGTAAGCCGGAGAAGGTGAAGGGCTAATCGTAGCCCCAAATGACGAAGACGTGGCGAGCATGAATAAGTAAGCATGGATAGCGTGCAAGGATCGGGTTGCAGAATCGCCGAAGAGCAGGAGACTAATGCTGTTCGCTTGAAGAGATGGACTGCCTTCAGCCATAGGCCGCGGGCGTCGAACACCGTCAGCATCTGTGATATCTCCACGTTTTGGAATTTCGCGACGTAGATATGTGACTAGTGTGTGGGCATAGTCGCTCCGTACAGCGTAGTCACCGTCGCAGATAAGGCTAAGCGTTTCGTGCCAGACCTCGCCAGATACCCTCGTCCGTGAAGAAACCTGGGTCGGAGGGCTGGAAGATGAAGCCCCATTGCTCAACAAGGATGCAGGTGCAGGTGCAAGTGCAGCTCCGGGCGCCACACCGTTTTTACCAGCATCATCCTTGTGCGCCGTGTCAGCGGCTAGCATGAGGCCCAAAAGGCCTGCCAATAGACATCGGATTGCTTGCGAACGTCTTATGTAACCATCCTTGTCTTGGGAAGGTGGACCCTGCATTTCGATCGTAATAAGACGGCTGATGAGTTCGCTCGCCAGATCCTGTATCTGATCAGAGTAGTATATGTGGGTGCCGAGCGATGCAATACTTTCCACCAGCAATGGAAGCAAGTCATCGTCAGGGTTCGCCGCCGTCCTGCGCAGGACCAAAGTGATAAGATTGGACACAATATCCGACGTCGAGAGGTTAACTAGAGGTATCGGCGAAGTGAAGACAGTCGTGAGCATTGCGGTTAAGGTCTTCTGCTGAGAAGTTGAGACCGGTGTGTCTTGTGTTGCAAGAAGCCGCTCGACCAGTCGCGAAGGAACGGCGTATCGGTACTGATATTGGGTCCATTCACAGGCTTTCTGGGCAAACCACCGACATTGGTCTGTTTTACCCCAAAGCTGCTGCTCATCCAGGGTTTCAAACGCGGCCTGTAATAGAAAGCCGACCTGCGCAGCATTCGAATGTTGCAGCAGGTAAGACAGAGCGCGAAGCGACGCAGTTAAGACATCTGCAGATGAAGGCCCCGTTTCGCCGTCGATATGAGCGTGTATTGAGGCTGCCCTCCTTTCGAGTGGTGGACGTGTGCGGAATTCTCCCAGATAGACTGAGCTCGGACTCTCCTTCATTGCCTGCCCACTAAAATTTTCAGTCAGTCAATTATATTATCTACTTTTGTGCTGTGAGGCGAAGATGATCGCACCATTCCTCAAGCATCTTTGAGTCGGCTTGGATCATGTGAAATAGGAGAGCACGAGTAATTTGAGACACCTGTGGCTTGAACTGTGTGGAAGAACTGTATAGAGCTTCCGAGTTCACCACGCCCGAGATTGAGGCCAAGCCGACAAGACGTGTTCTGGACTTTTATGTTACAACTAGAAATGCAATAAAAGATCTTATTACGCACCTGTTTCTAAGCTCATGATCAATGGATTTTATCTCCGCAGTACTCTGGGTAGCGAAATGGCCCAACACAACCAGATAGTTCTGGGTTAAGTCCGCGTCCACGCCAATGACATGACCGTCGGTGTATGTGCACCAAGCAGTAAACTGTTAACAGTTAAGGGTTGATCTGAGCAATGTGGCAAAATACATACTACGCTTGCTGCACGAGCACAGATTTCTAGGTCAGAGGAGACGGAATCCAGTGTGCTCCTGAGGCACGAGACCAAAGAGGGGGAGAGTAGCGAGATGTCACGCCGACATTCGATGGCAAGAGCGCGCAATACAGCAAGAGTAATAAGAAGGGAACTGCTCGATACGTGAGTACTGATCAAAGAGACTCGATACGATCACTCACACTCGGGCACGTGGATTTCCGGCGTGTGCTTTGGCGCATTCAGTCTTTGCACGCTTCTCTATCTCACTGCCGACTTTATGGATTTTGCCTGGGCGGTTAGCGGCATAGTACGTGAGACGAGACAACTCCTGCCCATTAGGGTGGTACTCAGGCCCTGCAGACAAGAGGGCAGATGAAGGAGGGTAGCACGCTGCAATAAGCAACACGTGATTGGGGGTGAAGAGGTGCATTGGAAGAAGAGCACTAGATAGATGAAGAATGAGAGCTGAGAGCTGAGAATGACTGGATATTAGCTTTGGTAGCCTTGGAATTGGATTCAAATGCGCAGTAGGATGGACATCGTCGTTAGAACAAAATGCGAAGTTGTGCCAGTGCCGTCACCCCGGCGGAGTGGAACAGTAAGTCTGACGTTGCAATTGGATTGGCTAGACGGCCCCTGAGGGCATCGTGAGAAGATTATTTTGCCAACATTTTGATGCAAACATTTATCCAGTGTAATATCTTTTGAAATAATCATTATCAACGGGGTTACCATCACAGATAATGTTTCAAGTTGCTGTCCTGTCCTTCAGATAATATTACGCCGCTAGTTAGTGACTGAGAACTGGTACGCAGCCTCCCAAAGATAGTCTCGACCAGGTCCGTAAATCTGGTTAGAGTTATATTCGGGGTTATTGATAGCATCAATGTAGGACTCCTGCTCGATGACGACGCAAGAATGGTCCTGGTAGTAAGACTTGGGTCCACCCTGGGTTCCCTTTCGGGGGATAGGAAGGCTTGCGTTGTAAATACCATTGCAAGCATACATCTAAGCCACAAACCATTGTCGTCAATATTCAGTTCGTCAAGAAAAATTCCTGCGGTATCTCACCTGGAGGGCGGGTTGGTTGGTGACGACGTCCATTCTGAACAAATGTGAGCATTATTAATTTCACAATATTCTGATCAATACCTGATCCCAGAGTTGACACTCCACATCGAGAACTGGGTCTTGCCGTTGCCCATCACATCCTTGTCATAGATGAAAGCATTGTCAAAGCCAGTGCAGCCTACGTGCATGCGATTGCATCAGCCTCTTGATATTCTTGATTCTCAGTCAACATACCAGTGCCACAATATTGATAGGGGGCAGTGAGCTTGATCGCATCACCGATGGACTTGCCACTATGGAAATCGAGGGGAGTACCTTTAGCCTCGACAAAGGACCCATTCGGAATGAGCAAGCCGTCCGTTGCAATGATCTTTGAGCTCTGGATTTGGGCGTAGTGGCCGCTCAGGTCCTGAGTCTCTTGGTAAGCCTCCAAGTTCCAGTATTGATGGCAACTGAGCATGATAGGAGTCTGCTTGTCGGACGTGGCGTGCATAGTGATCTTGAACAACCCGTTATTTTGCAGATCATACGTTACCTTTACCAAGGATAAGTGCTTGGAGGAACGCCTGAGTCAATTTGCTCACAGACGTCTTGACAGTACCAGGGAAACCCTGATCACCATCGGGATCCGTCAAGTTGAACGTCACTGCGCTCTTGGTCTGCGCCGTAAGCGTCCAGTTGCGACGGTCGTAGCCAACAAGGCCGCCGTGTAGAGTATCAGTTCCTGCGAGGTCAAGTGAGGAGCGTGACACGAGCAGAGGGCAACTACGTACCATTGTTCTCATTCTCTGGAACATGATACTTGGTTCCGCTGCCGGTTGCATCCTTGGAGATGGGGATGGTGAAGGTGCCATTTCGAATGCGGTTGGCGTATCTGCGCCGCAGCACCAAACATGAATATTCCAACGTCGTCCTCTCAAGGTCTCCAAGAAGACTGACCTTCCGACAACAGGGCCAAAGTAGGCGTGTCCCAAGGCATCAGTCATGTAATCTTCCTACGCGACGAACTCAGCTCTGACGCTCCTGGAGAGGACTTCGAACAATTTACATGGTTGTCAAACCCGAGGATGATATCACGATAGCTTCCTTTCTGTCAGTGTGTCAAATTAAATCGACATGGCCATTGAGGATACCGCGAATGGCGCGAACCTTGTCCTTGACCCAAAAATTGGTCAAAGTTGCCCCATATTCCATGAAAGAAGCTTGGAACGAATTATCAGGAGCGAAGACTGTGACTGTCTTCAAAGGTTAGATTGATCAGAACGCGTCAGTCTGAGGAAGTCGGGACGACGCGCAAAGACCTACACTGTCGGCCCCAAGCACACCACTCGAGGCGGCGGCGGCGGCGAGGAGAGCGAAGAACCACAACTTTGCCATCGCGTTATGGGGTATGCGCAAGAGGGCGAGGAAAATTGGTCACCGAAAGATGCTGGAGTTCACCCTATACTCGGGGATAAATACTTGTAAGTATTCATATTTCATCATGCATGCACCCCCTGTGAAGCAAACCCATGATCACAGCACACGAGACCTCTTAAGGTAGCAATTGAAAAGCAGTCAGATGATCTGGCAACACGAAACTGTGGCTTGATGAGCCGACGTCAGTTCAGATTTCCATGACCTGCTGATCAGAAGGACCACTCCACAGCTGCCGGTCACTGGGGAATTGACTGTATTACAATCTATTCAGAAATTTCAAAGAGGTTGGGGACTGACTGAGAAGGATTTTACGTTGTCTGCGCCGAACCGCGGTCGTGTTGGCTGGTAATCGCCAAGGTCCCCGAGCCCGTCGTGGACGAAGGTAGGTCCTAGGACCATGATGATGCCAGCGAAGCAGCTGCGGCTACAATCGAGGTTAATGTGCACCGCCAACCATGGTGACAGATGATGATCGTATGACTGCAGAACCCACGCGATCGGACAAGGAGGTGTTGGAGAAGCTCATATGTCCGTAATGCCAAAATCAAGGCACATCCTGCACTTGGACCCAACATGAGCGATAGGCCATCAATCATACAGGTCATCGCGGAAATCACAGGAAAGAGGTCCGCTCATAATTCTTAAATTCAATCCTCCAAGAACTACCTCAGACTTGGACAAGGGTACGATAGAACGAAGCAGGATTGAGGAGGAGGCGACGACTCGGAAGAGAGTACTTGCGTGCCAAGCATTCCGGTTGATCGCGGAACGTGAGTAAGTGTAGTCACCGTGGTGGGAATAGTAAAGCAAAGTATTGTAGTGCTATGGGGTAAGCAAACGGTCCGGGTGAATGAACAAACTATGCTACATGATGAGAAAGAGCGTTCTGCAGAGAAGAGCTAGTAGCAGCGGGGATTCCAGTCCCATCCGGCTGGAGACTATAGTGTAAGGTGTTCTGTGTTGGATGCGGTACGTGATGTCCCATCTCAAGCCACCTCTCGTCCTCGCTCTCCTCTCCAAGGGCATGGAATTGGTTCCAGTCAAACCCACCTGGGTCCACGATGATGTTCTTGAGCATACCAAGTACCTCCGCATGAGATATTTGCATCATACTCATCCAACGCTTACTGATCATCCAGCTAGCGACGCCGTGGGGAGGTAATATAAAGCCTTCCTTCGGAGGACCAGCGTACCGCTCTTTGCGACCGACACCTCGTCGAGGCCGTTGGGCGTTGTTATGCTTATCTCCTTCATCTAGTATGTCGAAGAAGTGCTGCAGACGGAGACTTCGCCATGGAAAACCGCGAATTCGTAACGTGGATCGCGACCCGCTAGCAGAGTCTTCCTCTACTTCCGATTCCTCCGAGGACATACACTCGATTTGTAGGGCGCCATCGAAGGTGACGTGTTCGAACATCTCCATTTTATTCCGTGCATCCGAACGATTGCTGAGTTTCTTTGAAAAAGTTGGTGAGGGAATAGTGCGGGAAAAATTTCTGAGACCTACTAGTTTGCGTCGACTGAGCCTTCGAGCACGTAGTGCCTTTGTGTCCTCGCGTTGTTTATGACTTTTCGCCACGGAGGCATCCCTCTGGGCTTTGAACTTCTGCCGTAGGGTCACGAAGGCTTGGTCGAACACCGAGTCCAATGACTTTTTGCCAAATTCCTTGTCCGGAACGTGTTTATATAGTCCCCGACTGGCTTTGAGATCATGGAGTACTCGCTCCTTCATGCGTCCGTTGTGTACCGATTGCTTCGGCGTCTTGTCCCACACGAACCGCACGGGTTCGTCAGGACCCAGGGTAGTTCCTTCTTCGTGGCTGTCAGGCAAATACTTATCGCTCTCGAGTTGCATCACACGCAAGAGGTGGTTGCGCATGACATGCTGGACAAGTTATCAAGGGTGAGGATCGTACAGGGAAATAACATCGAAACCAAACACAAAGTACCTGAATCGTGAGACAACGAGTGTCATGGTGGTTTTTCCGTCGCAAGCGCTGTGCAGGAGGTAGAGAACTATCCTCGCTGCTAAACTCCTCCTCGGTTTCAGACTCGAAAACAGACCTCTTCCTGGTATTCTGACTGGATGAAGATGGGTCGACGTTGATAAAGCGGGCAGGAGGTAATGATGGAGACGGAAGATGTGAAGTCGAAGCGGACGCTACTGTAGCATCAGGGGCCGAGTGTGAGGAGGGGCCAGCGACAGGTTGAGTAGCTGAGGTTATTGCTGGTGAAGAGACATAATTAGGCGTTGAGGTATGAGACAGAGCAGGAGAAGTAGTAGGCGTGGGCTGTTGTCGCTCAATATGCGGCGGGGAAGGATGGGGGTAAGGAGCAGGTTCAGGAGCAGGTTCAGGAGCAACGGTATTCGTGCTGGAGAGTGAAGCACTTGATGAGCCACCGGCTAGAGAGCTAAAGGCAACACGCGCTTTCAGTGCAGTGATTTCTTGGCGCATCTCAAGCATGCGACGCTCCATTTCCGCTTGACGAAGTACATATCTAGCCTCCTGCTCCTGCTCCCAGGCAATCCTCCTCTTGCGTTCAATCTCATGTGCTTCTCTCGTAGAGGCTAGGAAACGTATGAGTTCTTGTACAGCGTGGACGCCTCCACTAGGTGGGTTATGAGAGGAGCGCGGGGTACCTGTGCTGTAACGTAGCTTTGAGCACGCCAGTGAGAAAGAACATACACTAGTGCTCACAGTGACGGTGTGGGGGGTGAGGCAAGTTGCCTAGGAGGCTCAGCGATAGCCGATTCAAGCTCACTCCTGTGCGGAACATGTTGTTGCACGGTGGGCTGCGAAATAGGTGGGTATCGTTGATTGGAACTCGACGCATGTGACGATCTAGATCTTGATTGTGCATAGTGTGGATTAAGCGCATCTGAAAGTTCACTGGTGGGCATTATTGCCGCGGTTGTGCCCAGGTATTGGCACTCGGGAGTTGTGCTTGGAGCCTGTGCCAGTGGCTGGAGAATCCGGTTGCAGATGGAAGTAGTGTGTTTACATGTGTTTGATCCAGAGGCTCTTGCCTAACAAGGCACAACGAGAATCTGCAAGACGCGTCAGCGGAGTACACCTTGACAAGTGGCGGATATCTAACTTCTAACTTCTAACACACGACTATACTTGCGCGACCATGGACGATATCGGAAACCTCATTGGCAACCAGATCAGGGCCGGCCGAGGTCCTGGCGATTCCAGCACTCCAGACAAGTGAGTTCTGCTCCATTCGCTTAGGAGCAGTGTTAATGTATGCCCTGTAGTGGAGAAGTCATTCATATCTCGTCGCTAGCCCTCCTAAAGGCATGTCAGATATATTGCAATGCGGAATATAACTCACACCTTCCCAGATGCTTAAGCACGGGCGTGCCGGTGTTC
This sequence comes from Hydnomerulius pinastri MD-312, assembly GCA_000827185.1. Taxonomy (NCBI): domain Eukaryota; kingdom Fungi; phylum Basidiomycota; class Agaricomycetes; order Boletales; genus Leucogyrophana; species Leucogyrophana pinastri. Next base: position 1,077,487 of record KN839835.1, read on the forward strand.
CCATGGAGGTCATGGGCCTCATGCTCGGAGAGTTCGTCGATGAATACACCGTGCAGGTCATCGACGTCTTCGCCATGCCGCAATCGGGTACAACTGTTACAGTCGAATCAGTTGATCACGTTTTCCAAACGAAGATGGTTGACATGTTGAAGCAAACTGGACGGTGAGCATTTTTTCGATCGTACGCACTGCTTCGCGTTAATTAAACGGCGTTGTACGCGTCAGACCTGAGATGGTTGTTGGTTGGTATCATTCACATCCAGGGTTTGGATGCTGGCTATCAAGTGTTGACATCAACACGCAACAAGTGCGCCACTTCCTCACCTTTTGATCGTACGCCCTCTCACTTTCCAATCTAGTCATTCGAACAAATGCAGAGCCGCTGTGTCGCTGTCGTCATAGACCCTATTCAGTCTGTGAAAGGAAAGGTCGTTATCGACGCCTTCCGTCTCATCAATCCTCAAACCGTTATCACCGGCCGTGAGCCACGGCAAACTACATCCAACATTGGCCATATCAACAAACCTTCAATTCAGGCACTGGTCCATGGATTGAACCGTCACTACTACTCCATCGCTGTGAACTATCGCAAGACAGAACTTGAGCAATCAATGCTGATGAACCTACACAAACGGAATTGGACAGAAGGTTTGAAACTCAAGGATTTCTGTTCACACAAGGAGAGCAATGAAAGCGCTATCAAGGTTAGCTCCGGTTCGAAGCTCATTGAATTAACCTAACTTCAGTCCCCGCAGAAAATGCTTACGCTATCTGAGGCATACAATAAATCCGTACAAGAAGAGTCTACGCTCTCCGCAGAGAAGCTGAAGACACGGCACGTGGGGAAACAGGATCCCAAACGGCATCTCGAAGAGGCAGTCGAGAACGCGATAGGGGACCAAGTAGTGCAGAATTTGGGCACGATGTTGCTGGCAGAACTCTAGAGATCGACATAACCTGTATTCAAGCATTGCTTCCTCCATCCACATGATCACACGCACCCCGGCTCCTCTTCATTAATAAGAGCAAGCGCTGAATTTGGTTCCGAGTACGAAGGGCGAATCGCGATATGGGCAGTGTGCCCTTCGTCAAGTGACAGCTGTACATCAAGAGGACCACACGCTAGTGCAACTTGGCAGTCAAATTCGGGGGTAGACTTGCTTCAACGCTGAGCATGGGGTTTTGCTGAGGCACCCCTCCCGAATCCCCGAATCACTATGGGCTATTTTCGAACAAGGTTTGTGGGGGACCCTTACCACCGCGGAGGGCTCCCAAGTAGAATGAACGGAAGATGGCGAGAAGAGAGGAGACCACAAAACTGCGCAATGCTCCATGTTCGAGGCACGTAAATAGTATTACCGACGAGACGAAAACAGTATGACGCGTATCATGTCTAGATGTCTATCGCTTCTTCGGCATTTGTCTTGGGTTGCTCAACAATGGTATCATTCCCATCATCTTTGCCCGACGGATTGCCTTTCCAACCCTGCGCTGAGTCTTTGTTGACAGCCTAGTCTGCGAGCGAGGTCTGATTTTGCCCATGTCGGTCATAAACGAAGCGAGCAGTGTAGGGTTACCCGTCTCCCAGAGAGGATCAATGCCGAAGTGGCCTAGTACGTCGTGTTCACGAGCTTCGCGTTTCCCGGGCCCTACCTTGGAGCGGCTGAGTCTGATACGTTTTTGCTCGAAACGATGCTCATGAGACCAGTAGTGAGGGCGAATGAACTGCGAAAGGAAAAAAAGTAAGTTATGGGTGTTTGGAGAGCTCGGAATGGGTGCTCTTACAAGACCTTGGGAGAATGTCCTTCGGACGCCTAATGCACTCCATTGTACTTGAGCGTCGCTGCCTAGGAACACTCAGGCGAGGTGATTTGACAAAAGCGAAAGATACCTACCGACTTGTTTGTTGGCTTCTTCATCAATTATTTCACCTAAGCGGTTCTGGTCACCTTCGATGCTGGACTTGGATGAATTGAAGCGTATACTAGCTGCCTGTAGGCATGGCCTTAGGCGCAAGGACTGGGTGCGCGACGCGACGCGTGATGCCTGTTGAATGATGTCGAATAACATAGTGGTGGTGACCGCCGACACGTACGGCTACTCTTTTCGAGGGGGACAAACTGGTCCGACAATGCAAGCAGCACCCAAGTTAGCTAAAAAGAAATTACATAATATGTAAGCTAATTGATACCCCGCGAACGGAGATTCCCTGCACATTGCGCCCGTTGTCGAAAGACCCCGGACACCGGATATTGTGAGAGGAATGAGAGAGACGGGCGCGTTTGCAGGGGAAAAGAAGGCAGCATGTTACCAAGCGAAAGGTACGTAGTTGATGGCAATAGAAATAGTCAAAGATGGGTGATTCACTAGGTACATGTCGTGCTGTGGTGGAATGAATAAATTTGATATTTAATTTTTGACAAGGTCCGTATGTAGATGATTTAGTAAGGAAGATAGTAGGCACCTGGATGAGCCTGGTTTGAAACCAAGTCCATCGCTATCCCCCCCTTCACTCAGTCACCGACCTTCCCATCAGAATCTTATACCAACCCGTCGTCTCCCTAATGCTCGTGACTGCCCTTTTGTCCCCACCGAGTTCTCTTTGATCTCCACCACGGTCTCTTCCTCTCGTCCTCCTGGTCCTATCGTCTACATTCTCCCTTTCTCATCCTTCGACTTTTGTCTGCTTATTCTTACCATAAGGCCGTTCTACTCTGGCCTATATGTCCGATTCTTCAGGCATTTATCGTCGTCAGGCTCCCAGTCCCCTCGTGTTGACTTCAGAACCACCACCTCCTCGCCACACAACCCCGCCCAGTAATCCTCCACACATCAGCCATGGTTCAGGGTCAAACACCGTTTCTATGCCTTTCGTCAGGCGACATGTCACTCGTCGCCTCAAGACAGCAAAGGCGGACTGCGACAAAGAGTTGAGAAGAGTGATTAACAACGTCACCACGTTCTTCGAGGAGAGACTTCGTGAAGGAGAGCAGGAGCGCGACATTGATCGCGATTCTTTTCGGGATCGAGACAGTAATGCAGACCGTGACTCCCAATACGGGGACATCGAGTCCCTCCATGAACCGTTTGTTTACCAACACTCGGATCCACGTCCTGCTTCTCAGGCAGACGATTATTCTGATGGTGGTTACGAGGGGGAACCTGAGGGCCGCCATAGTCGACAACGTGCGTCTCCAGAAGATGCCAATACCAGAGTTCCTTCTCTGACTCATCGGGCTTCGTCCCCGGGTCTCCTTGCAGCGTCTAACTCGTCATCCTTCAGCCCATCATTGCGCAGACAAAATACTTTGCCATGGGAGAAGCCTGCTTCCACCGCATCCGCTTCCAACAGCGCTGTCCCTAGCCCGGTGGTCCCATCCGCGGCACTTTCAGATGCCGCGAGCCCTCGCAGGCAGTCCAATGCAAACCCTCCCACGGCGTGGCCAAGTCAAAGCCTCTCTTCCCGCAGACTTTCACGCACCATTCATATTCCCATCCGCCCCGTTAGATCCGGCCAGAGCTCCCGTTCAACATCCAGATCTCGATCACCCCTTCCTCCTCCCACAACGCATAGCAGCTTTTCTGATGCAGCCCCTATGATGTCCTCAGTGAACCGCCGCTCTTCACGCATACTAGTCGATGACCCGATTGATCCCATCATGTCTGCACTGTATGACCTCATAGGTGTTGCAACGGATGTGACGGAAATGTCAACAGCCCAGCTCACAGCCCAACCAAAGGTCTGCGAGTCGCTTGTTCAGCGGGTGCAGACCATCGGAAAGGCATGGGACGATCATCCAGACTGGCATGGGCGTAATTGGTATGTGCAAGTACTGCTTGCCGTCGCCAGCCTCAGTCGTGTTGTAGAATGGTGGGAGGCAGAGAAGCAGTTCTGGAATTTTGACGACAAGGAGGAAGAACAAGATGAGCCTCTGATGTTCGTACTGAAACCTTCAGAAGAACATCCTCCCGCCCCGACACCCACCGTTCGGCATCGTCACGAGGAGGGATCACTGCGGATGTCTCTTGAAGACGAGCATCGCCTACGGATGACTCGGCCGATCAGCCAGGGCCGACGACCAAGAGACGAACATCCCAAGGACCTCACGCGAAAGTCAACATCACCAGAGCCTCCTTCTCGTTCACACACCAAGCTCCTAGAGCACAACGAATCTGCTCGAGTTCTAGCTACTGAGCGACTTCGTCTTCAAGCAGAGACTGCTCAAAACCAGAACATCGTGGTTGAGCTCAGTCTGGATGGGGATCACTTCATATGGGTAAATTACGCTTGGAGGGTCGTGGTTGGGTAGGTTTTCCAGTCCCTTAACCAGGTGATCACAAATCTGACACCTGCCGTATTTAGCACTGAACCTTCTGAGCTTCCTGGGACACGGATATCACACCTTCTTACACCGTCGGACTGGACTGTCTTCAGGGATGCGACACACCGTCTTCAACAGGACGATTCTCACACAGTCGAGGTCCGGTTCCGGCTTCAGGTTCAACCTGATGGCCAGCAAGATGCACTGGCTAATGGTGTCCTATACCAGGAGATGGAAGGGAAAGGTATGCTTATGATTGACCGCGAGGATGCTCAGCCCTCGCACACGATGTGGGTCGTCAAACCAATTGCTCCTCCGCGGTATGAGTATCCTTCTCCCTCCATTGTCCTAGAGTCAGGCGAAGTTGACGAAGAGCCTGTGGCCGAGGAGTCTCAACAACTCGCGACTCACATCACAGAACGCATGGCTCACGAGCCTGTAACACCCTTTCCGTTTGCCCAGCCGATATCTACAGAGCCGATTCTGTGCCGCATCTGCGAGTGTCAAATCCCGCAGTGGTATTTTGAAAAACACAGCGAGACCTGCGTGGAAGTCCACCGTCTGGAGGCGGAGATTTCTGAGTGCAACGAGTCTATTGGTGAACTAAGGAACACCATTAGGGATCTTCTCCTTGCGTTGGAGACTTCGTCGCCCGCGATGACTCCCGAGTACCGCGGGGTGCCCATCTTTACACCTTCAACTTCCCCTGGTATGTCGAGCCCCCTGCAGCTGTTTCGGACAAACAAAATGCAGCGCATGGGCGTGAAGAAGATGCAGCGTCGATTATTGGAGCAACTGGATGATATCATACAGGTCGCGCTCGAAGTTACCATGCCCTCGCTGAAGGAGGAGGAGTCGAAGGAGCCGATCGAACGACAGAGGTTACTCTCCCCTACCTCGGAGCGGAAGATGTCTCAGGTGCGGAATTGGTGTAAACCGACTATAGAGGATGCTGCGCTGTCACAGCTTGCGGAGGACGCTGAGCGCGTGATGCGGCAAAAAGTGGACAATGTTGTGCGCATGCAGAACACGATCCGCTACTCGGAGAAGATCTGGCATGAATGGCAGGAGAGAGTTGAGGAGAGTTTGGCGACTGTCGATTACGAGGAGGGGAGTGGTGACGAGAACGAGAACGGTTTGGGTGCTCAGGACGTTGCAGCGCCTCAGACGACTGAGGGGATTGTCTTTTCACCACCAGTTTCATCGGACACCCTTACATCGGGGAGCTCCGCTGAAGATATCCTTTCCTCTGATCCAACGCCCATGGCATCCTCATCTCCTGTCCCCATTGCAACTCCCAGCGAAGGCCGCTCGGGCATCTCTATGCCTGCCCCTACTTTCATCCCGCCGACCTGGCAAATGATCAACAAAATGCCCACGCGATCATCAACACCATCTTCCATATCCTCGCCCCTGGCTCTCGCAGCCCCTATCACTGCTTCCCCATCCCCAGACGACCAACCGCCGTACATGGACCTCAACGATGTTCCTCTTGAGACATCTACTATCAGGACTCGCCGATCTGCTAATAACCTCCTAGAACCCCGACTTCTGGTCACGCCGCCACTATCGCCTAGCATCTTACCTCGAGACTCTTTCAGCAACACAAGTCGCCGGGGTCATCGCCGACACTCTACCGTCAATCCCGTCCTCAGCCCGACGTCTTCTAATGTCCCCCTCTCACCCCGCCAGCCATCCGCAGCACCCCTGTCCCGTTCTACGCCCACTTCCATCAGGGACTTCGATATTATCAAACCCATCAGTAAGGGCGCGTTCGGTTCCGTGTTCCTCGCTAAGAAGAAAGTCACGGGTGACTATTACGCGATCAAGGTGCTCAAGAAAGCCGATATGATTGCGAAGAATCAGATTACGAACGTCAAAGCGGAACGGATGATACTGATGAAGCAAGCGGAGTCGCCGTTTGTTGCAAAGCTGTATTTCACGTTCCAGAGCAAGGAGAACCTCTACCTGGTCATGGAGTACTTGAACGGTGGCGACTGTGCTGCCCTAATCAAGTCGATAGGATCCTTGCCCGAGGAGTGGACACGACAGTATATTGCTGAGGTTGTATTGGGCCTGGAGTACCTGCATCAACGAGGTGTTGTTCATCGGTAGGTCATAACTCGATTCATACGCGGCAATTTTCTCACCACTCCTGTATATAGTGACCTCAAACCGGACAACTTACTCATTGACCAACACGGCCATCTGAAGCTGACTGATTTTGGTCTGAGTAGGATTGGTCTCTTGGGTCGACAGACCCGGGAAGGCCCCATGGGAATGGGCATCCGTCCCCGCACGAGATATGACTCTCGTTCCCGTCCCCCTTCCCTAGATTCCGGATTTCTTTCTTCCCCAATGCTAGCAGGCGACGTCGGCGGAGGTTCGTACTTTAGCCAGGGAACCCACACGGTGCCTCGACTTGGAACCCCGTCTTATCAGTTACCCACAGATGATATCAGTGAGTCCGGGAGTGGTTCAGAGTCGGTGTCGAACTTCTATTCCCGGCGTAGCAAGGCTGGCGAGAGCCCCTTGCAGTCGTTCGCAACTGAGCTCACGACGGATTTGCGCTCGCATTCGGGAGGCAACACGCCTCCTGGGGAACAAAAATTCGTAGGGACGCCAGACTACTTAGCTCCCGAGACGATACTTGGTCTTCGTGGTGACGATGCTGCTGTCGACTGGGTATGGTGTTTTCTTTTTCATTTTGCAGAGGATCGTTTCTCATACTTGTGTGTAGTGGGCGCTAGGAGTCATCACGTACGAGTTCCTGTATGGCATCCCGCCATTCCACGCCGAGACTCCAGAGAAAGTTTTCGAGAACATTCTCTCTGGTCACATCGAGTGGCATGAGGACTGGATAGACTTCTCGGAAGAGGCCAAGAACTTCATGGAAAGGCTAATGGATACCGATGCCACCACTCGACTTGGTGTCAACGGTGCCGACGAAGTCAAGTCCCACCCCTTTTTCGAGGGCATTGAGTGGGACAAAATCACTTCATTGGAAGCCGCTTTCATTCCACAGATATCGGACCCAGAGTCGACGGATTACTTTGACCCCCGAGGCGCTATACCGGCATTATTCCACGACGACGATGTTTCTCTCACCAACCCCCTTGACAGTCCCGCGCTTAACTCCCTCTCAACCCATACACACACCGTTCCGTTACCAAGTAACCGAGATTCGGCACCTTCGCCAGCCAGTGACGATTTCGGGTCATTCAGCTTCAAGAATTTGCCGGTTTTGAAGCAGGCCAACGACGATGTGATACGGAAGCTGAAGACCGACCAGCTAGCGCCCATTGCTCACGCCTTGTCGGATCCCACGAGCATGCACTCGAGACGCCGGAGTCTTTCCCAGCGTCACAAGAAGCCCCCTAGCGTCGTCACAGCCATCGACCAGAAGTCAATTTCGCAAGGCCCGCCCTCCCCGACAACGTCGACATCATCGATAGCATCCTCACCCTCTAGAGCAAGCATACCGCCGTCTACACCAGGAAGCAATTCAGGCAGTCACACTCGCAAGCCCTCCGAGTTCGGCGCTGTCGAGCGCTTTAAACTCAATCACTTTGATGGCGTGGAACGGAGAAACACGATGCCCAGTCGTCTACGGACAGCATCCATTTCGAGCAGTGCAGGTGACGGATCTGGTTCGGACAACTGGCCTTCGTCAGCAGGGCAGAGTTCGAGCCACTTTGAAGTGACGCCGCCGTCATCTGTTCATTCTGTCGACTTGCGGAAGGGACCTGACCCGACGGATCGCGCCGTTACCTGCCTGCTCGCCGAAGATAATCCTATCACGTCGAAGATAATAGAGACGCTGTTGATTCGCCTTGGTTGTCGGTGTGTGGTCGTTGCTGATGGCTCTGAGGCCATCAGTGTTGCGATGGGCGACATCAGTGAGTGGTCCCTTTTAACTCGGAAGGGATTGGTTCTGATGATGCTGCAGAGTTTGACTGTATTTTGATGGATCTCCATATGCCAGTCCGTAAGTAGCTCATACCCTTGTCATGTCGACGATCACTGACGTTGAACGCTCAGTTGATGGTGAAAGTGCCGCTCGGTATATCAAGAGTATCAGTAACAAGAACACTGGTACCCCAATCATTGCTGTTAGCGCATACAGTGCAGTAGACACGAACGAACCGAATAGCCTATTCGCCGCTTTCATCGCCAAACCATTGCAGAGAGCCGACCTGCTGGCGGTAATGCGGAAGCTCGGATTCAAGACGTCTGCTATACAAGGCATTTCGCACTCTGCCAAACTCGTTGCTTCTCGTGTATAGTCACGCTTCCATCACTTCTTGATTGTTCGCGTCGATCTCATTTCCAACTGCACGTATTCCATATTCATGCCCCACCCATGCAGACCTAGTCATATTTCGTTACTGTTTTCAAGTCCTCACAAGCACTCTCTCATCAGCATAACTTTTTTTCTTCATTGTTTCTGCTTTCCTCTTTGCATATTGTACGCTAGACTCTTCGTTTCACGCCCGGTCAACTTGTATACATCTCACAGGAGCTGACGGATATGCCATCTCTGTCCATGATTTTCGTCGAGAATAACTATGGCTTGATGCACTGCTATCTGATCGAGCCGCATTGCAAGCGGGTAGCGATAAGGCTGTGAATAAGCTGTGGAGGTACCGGATGACGTACAGGCAAGGTACTGTGTAAGCTAGAATCGATATCGAGGGCAACTTGGCGACATGGGCGCTCTCCGAGGACGCCCAACATGACATGCGTTAACGTTCAACCAGAACACGACTCTTCCTCATTCCACGCTTTCTCTCACAACCTATCTTCACCTTTCCTGCCCGTTTTTAATCCAGGAAATTGAACCGTCCAACTTGTACTTCTATCCACCTGTTACCACTGAAAAATTAACCCATCCCCGCATCCGAAAGCATCAGGCACCGAACATAGTATCAGAACCATACAGAGCCCGTAGCCGCCTACCTAGCTACCTGACTGCTGGCACATTGCCTTGCTGAGATGCACTCTTACAACCATCCAGGTAGTCAGGAAATCGCATTGTTTCATGGAATATTGATGTTCACCCCTTCTCCGCAGCACAGTATACTCAGCCAACTACACCCCATCATGCTGCCTCTCTCAATGTCTCCGGCACACCGATGAGAGCCCCCCCTCCCAGGCCTAGATATACAACCATGCCTGGCCCTCCACGACGTCTGCCAGATACGATGCCTCAGCCGTCGATACCTGCAAGTCTTACGCCTGGCCGACCGCAAACGCGCCCAATCTGGAATAACAGCGCCACCCCTCCTCCCAGTTCGCTCTATGGCCCAGTAGGCCTCCCATATAGCTCGCCACACCGCTCGTCATTATATGGGGATTATTTATTCTCCACGGCGGCTCCTCCGGTCTCCCCCCCACCTTTACCGCAGAAACCACCAACGTTCATCAACACTCTACCGACAGCTCCCGCGATCCCCCCGATCCCACCAAAACCACAAGCGCTGGCCATATCATCCGTGCAAAGAAATCCACTTTATCCCACGTCGATACCGGGATTCGTCGTAGGGCCCGTTGCAGGTCCTTCATCACAGCCTATTGACAATGTTGAGCCCATAGCAGACTCACCGGTCGATGACAAGGATATTGCCTTGGCGATGGCGCTCTCCGCTTCGGAGGCCCGACAACGCGAGGAAGCTCTAATAGCTCAGGAAGAAGAAGATTTTGCGAGAGCTTTGGAGGAATCACGACTGATTTCGACTCCATATCCTATTGATGAAGGCCCCTCATTACCGCAATCTTACTTTGCCACCCATAGATCACTGTCGGCCGACCGTGTTTCCACTTCAGCGATTAAGGGTTCCGCACACCCTCCAGAAGGCGAGAGCTGGTTACATTTGATCACCCCCACTGCGTCGCAATACTCATCTCAAGACTCTGAACTTCCTTCGCCGCATTCGCCACATCCAAGTGTGGACAGGACTGAATCAATCAATGAGCCCAATGAACCTGCTGGGTCTACTTCGGACGATGTCCGAGATCTGCAGTTCATTCGTGACACAGGGTCCCCAACCCCCCCGTTGTATGCTGGAGTCGTATCCAATCTCCTCAACAAACATCCCTCCACCTCCTCCACCATCCATTCGCCCAATTTACCTTCCTCATCCTCTTCAATACAATCATTTAATCTACCGTCATCATCTTCAATCATCTCTGCGACATACCCATCAAGCGAAGACAACGACCCCAGCTCACCACATCCATCATCAATAGCGCAGTCGAGTGCCAGCGACCATGTGCCTCTTCCCCCATTTGCCTCAAGGCCAAGCTGGGCTTCATCAAACATATCTGAAGGGAGCGGGTCCACAGGTCGATCCTCAAATGGCGAGCTTCTTTCACCCGTATCTGGCGGCAAATCCCCTCCCGGTGCACCGGCAAGTCCCAACCTCTCTTTCGTCTCCTCGGCTAGCTTGGATCCTTTGGACGAAGAAATTGAGGATGAGGACGACAATGCACCTGGCCAGGCTGCACGGCCTTTGGTCCCGCTCTCAGCGAATCAATATGTCGAGCCAGAGATGCTCATAGGCGTCTGTAAGTCCCAAAGCAAATAAAAATTGCGTGTGCCTCGGAGTTCTCATTTCTCTCATTTCTTTTGATCAGCTCTAGGCTTTGCTCGCCCTGTCATCTCGATAGAACTCACGCCCATGGCAGGATTGATGCCTAATGTGATTACTCTTCCGTACGGGAAAGCCCCCGCTTTCCATATCCAGGCTCCCAGTTGGCGCAGGTTGCTAAAGCTGATGGCAAGACTGAGTGCGACACGAGTAGAGCCTACGTTGGAAGCGCTTACGTTAGCAAAACACGAGCTAAAGTTACGAACTGTCATTCAATTCGTGAAGGTGCGCCCCTTTTTTCTAGCGCACAGAAGTTATGCTCACATTTATTACCAAAGATTCACCATTCTGCATCTGAGTGGAGAACAGTGCTTTATCTTACTACGGACTCCCCCGTTCCTGCGGCCGTTCCGAACTCACATAAATACACGAACGGCGACGTCAGCGTACTACCGTTTTCATACACACTTTCACCACTTCCAACTCTCCTTCGCGATGGCGCGGAGTCTCCAATGGCTAAATACTACGTTGTCCCGTCCACACCATCAACGCCTTACCCAACGCTCCCGATTAATTTCCCAAATCTCGCGATGTACTTGCAATCAGCAGTCCAAGACTCACGCAGGGCCGTTAGCGACAGCTCGAGTGGCGTACGAAAACTGGCGAACTATATTGATAACTGTTATCAGAACGAGGCAGAGACTGCTGCGCCCATCGACGAGGGACTTCCAACACGGAGGGGGGTTGGAGGGATGTTCAAGCGGGTTATTGGGAGGAATAAAGGGTCGTCGTCGAAGGGCAGTCGAGGGAACGAGGAAATCTACGAACTTGTGACACCTTTTGTCCCGGATGAGTGGGGCTGATATTGTATTGGTGAGTCAGAAGCATGGTATCTGACTGGTGCCGCTCCTCGTGAGTGGGCACGGATTCTTGGTTTTATGGGAGTCTAGCAATAGACGAGGTTTCCTGCTTTAAAAATTCATCAGCTATGTATTATCATACGTGCATGCTTCATTGTTCTTTTCCACTATTTCTAGTACACTATATAGGCTCTGTGGACTCAGAGAAATAAAATTCAATTGAAAGCTTGATGTGAGTGATTGGTGGCGTCTCGGGGGATTGCTCCCGCGGCATAGTCAGTTCAGTGTCAAGCTTGGCCTTGATCAGTGGTACTGGAACGTCCACGAGACCTAAACACTTGCGTCGAGCTCCTTCGTTATCCCTATTCCCTGATTCAACTCGCTGGTCCGTGTCAATTTGTTCAACGCTCCCCCAACCGTCGAAGTCACGAACTTCATGTCAAGCTCAAACGCCCCAGTCGAGCCTGAGGCTACTCCAAACATACCACCTCTATCCATTGAGGAGGAAGGTATGCATTCACATCTCCTCACTTGTAACCCTCCATTGAACCTCCCCTTCAGATGCCATCATACACACACGAATCACAAACGACGAACGACCCCTCCGCCGCATCGTCAAGAAATTCCACAACTATGCCTCGTTGGCACATACACCACTCGTCCAGCCGACCCAAGAGGGGAGCGTCGATGATGCGCGGGAGGCGTTCTTAATTGAACTGGCTTCCTTTGAGTTGGCGCTGAAGAAAAGCTTGATGGTTTGTGAGGCTGAGTCGAGGCAGGTGGAGGAGTACCAGCGGGAGCGGCGCAGAATCGGTGAGTAGTACCAGTCCATGGCTCCCTTTCATCGTTCGTCCCATTGATTCAACCATAATCTCTCGAATACAGAGCAGGAACACGATTCCCTACGAAACCAGATTGGTGAACTGAAGGTCGCGCTCGAACACGCGCAAGTAGAGCGCAAGCGGAAGATAGAGTACGACTCCATTACAGAAAAAATCAACACACTCCCCACCCGTGATGAACTACAGCAGTACGTGCACGATTCCTCAACCTACATCTGCACATGCCGACATATCTCATATTTAACGCGTTTTAGGTCTATTATGGCCCTGGAAAACGACATGGCCGCAATACATGCGGAGCATGAGACGCAGGAGCGTATCATCAGAGGCCAGAAGTCTGCGCTGGACGGTATCGTAATGGACCTCAGCTCGCTACGGCTACTGGGGAAAGACAAAGAGAGCACTGCGTCGCGTCTTGCCTCCCCTGCCCCTACCCCTGCCCCAGATTCCACAGACGCTGGTGATGATGCCCGAGGTGTTTCTCAGATAGATGACGACAAGCCAGGAGAGGGTATCGAGTCTGGGGAGGTTGCTGAGGAGAAGGAGGATGGCGAGGATGATGAGTCGATTGACGTCCCGCTTTCGTTGAAGCTCAATACTTCAGTCAAGGAGGCACCGTCACGACTATCTGGAACTCCTCTGTCGTCGCAAAGAGAGATGGCATCGAGAAAAGGAGTGCCACTGCTCGTCCAAGTGGATGATGACGATATTGAGATGGGAGAAGTAGCCGAGGACCCGAAACAAACAAAAGTGAAGAAGAAAGCGAGAGAGGAACTGGAGGAAGGGGAAGCCAGCGATTCGAGTAGTGCATTGTCCGATCCTCCAGATGACTGATGTTCTGTTCGTTTGTAGTAATTGCATTCATCAAGACTAGTCTGTATTCTGCTGCGGCAAGTCTACTTCTACGGTCATTAGATCTCGAGCGCAAACGATCTCCCCTTTGAACTGCTCCCTCGCCAAATCCGCTATGCCATCCATAACCACCTTTGCCTCTGCATTCACTGCGTCGTTTCCCGGATACCTGGCGGAAAAGTGATTGAGAACGAGTTTTCGAGCTCCAATTCGGGTCGCAAATGCGCCGGCCATTTGGGGAGTAGAATGCCCCCTTGACTTCGCCCTCGTCTCAACACTCTCAAAGGTATCAGTAGGCTTGGTGTTGGGATCTATCCCGGGCAGATGCGCGTTCGTTGCTTCATGAACGAGCAGGTCAGGTGAAGTTGCTATGTCAGCGATAGCCGAAGGGTCATAAGTATCTCCAAGGATCACAATCTTTCGGCCAGGACGACGAGGAGGGCCGTGTAGAACGGTTCCGTCGGCGAGCTCGACGCTTTCTCCTTGTTGTATACGACTCATTACCGACATCGGTGTCTTGGTCCGTTTGATACTGGGGATATATTTTTGCGGATCCATCTTGCCTGGGACGGGGGCTTCGTGCACGACATACCCCACGCACGGAACAGAATGCAGAATGGGGGCCGCGGAGACCGAGACGAGGTCATCCTGGAAAATGTCTTTCCACATCCCATCGACTTGTGCTATGTTACGCCCATTTGGGAGCTCAAATGCGTGACGAGGGGATTCAATATCATCACGGTCTGGTGGATCGGTCGGAAAGCGAAGTTCGTGAACAATATATGGACCCCCCAGAAGGGTGTGCGTGTACAAGAGGCCTGCATAAATGTATGCTCGTGTTCCGAGAGGCCCGTAGATCTCTAGCGGCTGAGACAGAGCGTGAGCTTCGGTTAAAGAGAGATCTAGATTAGCGCACTTCGATATCGGTGCTGACGTTAATGCCAACCCGAGCCCGAGGGTCCTCGACGTCCTCGATTGTACCCCCAGCTCCGTTCAAAAGGGATGCCATTAGTGGTAGCAGTCCAAAGATATGATCCCCTGCATGTATAAGTTCAAGTGGGTGTTCGGAAATAAGCCATTACGCTGACGGACCATGGGTATGAGTAATGAATATCTTCTTGATCCTCCCCATCTTCACCCCGCTCTTTTGGATTTGATGCTGGGTTGCTTCCCCACAGTCGAAGAGCCAGACATCTCCTCCCAGGCGCAGCGCGAGCGCCGAGTGATTTCTTGTTGATGATGGCTGCGCAGAGGCAGTTCCAAGAAAAGTGAGATCTATCGTGCCCAGTGTCCTACGGATGGTGTTAGGCATAGTTTTGGCGAATGTCCAACTAGTAGGATGCAGTCCAAGGACTCGAAGTCGTCCTCCATGAGTCAAGGGGAGGCCTCTACATACTTGCAAGCAAAGTGGTAGAAACACGTGCTTAGGCTGTAAGATATACATTTCAAGAATATATCTAGCTGTGGTCCCCAGCGATCATCTCCCAAAAAGCAAAAAGTAATGTCCCTGGCAGGAATTGAACCTGCGGCGCCACGGTATTGTGAGATCCACAACGTGGCGATTTAACCACTAATCGACAGGGACTTGTTAAGGAACCATACTTAAGCGTAGATGATGTCGATAGAGGAATGACTACCTGCGATCTATGTGCCCTAACATAGACTCGGAAGGAGTAAAGGCTGCTTTCCCGAGCACAAGTACCTCCGCCATGCCTACCACAAGACAATCTACGCGTCGTTCGGCTTCCAAGCGAAAAAGGAACGATGACAGTGAGTTGTGTTGTTGATCGGCAGTCTTGGGACTCATAGTTAGGCCCGAGTGACGACAGCAGCTCCCCCCACGTCCAGGATCAACCAGAAACTCTCAATGGAGAGGAGGAATTCATACTGGTGTGCAACCTGTAAATGTATCCATGACTTTAATTCGCGAACCGTGATAATGCCAGGGAAACCTGTCCTCCGCAAAACTCGGCGTAGAGAAGCTATTTGCTCGTATTCGATCATTGAACGAAGAGAACGATAGACTGAGGGCGGAATTGCGGAAGCAACAACAGAGCGCGGACAACGGGACGCGTCCGAAGGCAGGTAAGAGGAACGAGATTTCCCTTCGGCGACAAATCCAGCAGCTGGAAAGCACAGTCGCCGGTTTGAAGGCGGTGGGTGTTTCCAATCTTTCGCACTGTGCTATTACAAAGTATCAATGGTCCCGGTCCTCAGTCCCGAAAGAAGGACAAGCGCACCATCCAGAAGGTAGGTCTGGTTAATGTCTCTGGCGGTGCGCGCTGACAAGGTGCAGCTTCGAGCGAAGGAGGTCGAACAAGATGCGAAGGAGTTGGCTGATGCAGAAGGCGACGGTGCTCAGGGGTCAGAACGTGCCCAAGGCGCAATTCAGGTAAGTTATCATCCAGCGGATCAGCTCGACAGAAATAAGATCGTTTAATAGCTTCTACGGCGTTTCAACGACTTAATGGACATGAATACACTCGAGGAAGGAGAAGAATGCGCTATTTGCATGGAAAAAATGGAGCCGAAAGAATGTTACAGGTATTTCCCTTGAAGTCGGGACTATAGCCGTTCATATCAATGACCCCCTACCAGCCTCCAGTGCCGACATACCACGTGTTCCCAATGCTTTGAAAAATTAGGCAACACCCAGAATGAGAACCTTGACACTGGACAAGTCCAATGTCCTCACTGCCGCGAAATATGTCATCATGATGAGTGCGAAGTAATCACACACACTGCAGTTCAGCAGTGGGATGCGTTGTTGGAGATTTCTCAGGAATGGGCAACAATGGACGCCGGTGAAATAGATGTAGGAGAAGAGGAAGATGATGAACATAGCTTTATAGATGATGGTCCTTCGAGAGCCTCACAAAGGTTAGTGATCTGTTCAAGCGCAATTTTCGACGTCAAGACAGTTCTTTCCACAGTTCCGAACTCTCAGAAATCGAAGAGCCACAGGATCCTAAGGACGAAGGGCAAGCTAGCCCCCCTGCCGCTACCTCGCCGAAAGATACTACTCAGAACTCTTACCAGAATTTGCCTTCACCATCCAAGCGCGAACGTTTGCAGATGTTGGCAGCAGAACGGGCAAACAAACGGAAGGTTTAACTATCCGTACCATGTCGGAACAGCCCCGCAGCAGAGATGGTTTGGCAGTGAGTATATAGAATGATGTAAAGCACAAATGAATGCAAAAAATGACACAAAGATAGGACAACATGTCACGGTATAAGCCCGTGGGCTCGTAGCAAAGCGGCCCATCTAGAGAATCAGACGTTAGGACATTCGTAATGCGAGTCCAAAGTACTCACTCTTCTCTCTCTGATTCTAATTCAGCAACTTTTCGCCTCAATTCGCTAATTAACCAGGTAAGACGGACGGAGTATGATATTGAAATGGCACACGCACGAGTTCTCTCTGCTAAGACCATTCCTCGACTCCTTGGTTTGACACAGGTCCTTGGTCATAGACTCCCAAGCCTCGTCATGAGGAAGATTGGCGTCCGTATACATGGCATCCAATTCCTCATTAAACGCCTGACATGGATATCAAGTATCGTGTTTTAAGGGTCACGTCATCTACTCACCTCGTACATGATCTCCTTCTCTGCCGTTGCATCTGCTAGAAGGCTCTTGACAAGCTCACATTGGCGCTTGGTATTCTGCAGCTCAACCCTCGTCTTATCATATTCAACAGCTTTCTAGAGGGTACATGAGTGCCGAGAACCACCTGATAACGGATCCGTCCTCACCTCCTTGATATCATGCATAAACTGCTCGAGGTCACTCTGAAGGGTTTCATGGTGTGACACCGTGCGGACAATGTGTTGGTCGGCATCTGCTAACGATTCCTCCAGGCGAGCCAGGATGGCGGAGTTGACTGGCTCTGATGCACCTGGCATAGGGCTCTCTGCGGCTAAGCTCCGCGGTCGACTTCGAGGTGTCCCCTCCATTTGCCTCTTGCCTATCAGTTGACGCATTTCCTCGAGACGTTGCTGCGCCTCCTTTGTCTTTGCAAACAAGTAGTCAGTCAGTATGTGCCTGAAATGTGATATGTGATGTGAACTTCTACCATCAGTGGGGGGTTGGTCCTCGTAGGCGTACGTGTTATTGTTGGAGTGCGCGCTAGAGACTTCTCCGGAGACGGAGACCTCCATGAATCGACAGGGCCACTGCTTGAGCTTGACCGTAACTCGTCCAGATCAAACTTCATCCGCTTCACGGCACGATGCGAGGACTCAGTCTGGGGAGTAAGTAGACACATGAGTAGATGTAAGAAGAACGAATAATGAACCAACCTCATCTCTACTCGATGCCATCAACTGCAGAATGCGATCTACGTGTTCAGTGGCAGCATGTGAAGACGGTGCAGGGCGCGGTATCTTGGAAGTTTGAGGGGACACTTTCCGCGGTGAGACGATTCTTGCAGTAGTCTTAGAAAGCGGGGACATCCTGGTGTACTTTCGGGACGGAGTGTAAGTACTATGTCCCGAACGAGTCGAAGACTTCTTCTTGATCGAAAGAGGCTCAATATTACTGAATGGAGCAGGGGTACCGCTGACGGCTTTCGGCGTAGTTTCGACATGACTATTCGGCGCAAATGGTTGTCGTTTACTTCGAGGGAGTGGCGAAGGGGAGTCTTTACTTGGGGCGGGCTCATCTGCATCTTGGAAAGCATCCGACTCAGTGTCCATCTCTTCATCCATAGAGGGAAGTCCTCTGCGCGAGGAAGGTGCGGGGCTGGCCGGAGGCAAGGGAGAGGGGCTACGGGGTCCAAATCGACGAGCATCCGCGGGCTCCTGGGTAATGAGATGTGATGGGACCGGGAGAGTTCTCGCTGGAGAACGCGAAACATGGCGGGAATCCGACGACAAGTGGCTCGCATTGTCCCGTACTGTCGATGCACGCGACGTCGGCCGTAGTTGGAGCGGAGGTCCCTCTGCACAAAGTGGTCTATGGTCAAAAATTCTGTTTAATCGCGAGATGACTCACCTTCGTATATTGTATCCTCCACAGGTCCCTGAAGAGTCGACGTAGGAACTGATTTTCCGTGCTGGTTTTGACTGTTTCGCCTAGCTAGCTCCAATCGCATAGTCAAATCGTGGTCCGACTGATCAAGTTTCATAGCTACACCAGCTCCTTCTACATCGCTTCGGGGGGCAGGCTTGTCGGGGGATGCAGAACGAGAGGCCGACGCGGATATTGGCTCGGGTGAGGATCGGCCACTACCAGGAGATCGACCTCGTTTCACCAATTTCCTGCGAGAGCTGGCAGACCTATTCATGGAGAATGAATCATCGTCACCCGAAGCGAGAGAAGTAGCACCAGTAGCCGTCGAGTTTGAGCGATATGAGAACTTCGCAAGACTCCCATCGGCAGTCGTAGTTGTCTGAGTATATATGGATGACCGACTGGCAGATGACTTTGACCGACGGTGGCTGTTAATGGAAGCACCGAACAGGTCACCCTTTGATGAGCCTGGTAGAGCATTGAAGAGATTCCTAGATATTGCATCTAAACTAAATATGTGGGCTCGAGATCTTGCGCTCGCCGTAGGAGTTGCCGGGCGAGAATCGTTGCCTGTTTTGAATTTAAAAAGACCGTATTGCTGGACTATGATTTGGGGTTCAGCGAAGGGCTTAGGAAGGATTGGAAGTACTTACTTGTCTGCACGATACGTCCCGGTATTCGTGCGGTTTGCATTATGTCTTCCTCGGGTTCGTCAATCGGGTCGCTTGACGTGACGGAGTATCGCGAAATTTCTCCGGCCATCGGCTGAACTCTGACAACGACGTATGGTGGACCAGCCATGCCGAATGGTAATGGGTCTGCGGTGCCTTGAGGATCAATGTGCATGACTATCTTCGTCTGAATACAGGTGAATCTTTCTTTCGAAGGAAGCGGAAGCCGCACAACTCGCCTTCTTACTTTCCTGTAGGAAAGCTGTTCGTTGGTACACGTTGAAGTAGGTCCGTGCGACGGTGGTCCGGCCACCCCTCGACTCTACTTCTTTCTCATCCGCACATAGTACCACTGATTGACCCGCCCTAGTTCTGTACTTGGCCTGAGCCGACCACAGATTCTCCAAAAAGCGTTCTTTCTCCGTTGCTGTCCGTGCAGGATCGAGGTTGATCGGAGCAGGAGGGAAAACAACCGAGAGTGAACGGAATGGGCGAGCGGACCATCTGTCACCCTGATCCTGAGGAGGATTCTCGAGATATACATGGAATTCTCCAGGTTGAAAGGTTCGATCAATCGCAATACGGCCTCAAAATAGATGGTTCTTACCAGCATCCCCTACGTCAGCTGCAACAATGTCGCAAAGGTCAACCACTCCTTTGCAACTCAAACCACTCTTCTTCATGCCAAGAGGCAGCCCGCCGGTTTTAGCCAATTTCTCCACTTCATCGAGTCCAGCTAGCGATCGACCGCTCTTCTCTCCATTTCCCGGCCTTTTGACGATCACGAGTTTATCGTCAAAAAGCAAGAGGGTACAGTGCAAGACTGTCGCGGATAAACTCGACGCTGAGCTAGATGCTCCCATGGGAGCATCCACGATGATGTCGTCTACATCGATACAGTCGATGAAGCGTCGAGAGTTCGATATAAGACCAGCGGGGAATCCGTCGATGGTTGCGCTCAGACAGTACATGACTGCTGCTCGCCTCGTGTGATCATCCGTCTCTGCATGTGCGATTTTGCTGGCTATCTCGTCTGCTTCGATCAGCTTCGCGCGTTGCGGATCGTCAGGGCCCATGAGCTTCACCATCGTACGGAAGAGCAAGGTATATCTGGGTATTCGCTGTACCGGATCCATGAGCAGCTCTCGTAGACCGACACGGTTTCTGGACTCGGCATTCGAGTATTTGATCCTCTACAAATGGGCACATGTTAGTTGATGATCGGATAGAAACCGCGGACACAAGAAATTGTTCACATCAATGTATGCCGCAAATCCCGAAGATTTCTTCATCATTTCTCGTTCAAAAATTGACTGAGCCTCCTCGCGTTTGACATAGTACTGCTTGTAATGCTCGAAGCCTCGAAGGTCCTTGAAGTGTCGCAATGCGACATCCCCTACGCCTCCAACACGAGACCCATTTGGTGCAACCATTTTCTCCAAGTCCGTCAAGAAGGCTTCGTTAACAGGTAGAAGGTTGTCTACGTTCCCAAACAGAGTCTTGGCTTCATAGGCGGGTAGTATAGCGGTACTCTTGCTTCTGGAGAATTGTCGCAGCGGATCTGCATAGTCATTCTTGAGAGTCCGAAGGCGCTTGACATATGACCGCTCCGTGTTAACGAGCTCGTTGATGACTTCAGAAAGTGCAGACGAGTCCGTTATTGCTCGCTTGCGTTGCGAATCACCCTTGGCAGAGTGCATCAGACCCGACAAAAGCCACCCGATAGGAGAATGCTCACTGTGTGGTGTGCGAGAGTGGTATCAGTGGCAGAAGGCAGGATATTGTTATCATCTTGTCCGAGCCACGGGTCTCCAAGGGATAAGACCAGGTCCTGGACATCTGCAAGAGTTTGTCAGGATTATTGCACGCTAAGTGCGTCAAACTTACCATCAGAAAGTCTCTTTCCACCCTCACATCCTTCTACAACGACAGCGCAATAAAATACGCGTTTCGTCACCGCAGAGTCCGTAGGTTTCCGAGGAGTGGAATCGTCCCCGCTGGCAAGCGGCACGATTTTGCGAGGAGAATTATTGAGTGCCATCGATCTTCATCAGACCTCAGTATCTTGGGTATCGCGTAGCCGTTTGGCAGGGAAAGGAGTCTGCTCGTTGGTTAACCTTATATTCAATCGAACCAACCTTTGGCGTCCCTGATGGTGGACGACCGTAACAAGCGCGTCGATCACGTGACCGAAAATTACCTTTCCCCTAAATCCGGTAGTCCAAATCCCGATTTCGCGTTGCAAGCAGCCAGCTGCAGCCTCGACACTTGGTAGTACTAGTTGGTACTGGCACTTCAAGCCCAAACCCGACGAGATAGCTGAATTTACTGCTCTGGAAGGTTGTACAAATGGACGTGCAATTATGCTCATACACGACATGGAAAAAGCTATCTGCAACGGGAGATGCAGTGCAACTAAAAAGTGGAGTACTACTTTCGTGTAGGTGTTGAAATCCGGGGGACTTGTGTCAAAGGTGGCATGAACGTGGATGAAGATGAGTATGCAATGTTTGAATAATGGTACAATAATGAACTCGTGATGACCGATGATGATGGAATAATGATGATGAATGGCAGATCTCCAGTGTGCAATGTATTTCCTATGAACCAGAGCTCTGTGCGACAGCGCTCGGTGACAGTGGAGTGAATCGATGCAGAAATGAGAGGTTCCGACGGAGTCGCACGCTTCTTGGTGTTGCATCGTCGTCGCGCAACGCAGGTGACGACGCCGAAGCTGCTGAGCGTCGCCGAGAAGAAAAAAAGTTCATCATTTTCGTAGGGGTAGGATAATCAACCCCGAACTCCGTCGTAGAGGGTCCCGCGGTCTGAGGGAACGTGCCCAGACGCATGAGATCAGGCTGAGAATACGGTCGGCCTGTAGTTGCAAGGGATGGCACCGAAGCTTCTGTCCCATTCAAAGACTGCGAAGTGAGAGCGGAGGGCAGTTCTTCCGTAGGGACATCGGGTGCACTTCGAACTCTCCGACGCAACGACTCTCGAGACCACCACTTCATCAAGCTGGTGGCGGACGCAGAGCTTCTGGAGGAGGGTTGGCGCACCAATCCTGTAGCTGGCGAGGCTGAACGAGGGATAAACAAGCCTCGGACATTCTCGATCATCGACCGACTCCGCTTCGGAACGCACTCCTCCTGACGGACGGCCAGGAACTCAGAACGAGCAGCCATAGTATCAGGGACAGTAGGCGGTGCCGATAGAGGTTGGGGAGCCGTGAGTGGGGTTGCTGGTGTCGTAGCCGACGCAGACGAACAGTGCGACATGGGGGAGGGGGATTCGACGAACAATTCATTTCCGTCCTCATCCCCTTCGGATGACGCACTTCTAGGCATTGCAACGATCTTCAGCTTCTTAGGTTGCCGCCGTTTGGCACCTGGTTTGATAAGAGGAGGGTGTAGAGCAGGACTATAGCCGTCTGGGTCACTCATCATCCCATTTCCATCCGCGAAGCTTTTTCGGCGAGGGACAAGAACGCTTTCGCGCTTCGTCAACCTGTTCTTTGCGGCGACACTCATTGCGCTAGCCATGGTGAGCCCAGAGCTCGACCTCGAGAACGAGCGAGAAACCTTCTGTGCTTCAAAGAGATCTTCTTCGTGCGTATGGGCGTGAAGGCGTGCCGTGAGGCACTTTTCCGAGAAAACATCCAATAGGCCACGATCCACTTGCTCTCGTGCTGCAGCAGTAGATCGAACGAGGTGGAACGTGCCCGAATCCGATGCCGGAAGTTGATGTGCCCAACTTGAGGCTACAGAAGACCGACGACTGGGTCCGATCATGGGGGCCATCGCATTTTCCGGCTTTGCAGAGAAGTCCGTTCGGTAACTGGGTCGCGGAATTTTGGGGGCCTCTGGAGGAGTAGGAAGAGACACTGTCTCTCCGATACTGGGGAGAATAGAGTCGATGTCGACATCTAACTCTGGGATGGACTGAATCGTGGGCAAAGGGCTGATCATCTCGAATGGCGCCTCCTCCAACACAGAGACAACGCTTTCCCCTCTGGAGTCAACTGCAATGCTTGTAGGAGGTTCGTCACTCCAAGTCGGTTCTTCGGTGACAGCACTGCGGATAGCATCCACCCAGATGTCCTTCTCGCGGCGACACGACGCCGCAAGCTCAAAGGTGTGCCCCTTGGATGATAACCGGAACCAACTTGGCAACAGAGCTGAGCAAAGCGTGAGTCGTGTTTTGATACGAGACAGAAAACGTACACACCATCGTCCGTGTTTGCATCCACCAGCTCAAAGCCTCTTAAGCTGAACCAGTGCTTTGACTCATAGGTCTTGGTCTTCGCCACCTTCACGAGAACTAGGAACCCGCCAGGAAACAGGAATGCACCGAGATACTTCGCCTTGACCGTACTTAGCCTGGCCAAGTTTGACCCGTGGTAATGGATGACGTCCAGAGAACCGGCAAGATGACAGGACCCCAAGGACGACAAGAACGCAAGCGACAGATTCAGATGTGGCGGTCGACTATACCCCGCGACCGATGTCAAAAGACCTTGTGATATGCGCGAGATGATGAGAGTGGACTTGACGGAGAGGTCTTTTTGCCGGCGAGCTTCGTCGACCGAGCTTGCCACAGCTCGCATGGTAAGGAGTGCTCTCTTAACAGCTTCCTGGCTTGAGTTCCGGGATGAGTGATCAACACCACTCGACGCAGAACTGGAGTCATGCGAGCTGCCGCTAGCACCTGGGGATGCTTTCGTGGCCTCCTGGAGTTGATCAAGCAGAAGCGGGTACCTGCAAATTCTCTGAACAGGCTTGATCAGGTAGTCCATGAACATTAATCGTGGCCGTCGGCCACCCATATCCTTGTCCGAGTGACCACTTTCGGACGCACTGAGGTTGGGCGCTTTGAGGCTGACGTTCGAGAGCACGTGAGGGAGAGTTGGTATACGAGCCGCAGCATCCAGCGAGGATAAGGAATGTCGTCTTTTCTTTCGTGTTTCAAAGACAACGTCGGAGGACGCGGGGGGATCGACATGCTCATCGGCTCCTTGACTGAAGCGAAGCGAGGCGTCTAAACGCATCTCTGAAGCAACAGCGGCGCAACGCTGCTCGAAAGCGTCCCATTCAGCGGGATAGCTTTGCTGCACCTTGCGTACCAAATCAAACGCTTCGGGATGTCCAGAGCAGAACTTCTGGTACCGATCAAAACGCGAAGCCTAGGAGGGCTACAGTTAGGGGTGCGACCCTAGCTATGATCAAAAGACCTACATGGTCGATGAATATGGCTGAAACTGCATTGATGGCACGCCGAACGCTTTCTGGGGGTCCGACACCCCCGCCATTATGGTGTGGTGCGACATCCCCCCAAGTCGGCTTCCCCTCAAGGATCATCGAGAAGCCAAATGGCGACACCACGGCCTTGAGTTCACGGACCAGGATCTCGTGAAACTCAAGGATCTCTTCTGCATTTCGCGTGATGGCGTCCAGGTCTGAGGCCGAGAAAAGGTGCCGAATGGCGGACTTGTCTTTCTCTTTCCCCGGAAGAGGATACATGGAGGTCGAACCGCAATAACTCTCGCTAAGCGGTGTTCCCGACGCTAGTTGCGTAGTCCCATTTAGATAAGGATAAGACTGTGTATGAAGAGTCGCGTTCAAGGGAGAAATGCCATGGGTGGATGGAGAGCGTGAGAAGTGGTTGATACTGAGATTGGAAGAAGAACCATGGACAGGCGACGAAGACGGTCGGTTGGTTAAAATAGGGAGTAAACGAAGATAAACCTGAAAATGTTGTTAAAGAAGGGGCGATGAAGACCTTCGAAGGTATACTTACAGAAACCAGAATTCTCAGGTCAAAAAGATAACCCACTTCCGTGGACAACAGCTCTGAGAGAGCATGGTATCGCCTTGAGTTTTCTCTCTCCCTGCTGGGAGCTTTCTTGTCCAGTAACGGTAGGTCAGGAATAAGCGCAACAACTGCTGAGTCCAGTTCGCTTGAATCGGAACGCACGAGACCATTTTCTCCACGCCCGTCTTCTTCCCGGTCTGACGCATCGAGGGCGAGATGGAAAACAGCCTTGCCTCGCGACATCGTTGGAGGTGATAACTTCTCAGGGCAGTGGTCGTGTGTGTACTGCTCAAGACGATGAGCAAACTTCTCCCCCCGGTCAGGAGTTTGCACGAGTTTCGATCCAGTTCGTGAAGAAGTAGGAGACTGTACGGGTATTGGAGGTAGCGGTTTTGAAAGGGCCATTGGCGGTAGCGAAGCTCTGCGCTTTTTTGCAGGAGACCCAGCGGGTCCGTCTTCAAGTGAAGCATCAGGTAACGACGGAGAGGTCATCACATGTGATGAAACAGGACGAGAGGTTGCAGTTCTAGTTCTAGACCTATAGATAACATTCGGAGGTGGTGTTGGAGGCGTTGAGGTCCATGTTGGTGTGGGTATATTGAAAGGTGAGGCAACCATAGGACGGTCGGCCTGGTTATCCAGATGTGCACCGAATGCAAGCTCCTGTACCAGAGCACGATTGTCCCTTTCCTCTTCGTTGTCTGAATTGAGGCTGAGAGCTTGAGTGGACATACTTAGCGCCGGAGTGGACAAAGGTGAGGCGATAATGGGGGTCAGAGGAGCAAAGACCCGAGTAGATAATGATGACCTGTGGTTAAGACGGGTCAGACCAGGCGACACTGACGTTCTGAGTGAATGGCCATTATCGGAAAAAGCCAGGACGCGGTCCGAAGTCAACAAGTTGTTTGGGTCGGACCCAGCCGACAAGCGGTGTTTCCGGAAAGGACCCTGCGGTGACATTGGTTTCTGGAGCGAGCCTCGGGGAGAGCCAAACGGTGGTGGACATGAAACGGGGGCGCACGTTTCCATTGGTGAAAGGGCCTGGGATATATCAGACGCTAGTAAATGGGGCAGACATGAGACTCATCAATGCTGATGATAAGCCTTCGACGAACCTCGGTTAAAATTTAGAGACGCTGCGCAGCTACCGCAAAGCTAGAGGAGATCAGTGCGGATATGGGCGCAGTGCCGGGTGTTGTCTCAGAACCAGAAGGGAGGCTCGATAGGTAGGTGGAACGACTTTGAAAAACAAGCGGGCGGGACGCTCCTGCACCCGCCCAATGATCGGCAGTGAAGAGAATTATTTGTAAGGGGGGAATGAGGAGCAGTGGGGATGAGGAAATCACTGCAGACGGGTACGAGACCATGTAACGTTGATTCTGGTGGGACCGGGGGGTCAGACCATCATGCGTCTGGAAAATTGGCGTCCAGGTTGGGAGCCAACTTGATGGCACGACGACAAATCGGCATCCGTAATTAAGACTTTGCTAACTAGATTCGAACTGGATTTCAACGTCAGGAACTTCGTCACCAATTCACTTCCGAGATCTAGTCCGTCGGAGATCTAAACTCTTAATATTCTTCACCGATCGGCGCCACAACCGCGTCCTGTCCACTTTGAACACACGTGCCTGACTAGCGCTCATCACTCGAGTCTAATGTCCCCAGTCGATGCGCCGAGGACCAGACTCCATAGCGAACAATGCTCGAGTCTACAACTGTCCTGCATTTTGTTCAAAGTGTTCACTACGACAACCTATCTTTGGAGTCCTATGATAATGATAGCTCAAGACAAATTTGCGTGGCAATTTGTTTATCAGTCCTGATTCACAAGCACACCGAGCGTTGCGATCAAACACAGGCCTGCGTTCACTCAGGCCGGTCGTATTTGCGTGGCGCAAACTTATGATCCAGTTTGTACACGTGCGTCATCCAGTGAACTCATACACTGACAACTCCTCGCGGTCGTGCCCCGATTTAAGCGAACATGTCACATAGACTCAAGCTTGCTTATGCCAGTGAGCGCCATGTCATGGTCAACTATCGAAATTTCGAATCATGGTTACACGCTTTAGTGACTTCACGCATCTAATAATCACTGCCGATGCCATGCCGATGAGAACTCATTCAGGACCCAAGCGCCTCACGGGGATGGGTTGCTTGGGTTGCAACGTTAACGTTGCTGTGAATATGGGTTGGTGCCACGCTTGGTTAGAAGTCGAAAGCTCGAAGTTCTGCCTAGTGTGGACAGTGATAAGTAGAAGCACTGCACCGAGCCCCACAACAGCGGCACGGTCCACGGTCGTGTCTGCCAACCAGCAAAAATTAGCGCAGTCGGCCGGGTTCTTTGATGATTGCGCCCGTTCAGTGATCCTCTGGTGATAGTTTTGCTCCCTCCCTTGTACGGCGACCCACATATCCCATCAATTGCAAGCAGAGGAATGTACAAGACAGCAAAGACTAATTATAAGTAAGTATTCTGACTACAACTAGGGGTACGAGAGGGGTATTTCCCTATGATTTCGGTGATAGAAATGGATAAGTAGATAAGAAGGTTTACCATCAACGTATATAACCTAGGATCAAGATGAGGGCAACATATAAGCACAGACCAGGCGCCATCAAAAAAGGGCGTACCTCGGGTGGCGGATCCGAGAAGCGGCTGAGTCCGGTACGCCTAGCTGCTGGTATGCCCGTAGCAGTTAGATAGTGGAGGTTTGGCACATTCCGCAGTAGATGATGTAGTGATTTGAGCGAGATGCGGTCACAGTACGAAAGATGAAGTCGTTCGAGCGATGGCGTGTGGTCAGCGAGGTTATAGATCGCATTATCCGTCAGCTTGGGTACCCGAACCAGGACTAAGCGATGTAGATGCTGCAGCGCCGCCAACTCGAATACGGACATGTCGGTCAGGAGACGACAAACTGTGGTAATAACTTCGTCAACGCATGACCCGGGAGTGATGTTTAAAACATAGCGCACAAGCAAGGTCAACAGATCTCAGCTGTGGACACGCACGCGCCAACTTAATGACTGCACTATCCGTGATGTGCGAGACATGCGCTAGAGTCAAAGTTCCCAATTGAACTCCAAGCTTGCATATGCTCTCGACAGAGCGGTCCGTCAAGTTCGTACAACCAGCTAACGACAAGGTATGAAGACATGGCGCATGCACAATGACGCCTTCAATCCCCTCGTCCGTGAGCTTTGGGCAATAGCTGAGATCAAGCACGCGCAAGTCGACAGCAGTGTGGCGTAAAATCAAAGGTGGGAGTTCGTCCAGCCACGTCAATGGCCGGTGAGGTAAAGGCTTGTTGGAGCCCGTGACTGGCTTGCCTCCCTTGATGGGACAAGGAAAGGCCTTGTCTGTCAGCAGCGGACAACGAGCTAGCATCAACGTGCGAAGCTTTCTCGAGTAGGACCAGATGTCCCGAACGGACACTGCAGTCAGCAGTGGTTCGTCGCATAGTTCCAACTCGACAAGCTTGGAGAAAGTTTTTGCTATTGCAGAGACAGTAGGATCAGTCAACACCACCCCGCTCAGCTGAAGCCACTGAAGAGGGGGTGATTGCGAGACAAGCTCAAGGATGCTAACGTCCGAGACGTATTTGCATCCCGACAAGTCAAGACCCTGGATGTTCTGGTTATCTCTGGCTAACCGGACGATAGTTTTGTCAGATGTGTCTGGCACACCTGAAAGCACGACAGACTCGAGGTTTCGACAAAAAGTCATCTCGGGAGTGACCCATTCATCTTTTACGCCAGAGCTCGGATCGCGTATCACCAGATGTTTGACCATGCGGCGTTCTGATTCGGTATCTGGGAGGCGGTTTATTATCCGCTGCATATCTGCGAAGTCTGGTCGATCCATTGTGCACGCGAGGACCTGAAATGCTTGTGAAGGTGAATGGCGGAATGGAAGTGATATGTGGGTTGCTGTACGGCGACTGTAGTGGGTGGTTTACTGGAGAGGCATGCTGTGTGGCAGCCTCGGATAATCGACTTTGATAAAGTACTGCTAGTGTTGAGCGCCGAGAGTGGGCAGCTTGACTCTATTTCGGGTCTTGTTCGTCGTCGTTGTCCTGTGCGTCAAGCTCTCCATGACACCGTTGTAGTTTGCGCTCCGCCGGCTCGGCAATTTGCGAGCGCTCTCTTGCCTTGCCTTGAGGCTTGTGAACGCGTGATGCCGTCGTGAACTCTCTTCTCAAGGTCAAATGACATCCACAACTTCGAGCTCATCGACCATAACAGCGGCGAAGCCCTCGAATGGTCCTCCATCCCAACCTCCACCAAGTCCCTCACGGCGTATCCCTGTGACACCTGCTGTTCTGCGATCCATCTTCGCATCTTCTCGGACGCCTCATGAGGAGAGGTCGATATCCCGTGTCGCGTTTTTCAGGTGTGTTACCACGTCTCTTAGAAAGCAGTCTGATGAAGTTTGTTCCCTTTGTAGGTTTGCCGGGTTCTTGTTGAGCTGTGTTGGCATCAGCCTTGCCGCAGCGAGAGGCAGAGGAATCAAAAGTGGTGCAGCTCTCTTAGGAGTAGTCTAAGGTTTGTCCAAAAGATATACCTCACAAGTTCGTCATGTAATCCGGATGAAGCATCGTCGCTGGTATATCCAACGAGGCTGTCTAATGTAGCTCTCACTCGCTCCGTCCGATCGAGAAGCTAGTAAACTGTAAAGTTCTTAAATGCAATAACTTCTAAGCATACCACTTCTATACATCGCTCTCCTCTGTCGACCCCTCTGCGTCCTTGTCCTGGCCAGCTTCAGAGCCCCCCGCTTGCGGCACTGGCGTATGGAAAGTGCTGGGGCCTGCTTCACTATGTTTGGAATATCCCATCAGCTCTGGATCAAGCAATGCATCTTGGTCGTCTACGCTTGCGGCGCTAGTCACCTTTCGCCGACGTGCTGAGGATGCGGGAGGCAAATGTGCCTTTTTGACGCGGAGAATATCCATGATTTCTGGAAAATCAGTCAGAACTCCACTGAATACTGAGATTGAGGAGGAAATGAGGAACCTTGATGGGTCATGTCCTCGTACCCCTTGATACCACGTTTCATGGTCAACCATCTTCGTTGTAATGAGTGAGCGCTCCATAAGTTCCAATCAGGATCGGGAAGCGTTTTCCAATCGACCTCTGTGTCGTCCCGAACTTTGAGCGAGTCGACCCTGTTGCCATCATATAAGTGTCTAAGAACAAGAGTGGTTTCGAGGGATACCAACTTATGAACCAAAATGTAGGCATCCTGCGGACTCCAACGCGGTTTCTGCCCTTCATTTTTTACGGTTTTACTCAGTGAATCGGTCCTGTCGAGTGTCGTTAGCCATTTTGATGCGCCCAAACGAAAAGAGGATAGCACCATTTAATGCGACACTGTTGCCTCCCCCGCCGGTTATTCATCTTATCGCTGACGATACCCCAGAACACGTCATTATCAATGTCCTTCCCTTGGTTGATGGTCATCTCCGTCACGATCCTCGTAAGCTCTTCTTCTTCTTCCTTGCTCCATGGACCCGTGATGCGCACTTCACGGTTGGCAATGTGATTGCGATACCGATCTCGACAGTCAGATGACATCCGCCCGACGATCTCGCTGACCTTTTCCCATTGTTGACCGAGATCTGCGACAGCTCTGAGTCACGACAACATCAATAATGATCTTTGCAGCGGACGAGAACAAAACAATCACGTACTGTTTCAACAAGTTGTCTTCTTCCGGCATCCATTTACCTTGTTGTTTCTTCGGATGGAAAGCCCTTCGAACGTGGTGATAGACGGCGATGATCGGTCGTTGGGGGATGGCGGTAGCTATGAAAGGTATGAGCTCACTACATAGAGTGCTTGGCAGCGTCAGTACACACTGATTTCCGACCAAAAGGCGTTATCTTTGCCCTTCTCGTTCTTCTGGAAAATGATCTCGAGCAGCTGATCATCTGTTAGGCCGCGTGACTGAGAACAATTGTTCAGTGATTGTTTGTAACCATGAGAAAGCGTGACTCACCGCTTTGAAGGTCTCAATGGCTGTCCTAAGTTGCTGTTCCTCAATTGCGGAGAATTTCCCTTTCTTGTAGACAAGGCCTGAATGAACGGTAAATAACGAGAACAACATTTATTTAGGGGTGCGTACCTTGGGTCTTCACCAACTCTGCTAGTTTACTTGCGTTCATCCACTTGTTCGCAAGCATATGTGCATGATTAGGGTTGACCTGCTCAGGTCCTGGGAGGCTCATGTCCAATACGCGCTTGTGTGATGACTTGGTTGATTTCGGCGCGGAGGAAAGAATAGCCCCCGCAGACGTGGAGGGCAGGTTCACAGGTGGCTGCGAATGGGCCATTGCATCGGCACTAAGGGGAGGTGGAGGAGGAACAAAACCCGGGGGATGATTCATTGGGACATTTGCAGCGGCCGCTGCATCACCTAGTGTCTTGAGCACATTCGCTATCTTTGATACATCCATGTCTTGGAGAGCACGCAGAATCTCGTCGTTGGACGCGAATTGGAAGTCGGGGGGAGGAGCACCTAGTCCATTGAACAGGGGGTGCGCTTGTGGAGGCGGGTGGCCAAACTGCGAAGGATCATGGAAGCCGTAGTGCACAGGTGGATATTGCATGTAAGGAGCACCTTGGTCGGGCATGATGTGGTGGTCCTGGTATGATGAATGCGCCTGATACGGTGCAAGGTCCAGGCCTTGCGCTTCGGAAGTTGCAGATGCTGCAGCCACGACGGCATTCAGAAAAGCAGCAGACGAAGCATGGTGATTGTCCACAGACACATCCTGCTGCTCGATCTCATTAGGGAGTACATGAGACATGCTTGCGACTTGAGATGTCACTTCTGTCCCTTTCCCCTTATCCTTCTTGCTCTTCAATGGCTCTGCCCGATCCTGCGATACTGATGTGCGGGCTGTTCCTTGGCCAGAGACATCACGGTCCCAAGTGTCCGCAGACCCGCTCGATTTCTTTTTCTTCTTCTCCCTCCTTACTTCGTCTGATTCTGCCACTCCCTCGTTCCGTGCGCGTTTCTTCTTCGAGCCTTTATGGCCCTGCGATTGAATAAAAGCATTGTTGGCTTCACCGACGGCGAGCTGCAGCGCTCGCTGTATGTCGGAGGTAAGACTAAGGCTGTGATCTGCCATGCAGAATATTTAGGGTGGGCCAACGGGAGGATGAGGGCAAGCACAAAAAGACGAAGCCGGACCTGGCACCGTCGGTCTATCCTGAGGATATTCGCGGTCAATATTTGCCGATGAGTTGCTTAATAAGGTGTATGTCGCCGGTAATTCCTCCTATTTATCGGCCGGATTACTTTGCATGAAAACTGTCACCAGGGTCACTCGTCCTCCTCTTCCTCGTCGAACCACCGCTCTTCGGCATAGCTGTCATCGTCTGTATCGTACTGCTCACTCCAGTCCACCATATCGTAGTCTGCGCCCTAAGGAGGTCTCGTCAATGTCGCACCAATATCATGTCCACGCCATGACCCTCACCTCCAGCAGACCATAAATAAATCTCTCTGTTATTCGCCTTTCGAAAGTCAATCGCTGCTCCTCTGGTGATTCCTGCATATCCGGAGTATCATGGTCGCTCATGTCGCTGTCGCTATCATCTTCTTCCGGCACAAATTCCTCTTCTGCCGCTTCTACATGTTTGCGTCTAACACTCCGCACCCTTTCGGCCTCTCTTTCTTCCTCATAATCGCCCAGCAATGTTGCAAGCTTCCCTACTTGTTGGGATTTCCCGTCTAAGAAACCTTTTTGTGCCCATTCCCTTTCCTCTTCGGCCTCTTCTTGTCCGCTTCGCTCCCGTACGGGCCATAGGAGCGGCCACCGTGACTTCGCTGCCGCAAACTGCAATTCCTTAGGTTTCGTCTCTATGTACACGAGACGACGGTTTCTTATCTCCGGAATTGCACTCCGTTGTTTCGGTGTGGTGATTGACGAGAAGCTAGTGATCAAATGGGGTGGTAAATGGTGTAGATGTTTACGCAGGAAGTCGATGGGTGATTTACTGGGGAGCGGGTCGTAGTCTGCTGGGAGGCCGATGTAAGACAGTATCGCGTTATCGCGAAAGCCCACTTCCATATTGCCTGCCAGGGGATTAGATATGACGGTGCCTGACTACTAGTACTGGACTGTCAACTGAGCCTCCGGTTATGGCAGAACTTTGGAATCTAACAAACACAAACAACTCTAAGCTCAGAAAAGTCCACCAAGAGCATATCCATGACCTCAGGGCACAAGTATCACGTCCGTTCGAGTTCCTGTACGAGCCGTGCACCAGCTTCATCCCCAAGCTTCCACACGAAAATCACCGCCAGATAGTGGCCTATCATGTCGTTTATCATGAGCCATATCCCTGTTGCCTCAACTTCCACCACCATCTCCTGTCAGTGGGACTGGTGCAGATTAACGTTCTCCAGTCTGGACGCTCTGGAGACGCATGTAAAACACGATCATGTATGGCCGATGAAGCCCATGCGAAGAACGGATATTGCGCTGATGAAGCGGCTGGACGCACAAAGTTTCCATAGTACACCGAATAATACTGAGTCGTCTAACTTCTCGGCAGGTCAGTGTCTCATCCTCGCCCTATTTGATGGGGGGTCCCTAGACTAGTGCAACGCAGGTCCTGTGGTCACTGTGTCTGAGGAAGATCCGAGCATGCCGGGAACCAGAACACCATCGCGCTCTATGCCACTCACACCTTCATCCTGGAAGCACAAAGATTCGACGCAAAACAAAACGTTCTCGACATTTGGGCAGCTCTCGTCACCTGCGGAGATACTTTCGCCCCCGAGCTTGCCTGCTTCTCCGGCACTTGAAACTCTAGTCAGACGTGGTGGAAGGTCTAGTGCTAGCGCAGCGGTTGAAAGATTCGAAAGGACGCATAACCGCCAGGCAAATTCTCCCTCGCCGCTGTCTTCCCGAAAACGCTCTCCAACGTTTATTCAACATTCCCAGTCTTCTACGTCTTCAAAAGATGCAGTCGAGCAACATCTGACACAAGATGACGAAATGGAGTCACCTCACAAGCCACTTCAACCACCATCAAGCAAGAACCCGTTGCCCGAGAATGAAGTAGCCGATACAGAGCTCCTGTGGCCAGGATCGGATGATGAAGGCGATGAGCCAGCTGCCTTACCCGCAGGCGCACAAATCTCAAGCCAGCCGCAACCCCCATCTTCCCAAAATCATCTCTCGTTTAAACCCTCCCCTGGTAGAGGACAAAGATTTCGCCATGGGTTCTTGGGCGTGCCGCTTACAGGAGATGGCGGTAGTATTGGTCCTGTTGGACACACGTTGAACGGTTCCTCGGACCCACGTGCCTCACAGGAGTCGCATAGCTTCCCCCAGCCGTTCGCACTCCAGACGCAAGCGTCATACTTTAGTCAGAATATTGACTGGAGCCAAAGTCAGTAACGCCCTCTTCACGCCTCGAAGTCTACGTGCTTTTATCTACATGCCGTGGTGGCCCCGAGTTATCATTACCACTGGTCAATATATCATCTGGGGTTACTGTACGCACACCTGTCTCGAAGCATGGCTGCTCATCACCCATGCGTATCGCTCTTAGTGTCCACATTTAGCTTGCCGTGGTATATAGCTCGGTTGGGACATGGCAGAGGCTGTCAGGAGAGTTGAGGCGACCTATTCTGTGTACCTCTGTGATCTGCTCTAGGATATTTTAATCAATATTTTTTGGGCTTTGTAAATAAACTAAAAGTTCTTGTACCCGAACCACGAATGACCTCTACGAGCGCGCCGTCAAGCAAAGAGCCAGATGAAAGTCTGGCTCTCGTGCCAAAGCTTCCAAAGGATCTCCTGCTCATTGTGTTCATCCATGGGTGCAATAAAATCTTTATCCGATGGGATCTCGAGCTTATACATTGACAGCTTCAAGGGGACTGATTCGACCTTTGAGAAATTCCCTTCGAGACTTCAGCATATCCTATCAGAAAGTATGAACAATGTGCCCGTCGAATGTTTGGTATTTCCTGCCTACGAGGTCAATTGCTAGCAATTTCTACACGTGAGCTGCATGTTGATCCCATAACGCCAGACAAAAGGAGAGCTGGTGGGTGATGCTACTCCCCCTGAACGCATCAAAGGCCTGAATATAGCCCCAGAACGCAGCAGTCGTTCGATTTGCAGACTGGCTTACTACCCTTACTGTCCAGAAGGAAAGCCGTAATGGTGGAGGGGCCGGTTCAGTAAGGATCGTGCTGTGTGGACATAGGTAGCGCTCGGGGCATCCTACCAGCTGCGTAGCACTTACTGACCACGCGATGGCTTTAGCATGGGTGGACTGCTGGCAGCGGACGCACTACTGGAGTTTGTGAACACGAGGCCTGATCAGAACGCTCCTCTATGGCCGAGAATAATCGCCTGCATTGCTTTCGACACTCCTGTAAGTTTATATTATTGCTCAGGTCCCCAGATGATTATACGCGCGTATTGCAGTATCTTGGTCTCCATCCATATGTGTTCAAGAACAGCGCCACAAAGGCTGCCGAGTATGCTGGTGCAGCTCGTACGGTCGTTTCTGACGTGTACTCCTTGTTCAAAGGAGGCGAGACAGCAAGTACACCCAACCCGGCCCTCCCACAAATCACGGCAGCAGCATCGGAGACAACATCGGCAACATCTGGATGGGCAAGATGGGCACCAGCAGCTCTTGCCGTAGGGGGTGCAGTGATCGCCGGAGCAGCTGCAGGAGCTGCATACATGCGGCGCGAAGAGATTACTTCTGGGTACACCTGGGCTTTCGACCACATGAAGTACGTTCGCAACCTGTGGGACGAGAAGGCAATGCGTGAGCGCTTGGAGAATCTCACGGCTGCACAAGCAAATCACGGAATTATTTTCAAGACGTGAGCAGCAGTTAGGCTCATACCTGTCGTTATTTTGAACTTATCAATCGATTCTCCTTACCTCCTCAGGTTCTACGTATTTCTTCCAGCATCCCCACCTGCCCACCCGAACGCGAGAACATTTGTCGTATTGCCTACCCGTTCATCTCCCGCTTTCGCGCACTATCTCCCAGCACCAAACTGTGTTGCCACTGACGAGGTTCAAGCACACACTGGCATGTTTGAGCCGAGGAACAACGATGGTTACTACCAGCTGGGGCTAGCGACCGCCAAAGCCATCCGAGAAGCGGTCACAATAAGTGGGATTCACTGTACATCTAGCGTGGCAGCTATGGGCGAGGTTTCCGAGGACAAATCTACACCAGATAGCAAGTAGACTGTGCATGGATGTAAAGCAACATTATATATTAGTATACGTTTCATACAATATTGCCTAGCTGCGCTATCATTGCTTGAATGATAGCTGCATTGCATACGCGTCTTCACCGTCCGCATCTGGCAGGCTGTGAGCTTCGCACAAGCAAAGAGAGGGCGACGGACGTACAATATTTTTCTTCGATGCTCTTTACCGTGAATGCCAATGTATCGCGGTAAAGGCTTAGGGCAGCACGATTGGATTTTCGGACATGCAGGGACACAAATGCAGCGTTGTACACGTTTGCCATAGCCTCCTCTAAGCATGTTTAAGGAGATCATTAAATAGCAGCGGTGAGCAGGAAAGCGAACTCACGCGATTGCACCATCAATTTTTTTGCTACCCCAAGCCGCCGGTATGACCGCAGGACTGATATTGATGTGACATGCCCGTGCAGCGGTTCAGCAGGGGGTGACCCATCAAGTGGTTCTTCGGGCTCCTCCCTGTTGATAATCTTCGTGAAGTGTCAGGAATTGTGAAGGATGTGATGCTTACATCTTCGCCAGTATGTATCCAACTATACGCCCCTTGTGATCCTCGGCGACGTATGACAGTGAAGGCCAGGTCATGGCATGGTACAGGTCTGTTCATTCATAAGGGTTCTGGCGTCTATGATGACGAGGAATTCAACGCACAATATTTCATGGTGTAGTTTTCCGGTAGATTGTGCAGATTACAGGCCTGCATGCCTGCGAGATCTTCTACCTGGCCTTCTGTGAGTATTCACGTTGAGCAGGGACTTCTGATTCATACCCTGGCTGCACGAATGTTCATGTTGAACTCAGCGAGTTTTCTCAAGAATAAATCCTGCAGCAATCGAGTAAACTGTTGCGTGGGTGGCCAGGATCAGCAGTTGCCGACGAGAAACAGAACACCTTCGAGTAACCATGCCATAAAAGGACCCAAAACCCCTGACCCGCTAGCCACCTCCCAGAGAAAGGTGAAGGTCACCAGGATAATCGTCCGGCCACCTCGATAGAATGCTCCTATTAGCTAGGGTTACTACAGAGAGATACAACCAGTGACAACAACAACGACATAAAAACATGACAGGACGGTCCGAACACTTTGTGGGGATGGGTACAAGAACTAATACCTGAGAACACTAAACACTATGGATGTATGAACATATAGACATGATGAATCGTGGGCGATAAACAATATGGACAAAAGGCACCTATGGCCTTGATGGGGTCTGACTTCCGCTCGCATTGGGATGATTGCTGGCATCATTGTCATTGCTGGTCGATGCAGATCCACGTCCGAAGAGGAAGGACGTCGCGTAATGTTCTGCAGCGTTAAACGTATTGCGGAAACTCCTCTTCACGTTCCGCCCCCTTCCATCTGGCTCACGAACGTCGAAGCCAGACGTCATGGTAGGTTGTGCGAAGGTTGGCGTGTCCATCGGGCTCGATGGGCCTGGAGCTGGGGACGGAGGCTCACGATGGGGCCATGGAATTGAAGCTTCAGATACAGGTAGGGACTCTTGCACAATCGACCTTGACTCCTGAGATTGATATACATCCATGGGTGCGCCTGCAGAATGCATGACTTGGGTGATCCCCTGCGTCGCGGGGACTACACCACTATTGGCGGAAGTGAAAGGATGTCTGGAGAACGTCGGTGGCACAGTGCCTGGATGCCCCGGATGACTACTTGCCCCACGCCCATGCCCAATCTCAGCGTAGATATAGTCTGGCGTCATGGCTCCATTACTCCTGGAAGATGAGGCGAAGTCCTGATATGTGCGGAAGAAACCGGCCCCGTTCGACTGGGTTGTCCCAGTGCTGTGGTGGGAAGCAACGTCACTGGGCGTTGGCGAGGTCGATACCTCGACAACTGGTTGATGGCCAAAGCCACGCGATCGCCTTTGTGTTCCATTCGATGGACCCACTGTAGAGTGCATAACTACATCTGGAGCTGCGGAATGAGAAGCAACTTGATGTGCCACTGAGGGCCCTCCAAATGAAGGAGCGACTGCAGTAGGCCGCAGCGTCGAATTGTGCTGCATAGGAATCTCGGGAGCGTGCGGCATGGGATCGGTTACTGGTTCCATATGGGGAAGCTCTGCCCTGGGGGCAGCGTTGTGATAGCGGAAAGGCCCATCATGCATGAAATCCTCATCGATATCAAGCTCATCTTCATTGCCCATCTCCATTTCGACGTCTTGGGCGACCTCATTGAAGCCCTCGTCAAAGTCATCGTCGTACTCTGTCTCCTCGTCGTCCGCGTTCATGTCTTCCGTGATGGTATTGAACAGATCCGTGAGGAACGACCTGAGCTTTCCGACACCGTTGCCGGAGTATACGCAGAAAGCTAGGCGTTGGCTCATGTTAAACTCCTGTTTGTGGTGATCAGAACACGCTTCCGGAAGCATTGGCGAGACATAGGGAACATACCTGCGGGGGCTGCCTACAGTATTGCTGCAGCTCAGGTTTACGGAAAGACGGGATACCCGTCAAACTCAAGTGTGTGAGTTTGTGAAGCTTTTGAAGGAGGAAGTGAATTGCCATGACAGAGATCTGATCGCAGTATGAGAGGTGGATTCGTTCAAGCGTGCTGTGACGCTCCGCCAGAGCGTAGATCGCCTCGTCAGTCAAGTTGCTGACTCGCACAAGACCGATACGACGGAGCTTGGGCAAGCTAGACAGCTCAAACACAGACATATCTGTAAGGAGAACGCAATCTGAAAAGGGGAGTTAGTGGTACCAAATAAAATAAATACATGGTCACTTACTTGCAAAATCTACATATCTTAGTCGCGTGCAGCACCTCGCCAGCGTTTTGATGGACCGATCCGTTATATTTGCAGCGTGACCAAGATGCAGATAATGCAGATGTTTCCCCAGGAGACAGATATTGTCGACCGTTCGATCAGTTAGTTGCGTGCACTTCGACAGGACCAGGTTCCTGATTTTGGGTGCATGTGATATGATACCGTCGACGGCATCATCCGTGATGAGTGAGCAAGACGTGAGGTCGAGCATACGAAGGTGATCCAGTGATCTGGTGAGCAGTAGGGGCGGAAGTTCCTCAGAGGTTCTCGGTAATTGCGGGAAAGGGTTGTTGGGCCGAGGAATGTTCTCGGTCTTAAGGGGCGCAGGGAAGGCCGCGTCCGTTAGTTCCCCACACTGCGAGAGTCTCATCTCTCGCATATGTGTGGAATAAGTCCACAGGTCGCGGACAGATAGATCTGTGATCCGTTTGCAATTATTCAAGTCGATCTCCAGTAGGA
The DNA here is from genome assembly GCA_000827185.1 of Hydnomerulius pinastri MD-312. Classification (NCBI taxonomy): domain Eukaryota; kingdom Fungi; phylum Basidiomycota; class Agaricomycetes; order Boletales; genus Leucogyrophana; species Leucogyrophana pinastri. The sequence goes on from KN839835.1 coordinate 1,116,976, forward strand.
GAGGACAGGATTTGGCGAGGGCGGAGACCGGGGGATCAGTGACTTGTTCTAGGCCACTCAGCTTGACGCGGCGCAAGAGAGGGCAGTTGGCAGCGAGAGCGAAGACACCAATGTCGGTCACGTTCTTGCAACCGCTTAGATTGATGCCTTGCAGACGCTTAGCGGCTGACGCAAGCCCTGTGACGACCCTATCTGACGTTTCAGTGACCCCAGTGAGGTCAATCGCTACCAGATTGGGCAAGCAAGGGAGTACACGGGAAAGTGCATCATCTGAGATAGCATGGCAGTTGACAAGAGTCAAACGCTCGAGTCGATCGCATTGAGCTAGACGGCAGAACAGGGCATCCGTGAGGTCCGCGCCAAGGAAAAGGAAGTTTAGTCGCCGAATAAAGCGAGCGTATGTGAAGGACTGGTCCCCACGGGTGAGCACTCGCATCATTTTGACGAGGGTGGAAAGGCGAGTGAAGCTGGGCCTGTGCCAAAGCAGTTCAACGGAGCACTCGCACCATGAGCGAGAGACGAGGAGGGAGTGATATAAATCTCTCGGAGAATGAAGGTGTTTCAATATGTGTATTAGGACTTCTGGGGGAAGCTGGGACATGGGGGAATGCGAGGAGTAGATCGCTCCGGGCTGTTGGTGACGTGAAGACCATTGTGCGGGGGAGACGACAGCGCCGACGCTGCCAGTGAAGAAGTGAGATTTACTTGGATCGTCGTCGTCATTGTCTGACAACGATGTGGTCGATTGAGCCGGTGAATTTACACGGTAGACAATCCTGGATGACCTTGCGGAAGGCATTCCTGAGCCGACTGCTTCAACAACGGGATATCGTTTCTGGCCACCGACGCAACAGCCCTTGTTGTTCAAGCCAGCGCGGTGGGAAAATACTTCCTTCTTTGGCGGATTGTTGTGATGTTCTCCTGGTCAACCCACAGGAAGTCCTAAGTAAGTTGATATTGTCTTGACACTTGGCGTGCACCGTTCAAATCGCTGCATGTCCATTGTCCAGATCTATTTCCTCTCTTTACTCTTTGTTTTTTTCATGATACCCGATAACTCTGTAGCCAATAACACTCTGGTCTCAGACGATATTCACCAGGACTTTGCACATATATCCCAATCACATAAACCCATTGATAAGCTGCTACTTCACAATGCCACTCCCTCATCTACCCCTCCCCCTCCATCCACTCGGTTGCGGACTGAACTCCAATGTCCCCACTTGCTAGCAACTAATTTACCACCTCCCGGCCCTACCCACTATGCTGTACGCCGATTCTGGTGGCTCACTCCAACAAAGAAAACAAGGCCTCCTCCTCGTGCATCGTCCTCTCGCGCGCGACTAGAGCAGCTGCTAAACAGGCCTAACGCCGTATATAGTGATGACGCCTGGAACGGCGGTGTTGAGGAGGTTTGGAAAGGACTTGTAGGCAACAAAAAGCTAAAGCACAGTTTGCCAATGAACCTCGTGGTATGTCTATCGATCATATCAAATCATACGCCGCTTATATGGGCGTGCTTGCCTTCAGATCAAGGTCCTTCATGCCGGCTGGCTACGAGATGGAGAGACGTGGCCTATGGGTGCTGTGGTGCCAGACTCTGATGAGGATCTTCCAGTGCCCACTTGCGAGCCAGAATGTCTCAGCTACCAAGCCGCGATGAATCAGCTCCAGGCTTATCCCTTGACGGAGCATTGTCAAGGAGGTGGAGGAGTGTGTCCTTCGGGACTAGGCACCAACCAACGCTGAGCACAGATAGATCATCCCCCTCTTTTCTTGTTTTACTGCTTAAATAAATCAAAGCTGTAATCTGCCCCTGTATAACTATTTAGCTGATCTTTGTCTCCTTGTATCAAGAACACTGACATCTCCCAGCTCATAATGATTTATCTGATAGTCAACTGGATGACACAATTGAATACCTTTTTTCTGTATGTTTCTGTACGATTGATACAGATCAGTGCGATGATGATATTACATGTAAGGTTGAATGCAAGCTTGAATGAAACTGCCAAAAAATATATACCGGCAGATTGGTAGGAGTAGCGCCGACATCTACGAAGTCGGAAGAAGGGTTTTTTTTACTGTCATGCTCGTGATGGAGGCGAGACCTGTCCGACAGCAAATCAGAATCTTGCAGTGGCATTCGAGGACCAAACGTACCAGGATAACACCGTCCCCCCTAACAAAAAGCATCTCCATCTTTCTCTTCGCCACCTAGTCCACAGCATTAAATGGCTACACTCTATCTCATGAGATTATATGTACCTTCACAGTTCCTTGTCCCTCAAAACTTGCGTCCACAGAATCCACGATCATAATCGTCTCTTCGACATCACTAAGAATTAGGTTCATATGCCCATCGTATGCCTGAGACTCGTAAGGACGTGGTGATCGCGCAGGAAAAAATACAACGCACATGCAAGATACCTGTCAACTCGCGATCACCACGTAATTTCACGAAAACGCGCTCGCTCAGCGATAGTCTTATGAGATCGAAAGGCTCTTGTATGCCTGTGGATGAGGGATCCATTGAAGGTGCAGGTGTGATTAGTCAGCATTCACTTGGTTTTCAGCTGTACAAGTCCATCCCAAGACTGCACTGACGATTCTGCACTGGACACTCAGACACCTTTATCATGCCGGTAAGTTGGCTTGCTAGCTAAGCTTATTAAATACTCACACAAAGTACTGCAGAAACACTACTGTGACTATTGCGACGTATTTCTAACTCATGACTCGGCTTCAGGTGAGTTTCATGGTCAAACTGAGGTTCCTCAAAGTCTAACCTCGCTGCAGTCCGCAAGGCTCATAACAGCGGTCGCAACCACCTCGCGAACGTGCGAGACTACTATGCCTGTAGGCTTCCAAGTTCTTGTGCTATGGACTCTCATTGACACCTGCATGTAGCACTCGGACATGACAAGGCCCAGAGTATCATTGACCAGATCACAGCGGCCTATGAGACTGGTGGTGGTCCTCCTCCAGGAGGCTTCGGATTCGGACCTCAGCACCTAGTTAGCCCTCCTCCTTTCGGTGGACCACCACCCATGGGCTTCGGTGGCCCCCCGCCTGGAGCATTTGGTACGTAGACGCCTCTCTTACTCTGATACTTTGTCTGACAGACTCGCCTTCAAAGGCCGTCCACCATTCCCGCCTGGTCAAATGCCACCTCCTGGCGCGATGGGCCCTCCTCCAGGAGGGGCCCCTCCTTTCCCTCCAGGCGGCATGCCGCCACCAGGTGCCTTCGCAGGTGGTGAGTTCCAGAACATTCTTCCTTTCGATCACAAGTTTCATATTTGCGAACCTTTTTCCATTACAGGTGCTCCACCATTCCCTCCAAACGGCGCACCCGGTGGGAGCATGCCTCCGTTCCCTCCCAGTGGTGGTAACTTTGGTCCTCCTGGTGGCGGACCTCCCCCACAGAACGGCACAGCAAGCCCGAATGGCGGGCCTCCTCCTGCGAATGCCGGACCTGGCGGCATGCATCCGGACAGGATGCGGATGATGGGTGGCAGGTGAAAATATTGACCCATAGTTCATGATAGGTTGATAGATGGAGATGAGATTGTATGGCTTTCGTAGTAATGTTCATTTTGCTTTCTTATAACGCCACAGCGAATGAGACACGGTGCTTGGCGTAACAGTCAACATACTTTACACATCCTCAAACGGCGGAGGACTACACGTAAATGCTAGTAGTTCTATACGACAAACTCGCCAGGTAGGAGGGTAGGCGAAGCCCCTCAGGCCGATGGTCTCTTCTTCGCAGGTCGAGCATAACCAAGCTTAGACTCCGCAAACGCCTCGCTCACGTCTTTAAGCGACCTACTCGACACCTCCACACAAAACTGTTCCAGGCGACCATCACCGATCCTCTGATAAAGCTCAAAATCGGAGTGACTGCCCTTACATCGCCTTTTGAGCCTGGTAACCACTGTCTTTTTCGACTGAGGACGGGTTAGAGCGAAGTAGTGGATTGCCAAACATGATATGGCTCACCTTATCACTCAATACTCGCCAGATGTCAAAGTGTGGCGTGATCGCCCATGTGTGCGCGCCGATGTAGTACCAAGAGGTTGTGCCGCTGGAATCCTGACATATCAGGTAAACAAGGGCTCGAATGAGTAACTGTTTGCGTGTGCGCACCTTCTTCGATGGAAGAGTGAACGTGTGGAAAACACGATTGCTCGGCAAGTTATTCGTGATGTAGCTCGCAGTCCCTTGATTATCCTCTGGTGATCCCCAGTCGAGTATAACTGATGAATGGGTCCCATCCATCGCGAACGGCTCATAGACAAATGCCATGTCGCGTATAATCTGGACCCGGAAGCAGAGGTCATCCATCTGGACAAGACTGTATTTGTGTCATGAGAAAAGAGTTATGGCCCTTGAGGGGTAAGCTTTTGATTTACCTTTCCAGAGAAGAAATCTGCGAGCGAGTCAGCATTGTGGTCCAGCGGGTTGATGGCTCGAGGAATAATCAATTACCGTGTCTTCGTCAAAGTCCAGTTTTGCTTGGAAGTCTGCCCAGGGAATAGGGCATACAATCTCAGCGCTCTTCGGAGTGCGGAACGTCGACATCCTCCAGGTGTCATCCTCGGGGTTAAAGGAGATCTTGGACATGTGAATGGACATGTCCAGAGACGTATCAGTGTTAGTAGTTTGGGCTATTAATCGACTGGCTCCTTGTCCAGGTGTCATCGCCCCCCTGAGGACTGGTGATCCCTGTCCACGCGCTGGGCTCGCGCTGGGGTGAGGTCGAGGAGACAGAGCCACGGATGCGGGTGGTAGTCTTCGTGCGCGCTCGCGGTCTGGGCGTGGCGTGGTTAGTGCTGGGCTACTGGTGACGGAGCCTGTTCCCCTGTTCCTGTAACCTGCCGAACGCATCTCATGACCTGATGCACGCCCTTTGCGATGAGAAGGACTGAGGATTGGAGTACTTTCATCGTCAGGCTAGATAAAAGAAGAGATGACCGGATATCATCAACACTGCCTAGAATGTGCCTCACCCCTAAATCCTCTAAAAGGCTCAACATAGCCCGTCGAATGTGTTTGAGCTTGCGCTCTGCATCGACAGCCCTCACGGTCTGACCATCTTCCGAGGAGTTGCGTTTCGAGGTCTCGAGCTCTGTGATGCGAGCTTTGTACGTTGCTGCCTCATTTGTTGAGTCAACAACAGCCTCATTGAACTCTTCTCCAATATGGGCGAGCCTGGCTGTTATTCGTGTCAACTGAGAGCATTCTTTGTCAGGCGAGTCTTCCGTGAACCACCGAAAGAGACCGCGAGCGTACCTCCTCGAGGCCTGTCCGCATTCTGGTCCGGGGTGACTGCGTTTCAACTGCGCCATGAATCATTGTGCTGGACATAAGTTTCTTTACGGTGACTACGCTAGTTCAAGATGTGGCCTTGATAATGGAAGGGCTTGCTGCCTGACGATGGAGGTCCTTTGATAGGTAAAGATGGTGATCGGACTCTGCAACCCTTTAGCAGTCGGCTTAGCGCGTGAGGTGTTCATCATGGTTTGGAAGTGTTATGTAGGGTAAGTGGTGCCGGACGTTCCGCGTAGCAAAATTATCTCACCACACGCCATCCACTGCTTGATTCAGCGAGCTTCTCGGTCCCTGCACGCAGCCTTGCTTTCCTAGGGCGTTAGGTCTTATCGATGAACTTGACGAAACGAGCCATGTCAGAGCTTTCGAGACGTGTTCCGTTGCTCGCGAGGGCTCCAATTGTCGACGTCCATACTCATGTGTATCTTCCACGATACGCTGCAGAACTACGTGCTCGAAGTTCAGCGCCTCGTATCTACAGTCGGACTGGCGCAGATAGTAAACCTGAAGAGCGTCTCCTGATTCTGGATGGTGAACCTGGGGTTGGCCGTCCTGTTGGTCCTCAGGTGCGTTCCCCGCTCTTCATATCATTGGTGGGTCACGATACTGATCTTCGCCACCCCCATTTGATAGTATTGGAATAGGGTGGAGAAGCTGCAGTTTATGAGAAAACATGACATCGATATCTCCTTTGTCAGGTTCTGGACCTTTCTGTTTTCCGTGCTCGTCGTAAATCCTGATGTCCACGATTGTCCAGCTCGGCGAATCCTTGGCTCGATTTCCTCCCTGCTGAACGGGCCGAGACTTTGGCTCGAGACCTGAACGACGACTTGGAGGAGTACTGTTCGTCCTCTCCTGAAGCGGAAGGCTTCTCTGGGCTCCGGTCCATCTATGGCTTTGGGTTACTTCCCCTTGTTCCAGAGGTCCCGATATCTTCCGTGCTTCAAACTATCGAACAAATCAAGACGTTGCCTCACATATCTGGGGTCATCATCGGCACAAAAGGCGTTGGGAATGGACTAGATGATGATGTGCTAGAACCCGTGTGGGAAGCACTCCAGAAGAACAATCTCGTTGCTTTCATTCATCCACACTATGGCGTCGACGCCAAGGCATTTGGGGACAAGCCAAATGGTCACGTTCTTCCTTTGGCTCTGGGATTCCCATTCGAAACCACCATTGTGAGCTGGTATTTGTCGCGGCTTGGTCGCAGGCTGTCATACTCACAAACGCCTTCAGGCAATAACCCGACTCATCTTGGCTGGAGTCTTGGATCGTTACCCAAACCTTCGACTTCTTCTCGCTCACTCGGGAGGCGCGCTACCTCAGCTATCCTCTCGTCTTGCCTCTTGCATAACGCACGACCCCGTCGTTGCCAAACGATTGAAACACGACGCGAGATATTACCTCGGCAAGCTTTACTTTGACGCAGTGGCATATGGTCCCGAAGAGCTCGGCTTTGTGAGCTCGGTTATCGGGCGGGCAGAAACGTATAATGCTGCAGGCGGCGAGTATGATGCTAGCGTTGGGAGCACGAGGATGCTGTTTGGCACTGACCATCCATTCTTCCCTCCACTTGAGGCGAGCCAGAAGTGGCAGAGCGTTGAGGATAACTTGAAAGCAATACGAAGTGTACGCAACTGGAGCGATTCTGCGCGGGCAGATGTGCTTGGGCTGAACGCCCTTGGATTGTTCAACTTGGGGCACGGATGTATTCTTATAATGCTATATCTTCACTTTGGTATCTGGATCTTCAAGCTAAAGTCTATGTGTGGCACAGACTGGTGTACCGCACTGGTGCTCAAGATGTCGATTTCTGAAACTCAATGTGAGCTCGGCGTAACCTGGAGAACCGTGATGCACTCGCCGTTGATCGCACGTTGCTGCAAGTTAGCCTCCGTGATATTTCCGCTGGTCTCGAACATGAACTTGCGCTTGCCTGCCCACTTTTCCTTCAGCTTACGGGCCACGCCCACGAGTTGGTCACCCTCGATGTTATCGAGCATAACAATGTCAGCACCAGCCTCGATGGCTTCATCCGCCTCTGCCTCTGAACCGACCTCTACGTCGAGAAGTAGGGTGAACCCTCCAACAGAACGAGCCTGTTGGATCGCAGCCGTTATGGAACCTAGGACTTCGATTAACCTGAGATCAACAATTTGCGCCTAAGGAATGACTTGCCAGACGACCAGATGTGATTGTCTTTGAGCATGATCATACTCGACAAATCATGACGATGGGGGTCGATGCCACCAACGATCATCCCGTATTTCTCCACCAGCCGGAATCCTTTAGATTCGTGATGAGTTCGAATACGTCATCGAAACAAGTAACCTTACCAGGTGTAGTCTTTCGTGTACCAGCAATGATACCCTTGTATCCGTATCCCGTAGCCAGATCTTTGATCCGCTTCGACCTACCGGTTCCATCCTTGAGGGGATCCTTAATGTGAGGGGTGTGTGTTACTCACCTGGTAGCAATTCCGCTACATCTCGCAAGCATATTCAGAGCTACTCTCTCACCGAGGAGTAGATGCCTAGCCTTCCCTCTTACAGTAGCGACATGCTTGACGGGTTCAAAAGTGTCGCCTTCTTTCATGTGCCATTCCACTCTGCGGCAGACTGAGCACGATAATCAAGGAAGGCAATGCAGTTACGTACTGGCAACCAAGCTGATGGAAGACCTCAGTGAAGAAGGGAACACCTGCCAACACCGCGGCTTGTTTTCCCTTCCCGAACAGAAATGCCTCGCGCTCCGCTTCTCCCACAACATAACCACCGTAGTCAAAAGAAGGTGTGTCTTCAGCAAGCCAGACGTTCACCTGGGTCTTCCAGCTGGGGGGCAACAGGTGCTCGTAAAAGTTCATGGCCGCGATAACAAAGGTGAATCAGTAGCACTGGCTTATGTGAGTCGTTATCCATGCACTTCCCAAGGTCACGGACCGACGCCGACTGTTTGTCTAACTTGAATCAAGACACGGCATCAGCAGCCGACTATGACTCCCGATCATGGATGCGACAACTCTCAACTGAATGAACAAGAAATTTTTGAATTAACCTCGGAGAGTCAGGATATTACTGCGTGAACTAAAGTCCCAAAGTACGCAGGAGAAGCCAAGGACAAAACAGCAAAAGAGTGGAGAAGCCAACATCGCCACCAGTCTACAGCGTTCATAAAAGAGTGGTAATGAACGCCGTCAATGCAGCAGCTGCAGCGAGCAAGCCGGTCTGAGAGGTTGCTCCCACAACTGCAGCGTTCGTCCCAGTAGGTGTGGTGCTAGTGTCGGAGCTTGAGACACTTGGGGACGGAGTGGTTGTAGGCGTCACAGAAGGCGTGGACATTCTACGACAAAAGTCAGCTGTGTTAATCTGATAAAATAATAACTACTGCTCACTGCATCGACACCGAGGACGAGGAAGATGTAGTGGCCCCGCTGGACGAGGAAGGCGCGGTAATGCTGAACTCATCAGACTGAGCGAGCAGAGTGTCAAGGTGCTGGGCATCCTGGGCTAGGTTCACGCGGAACCCGGAACCTGAAGGCCAGCCACCGCTGGGTGGGCTGCACACAATGGTACCAAGAGTTCCGTCAACGAGGGCGCTCAAGACTTGGTCATTAAGTGGCATGACCGCGCGGTTCTATTTTTGGACGCGTCAGTGAAGCAGATAAAAGAGATACCTCAAACAGCTCACCGTGTTGGTCAAAACAGCTGTGAAGTTGAGGGGGTCGGTGTCGACGCGAACCCACTTCAAGTAGTTGGGACCAGTAAGAGTCCATCCTGTGCTGTCACCAGGTGAGGTGACCTGGTAAGCAAATGCCGAAGAGACAGCGAAAAGGACAGTGGCAAGAACACGCATTCTCGAAGGAGACCACTTCAACAAGGTATAGGTTGAAGAAAGAAGAAGGAAAAGGCGAAGCAGAAAGGTCAAAGGGCAAGAACGCAAATCGCCGGCTTGGCGTATAACACAACCTCGAGGAAGCGACCTGCTCCCGTTTTCCCACGACTTGCCCTGGGCCAGATGATCAAAGTCGGGTGTACAACGCCCAAGAAGCATCGCAGACCCGAATATAGTGATCGATAGGACTGATATTGCCTCATCATGATCTAGAGGCTCGGAATGTGCGATGTTTAGAACCCTTGTGCATATTTAAAGTTTCGTGACACCGCCCAATCCTTCAGTCCATCTCCACTGGCAAAATATAGCATTAATAACACGACAAGTAGGCAAGTAGTTGATGTACATATCGTGTTCAAACTTCTGAGGTTACATGCGAATGATGGGGTGCCACCATGGTGCTCCTTCGGTGCACAAGGCGCGCCACTACAATCGTGGAATCATGCATTTGAGAGGCCTTCGAAGTTCTAGGCAAGGGGTGCGGCGCCGGTCACTGCAACTGAGAGATGCAAGGACTATGGGTTCGCAAGTGTGTCCTCTGCGTCGGTCCAAAGGTCCTTCTGACCCCAGTGGCCAGCGATTGCAGTAAAAAGCATCCAACATGACACGTCAGTTATGGACGTCTGGTTCTCCTCTACGTCGGAGTCGTTTCGCGAGCCAGCAGTCAATGTGATCTCCTCGGTCTTGTCTTGCTTGTCTTTGACGAGCCTGAGGCATGCACGGGCGAGGTTGCGGAGGAGATTCATATCGTCAGCAGAGAGCTGGTCCTCCACTTTGATAAGGAGAGCGAAAATCCACTGTGCATGGCTGTTTGAAATGAGAGTCGAAGTATCAGAGGGATTTTGAAGGTGAACGTTTATCCAGTGCGTGAAGTACATGAGAAGGTGGATGGCCATTCGCTGTTCAGATGTCAGCGATAAGAAGAAGAAAAGGCAGAACGAAAGAATTACATGATCGATCTCCCGTAGATAATTTGGTGTGACCTCTCGAGGTGTCATTTGAGTCAGGTACTTCTGTCCATCTTCTGGCGAAGTTAGGGTGTTTGCTTCACACGATACCATGCTCACACATGTTCCCAGTGCGCACTGAGAGACCGAGTCCTGGGTGGCACTCATTCGTGGGGGATTCAAAGTTGCGTCAAGAGCGGAGCCACTCTGTGGTTCGGAGTGAAGGCGATCCTGCGTTGATTGCATATCAGGGGAAGCTGTGTCATTTTTGCGGGGCTCGATATCTGAGGCATCTGGGAACGCTCGCATGCGATGAAGTGAGCTAGACTTCTTCCGTGACGATCGGTCCTTAGGACCCCACTCTGACTCTGGCTGACCGGTAAGGAATTTCCACCAGGCGTCCCTGTCCTTCTTTTCAGGAAGTATTCTATGATTCGAACCTGGTAGACTGAAATGGACATGAATGGTTGGCTGGGACAGATTCTACATTCCCGTCAGCATAGCTGCTGAGAAAACGCGGGTCCTTGACGTACCTTTCTCAGGTTACAAAAGCGCGATTGGAATACTGCGCGCCATTCTTCGCATGGAAGTATACTGACAGGGGGTCGTAGAGGAACCTCCTTGGCGACACTTGCCTCAGGGAACTCATATGGATTGTGTACCCGCGTGACGTGGGGTAAACGGCGCGCATCTCGCCTATAAGCACACTGAGTGAAAGTTGGAGCGGAATTATATGCGAGACGTTACCTGACCAAGAAGAGGTATTGCAGACCGTCTTCTGGATCTTGGTCGAAGTTATCTGGAAGGTCTGCTATAGGGAGTATTTGCCTCCCCGGCGCTATTTCTTCTGAGTCATCGTCCACCTCGTCTCTCTTCCGTTTGTTCGCCATAGAGTTTGGCGTGGAAGTGAGGATACAATCAAATGAGAAGGAGATACAGCCTTGGCCACACTAGGATTCTGCCTCGGACGATCGACGTCAATGCCGTCTGTCACTAGGTGTTGGAGGTGGTTTGTCGTGGGAAAGATATCAAAACTTCATTTTGTGAAAGGGGCTGCGCGCTCGTTAGATATTTGAGTCGTTTAACACTTGCTACATTTTCTTGTTCAGATCTTGCTTTGCACAAGATGGTCGCGGACGATGATATTGACGTGGAGACTCTACAGGCACAGATCGACATGTCTATGTCTGTCGCGCATAACCTAGTCACATCTTGGATAAAACCCGCTCAAATAGCACAACTTCGCTCGAACAGTACGGATGCGACGCAAATATTGGAAGAGGAGCTGCGTCGACCGCCCAGGTACGCACAGAAGCTTTGTAATCGTTGCAGTATGAAAATCGTGCAATTAGGTTGGGTGTGGGCGCGCCCATTCCTGGGGCACCGTTTGCAGTTCGTGACGCCTCGAAACTAAAACACCGACTGATGAAGAATGGGGGAAAGAATTCAAGTCAGGGGGAAACATCATCATCTCATACCCCTTCAAAATCAAATGACGAGGAACAAAAAGGCAGAAGTACCAAAAGAAAGGCAAAGGTTGACCCATTTACCCTTGGAGGGAGCAAGAAGCGAAAGACAATTAGCAGCCTTGTCGGAAATTCGCTCTCCACTCCGGAAGTCGGTCAGAAGGGCCCTAGAAAAAATGCAGGGTCAGAAGATGGAGCAGGTATCTCCAAGAGGACCAAGAATGAAACTTCCGAGGAACAATCCAAGTCAAGTTAGAGCCTTTAGGGTGCACTTCATCGACGCCGTCACTGATCGAATCTTTGCAGAGTCTTCAATGAAAAAGAAACTGCTGATCGAGCCGAAAGTTCGCGAGTCGTCGGAAGGGTTACCACATCAACCGCTTTCTTTCACCTCTCCACGATCAGTGGGGGCCCCACCTCATGTTCCCTCACCTTCTTCCCCAAGCCGAACTACCCTTTCTCTCGCTTCAACTTCGGGACTGCCGCCAAAATCTGCCGGTATGTCAAGACAAGGAACCTATTATATTTCCCCTGAGCCTCACTATTTTCCTGCTCCTGGATCGCTCCGGTACCGGGAAACACAGAAACTCCACTGTTAGCGGGAGGCCAACAGTCGAACAACTCTCCTACCCCCGTACCTGATCAAGCTAAACAGCTTGGCTTCCTATTACTGAATCTCGACGGTCCGCCGGACCTGCCCAATAAGCTCGGCAACGCGAGCAGCCCGAATAGTTCCAGAAAGAAACGCAAAAGGCGCAAGAAAAAGAAGGCACAGACGAGTACCGGCACGGGAGACAACTGACATCTACCAATGTACGTAACAGCTCGTGGCGCTTCCCCAGTCTCACCTCCCAGTCTTGTAGGATTCCATTCCACTAACACGTTGTCACTCGGGTACCCGGTATACTCACCCAGCTTGCTCTGCGCATTTGCTCAGGATTGTCCACTCATCCACTTAAGCGCTCGCATTGCATTCTCAGAGGACACTCATTGCCGGCCAATGATACGATAATTACGCTTAACCCTTGCTACATGCAGCTTCAAAGTGCGCACCTCTCAAAAATTTAAGTCAGGAGGGTACAGGTTGCCATGCAGGTATTGACATAAATATGTTTGTACCGTGGATGAAGAATACATAAGATTAAATAATCGAGTCCGTAAGGTGAGTTATCACTTTGTCTTCGTGGCTCGGACAACTCCCCTCCCACTGCTATAGGATGCCTGTCGTGAACTATGCGGCTTATGCCCCCCCTGGCGGTTACTACTGGAACGCCGGCTAGTAGCAGGGGTAGATCTCTTCGAGTGAGTGGGGGAAGTCACACGTTGAGTGCCTGCGACCCGTCTAGAAGAAGAGTGCTGAGAGCCGCGAGACAACACACTGGGCCTCTGTGGCCGCTTCTTCTGTCCGAACGAGAATGACCAAAGACCAGAGGAACCTTTCTTGGCCCTCCGAGCAGCCTTTCGCTGCTTCTTTAGCTCTCGCACGGCTTTGGCTTCGCGCATTTCGTGTATACCTTCCTTGCGAAGGCGTTCATTACCGCTGAATGTGGCACGCCACTTCACGAGCCAACCGTGCACCGTTGAAGCCTTTGGCCTACTACGCCGCCGGCCATCCGAGTGATAGTGCTGCGGAATTGTCAGAAGTGGTACATAGATGATCGCGTAAGAACTACTTACAGATGACTTCCACTCGATCTCGAACATTTGACGTTTGCTTATTGCAAAGGATACAGATAAGAAAAAACTTGATCGTTGTTTTACGACGAGGATCCTTATTTATTGACTTGGTTACGTAGCCATGGCCAACATGCTGAAAACGTGCCATTTTCATCTATATCGGCGATGGCCGAGGAACAAGCAGCCAATATTGTGCTTTCTTGGGATGAAACAATTGGGTCCAGCACCCAAGCTTGCAAGTTGCAACGTTTCCTCTCTCTCGGAGTCTCTCCCACCAGCATGCGCGGAAAACGTGTAGCTGCCCGACGCGCATGAAACGTTTATTGTCCGAGGCACCATCACCTAGCGCTGATTTCCCATGGAATCCTCGTGTCTGAAATCCTCGTCCCCATTCTTATATGCATTTCACCCACAAGTCGCACCACACTCACGCGTCGGCAATGTGCCCAAAACGTGTTTTTTTTTGCGTAACCTTTCAGAATATGTAAGGCGAAAGGTCGTACCCGACTCCACGAATATGGAAGACCCTCGATGAAAGGTAAGGGGACGAGCAGAAACGAAACCAAGCAAACTTTTGACCAGGCGAACAAGGCCGAAATTAGTTGATTCGTGAATGGCATGCTATCATAACTCTTCTGCGCAGGCAAGCCAGCTTTCGCTGCCCGATAGCGGTACAATGTCGGCTTGACTTGCCTTGGATGCAATGCTAGTAGAGACCCAAGGTACGCGATTTTCATGTGGAGAGTGGCGACGGTCACTGCAAGCACTGCATCCATTTTAACTTCAGCCTTCCAGGGGAAGAATCGCGACTTATCGATATGTCTTCCCTCAACCAAGCTTTGGGTGGAAGGTGGGTTGGCTCGGCCACGGCTATCTAGACTTCCGAAAATCTCTCGTCAAGTGGCCGGCCTTAACGTGCCTATGTCCGTCCGAACGCCCCAAATGGCATTTTACAGCAAAAACGTTGCATACATGCCTAAAGCGGTATTCAGGAGTTGAAGAATGCACAGGATTAGCACGGAGAGTTCCCCCGGATGAGACGCGCGGAAGACCGTACTCGCACAAGCTGACTATTCATGTTTCTGAAATTTTAGAGTCGAAGTTTGCGTCATGGCCACGATGGTGGCGGTGAGCGCGCTTCAGAAGGAGGTTTCCTTTTCGAGGGACGCCGTCTATCGCACCGCATTTCGAGTCTCTTTCTCTGCGGACGAAACTGGCTGTGACTATGCCAATTCTGCACACCGCCATTCATCCTACTCGCGAGCTCTCTGCTGACCATGGCGTATACGGCTACTCGATCCTCCGAGCCGCGGTCGGTTGAGCTACTTGGCCGCTGCAGGTTTTGCGATACTACAAAACCAACAAGGCATCGGCGAGTCACTTTGGCAATTCTTCCAGGAATTCCAGATAATTCGGCCGGGGACAATGGGCTGGAAGAACGTCGATACAATCATCGAGGGCAGGCTGTATCTTGGAAAGTAAGTGTATAGCGTCTCGTGACGTACTATTTCCTGATCCAACTTGGTGCTTCAGTATCCATGCAGCCAGATCGTCCCGGTCGTTAACGGAACGCCGGATCACTCATATTGTATCCGTTTGCAGCGACCCTATCCCCGCTGAGCTGCCTGAATCTGGCATATCTCATCTGCGAATTCCTGTTGAGGATGTCGACTTCGCCGATCTCCTTATTCGGCTTCCGGCTGCTTGCCAGTTCATCGACCAGGCGATTAGAGCAGGAGGAGTAGTCCTCGTGCATTGCTACCAGGGCCTTACACGGAGCGCTACCGTCGTTGCAGCGTATTGTAAGTCAATACCATTGTACGCTGTTTTTACGCTCTCACGCCCACTTACGCGCCAATAAACAGTAATGTGTACGCGCAGGATTGAAGCCACTCAAGCGATGAACCTAGTAAGGCAAGGTCAGCTGTTGCACACATTGATCATTGGACCTATTTTCTTACTTGGAGTGAACAGCCCGAGAGCAAGTCTGGTTTAACGCCGGATTTCACGAACAACTGGTTCTTTTTGAGCTCTGCAGATACCAACCCAGCCCATCTTGCCCGTATTACGTTGGATGGCACAAGAAAGTAGCCGCCCATCTTGCGGGGCAAGTGTAAACTTGTCGCATCACCAAGAGCGGTCGGATAATCGACACTCTGATGCCTCGAAAAGTAGGCTCCCGTGTGCCACCAAACCGCTTACTGTACGAATGTAGATATCGTTTGTTAATCATGATCGCGCTCATGTAGAACATCCTTGTATTTGTACCATGTACTCGCTGTTGTTGTTTTTTCATCACTTGTTCCACTACATTGTTGTTCGTCATCACTTTCCTTACTCTACCTCCATACACCTTTTCCTCACATCACTTGGCATTAATCCTTTCTGTCAGTCCCTTCATCATTTGCTCACTTCTGGTATACCACTTTTTTCCAACATAGATCATCTTTCTCCTTCTACAGACGCGCACATTGGTGAAGGCTCACGAAAACCACGAATCGCTGAGAGTGGGGGTTAATACCACTTGCCATACATAGTCGACACCTTGAGGACTTAATCTTATCTCGGTATGATAAAAGAACTCCCCTCGTGCTGATTCACAATGCACATCTGAAAGAAAACAGCCACCGCGGTGATCTACTGCTACATAGTCTGATTCTTTATCGCGCTCCCCACGTGTCAAATGGGGGGAATGTTTCAGGGAACCAGAAACTGATCGGTGTTAGGTCATGGTCCCATGGATGCGATGTGATGGAGGCTGACCGTTGATCGAACGTTGATCCCAGAGATGCACTGCTCGACCGCGGAGATCAATTGGCTGCGTGCAGTGAACTCAGGACGCTGGGACCACGCCAGTGCCAGCGTCTGTTTCGATACTTTGCATGCACAGCAGCCAATTGTGCGGTACCGAAGTGTCTCGAGAGATTGCATCTGATCCTCAAGAGTACAACTTACACGTGGAATAAAACCGGTCAATCACGTCGTCTCCCGCTCAGCCATTGCAATGGTAAAGGAGCGCGTGCTGCAATTGAGGCAAATTGATACACTCAAGAGTCAAGGAGCATCTTGGCTCCCACCGAGAACCTATAGCGTGGGATTGATGTGATGGCACACCAATACATGTCAAGGAATGGAGGACACTCGCCAACCCCAAAGGGATGATGACATATACCCCATGCCAGATTGGAGGTTCATGAATTCGATTCAGTTAACTGGGCCACATTTAAATAGAAGCTACAGACGTGGCGTGATGACGGCAAATCATGCCACAGCTCTCTTACAGAACTCGGTCCAGCACAGTATATTTCGAGTACCATTAAAAGGTGCTGTTAGGGGTAGGTTTGACTGTTGAGAGTGGATCCCGTCGTCACGACTAGTGACACCAAGAGGTGTTAGTCAATGTGGCGGTCAAACTCGCTACGAGGTCAACTTGACTCGTGTGGGATAAAACATATGAAGTTTAGCACGTACCATGGTGTCCCGCAGTAGATAAACACGTAGGATGTGCTACGTACGACGTGTATCATCAAGTATGTTCAGTATAAAGCCTGCGGAATTCGTCAGTAGCCCTTCAATCGTAAGCACCTGTCAAAGACTTGTTTTCGCCCTATCGCAGTCAGTAAGTAAGGAACCGCCACTCAGCGGCGGAGTTCAAAAGGCTGTTCTCACACGTTACCCGCCGAAACAGCAAACTTGTTCTTCACCTTCAGCTTACAACTCGACAAACCACTTCGTCTTCCCTCTTCGTCGCAACGCACAATGGGTCTCTCGGTCTCCCGCCTTCTCTCCACCCTGTTCAAGAACAGGGAAATGCGTAAGTATATATCATCAATGTCTTGCGCAGCACGTATCTATAAAACACGCACTGACGTTGCATTTTCTACAGGTATTCTGATGGTACTACATGCTGTAGCCCTTTACCCCAGACCAAGTTACTGACCTCTATCCAGGTCGGCCTCGATGCTGCTGGTAAAACCACCATCCTGTACAAGCTGAAGCTCGGCGAAATTGTCACTACGATCCCTACGATTGGTAGGCGCACGAGTTTCTCGTTTGGTACAGTCCCTTGACGATGTCCAGGTTTCAACGTTGAGACTGTTGAGTACAAGAACATCTCTTTCACCGTGTGGGATGTCGGAGGACAGGACAAGATCCGCCCCCTCTGGAGGCACTGTATGTCGTGTTCCCATCAACATAGCCCTCCCTGGTTTATCTTCGTCTTCCAGATTTCCAAAACACGCAAGGTATCATTTTCGTGGTTGACTCGAATGATCGGGAACGTGTGTCGGAGGCCCGAGAGGAACTCCAGCGGATGTTGAACGAGGATGAGCTCCGGGACGCCCTCTTGCTTGTGTTTGCCAACAAGCAAGATCTTCCCAACGCAATGAATGCTGCTGAAATCACGGATAAACTTGGCCTCCAAGCTCTTAGACAGCGAACATGGTACATCCAGGTTGGTGTTCTCGCAGCCATATTTCCACTCCAGTTGCTGACGTGTAACTTCTTTTAGGCTGCTTGCGCCACATCTGGTGATGGTCTCTACGAGGGTCTGGAATGGTTGGCCACCAACATCAACAAACGGCGGGTATGAAGAGAAGTGATACTGCTGGGCTCCCTATGTGCACTTGACTCGTCACTTTCCTCATGATGTCGAATGATACACTTCTTTCGTGCTAAACCATCGTTATGCCTCTGGTCTCGCCGCTCTTTTTGCCTTGATTTCTTCGTGATACGCCAACCTTGCAGCCAGTGAGGTCGTAATTAAACACCGTTGTCCCGCCGCAAGTACGCTATAGATGTTTTATACCTTCCTACTGCTATGCTATCCTGGAGTAACGGCTACTCGTTGGGGTCAAAACGGGGAATACGTGAGGCTCAGTCGGTTTAATGCATCCGCTTCTTTCCTCCGCTTCTCCCCCTTCTCCCTCGAGGGGCTGTCACGACGGCTTGCACCATACTTGGCAAGCTTCTCAAGGAGAGCCTGTAGCCTTTTTGGCTTGACATCCGCGTATGATGATTGTCGAACATTGGGGTTAAGGTATTCCTGCACGGTGTCTGATAAAATGATCTTGGCCATCTATATATCCGTCAGAAGCAGACAGCCACTTGCATACAAGTGAACGTACAGAGTGTATTTCAGTGAATACGGCTTTGAGGTGGCCCCGTCCTATGCGGCTGATCTCCCCGTCAAGGAATCGAACATCGGTTTCTATGTTGGCGACTGCGTTCTCGTTCATCACCGTTACATTCGGACCAATCAAGAAGTTCTGAAAGCCGACGACTAGATGTCAAGGATACTTGCCGACAGTTAGCAAAGCGGTAACCGACCATGAGACACTCGGCGATGTAGCCAACCGCTCCCTTGTAGGCTTCATCCTTGTAGGTATCCTCGATGGCTAGAGAATCGACGACAGTCGTGAGCCAGTTCACCAGCTCGTATAAATACATGCTTGGTGTCTCTTCCCGCCCTTGTGGTGTCCAGTCATACTCGGACAGGTCAAAGAAGTCATCCAGCTTTGAGGTGATGAGCGCAGTGATACGCTTCCGCGATCGCTGGAATGGATCTGAGAACGGCGAAGAAGCAAGGCGTATCGTACCGCCTCGTTGAGTTGACCTGGGTTGCTGGTAAGAATTCCACTGTCTGAGTGAATGAACAGGACTCGCCTGAGATTTGTCAGTGACCGCCCCAGCTCGGTGCAGGCTATCTCGAAGTACTCCAAGTTGGTCACGATCTGTGCGATTTGTGACAGTGCCGATGTGCTTTGGAGACGTTTGCTGATGCTGTCACTTATATGGTTTGATAGTAGCTTATCAAGGGACTGTAGATTAGGCACTTGTCAGTAGGAGTTGAGAAATAATACTGGTATTCTGTACCCGACTCAGAAGCTCATCGATGTTGCCATGGTGTTGTGATACTCCTTCCACAAACTGGTAGAACTTCTGAATGAAGGTCCGAATCTGTGGGAAATCATCATCAGAAGTCAGCGCTATTCGTTGACAAAGAAGAGGACATACATCTTGACAACAGAGGTAGAAGCTCTGTGACCAAGGCAGATTAAGTGGCAAAGGGCTCCTGGATAGCTGTCAGTCGAGAACGTACTACGACCCCTGAAGCGCATTCGATACTTTGAAAGGTTTTCTTGCTCTGAGGCGCTCAGCCATACCCCGCTCAGGACTGAATCTCGTTCTTGAGCGGTCATGACTTGCATCGACAAGTAGTCATCTTGCAGCACGACCTGCAAGATGGCAATGAGAATGAAACAAGGTTGGACTGCTGATGCGTGACTTACCCCGTCCAGTTTCCGGCTGAATTGGGTTTCAAGCAATCCTGCATATCTCTCAAATAACATGAGTGTCAGGGAATGAAGGGAGTGCGTTGAGTACGAGTAGGACTGTTCAACGTTGAGATCAATATCAAGGCTGAGGCACGGAACACCCAAAACGCACCTCGAGGGTCATTACGAAAGCTGTTAGACATTCCTTAACCCTCAGGAATGTGTCCGGGTCCTTCTCCTCCGTCAGGGCGCCACTTATTGCCTCGGATAATCGAGTCACCACTGCTTCCCACAGCTCTTCGACTTCTCGCTCTGAGCGGAAGCCGGATGTTGTTTCCAAGACGTGGTACTCTATTATGAAGAAACCACATATTTCCTGAACGAGAAGAGGGAGCGAGGATAGGGAAAGTGGCGTCGGGAGGATAAGGTCTGATTGAGCCTAAGTACAGGGTTAGTGGTGATTATAATTTATATATGGAAAGTAATACCTTGCGATCGGCTTGGTACGAGCTTCGCAGATCGTCGAGTGAATCTAACGACATGTAGATATGGATACACTGGTATAACGGCTGGAAGTCGACTTTGATCTTGTCACTGTCGAGGATGTTGTCTGTCCGTAGACATATGAAGCTCGCGTAAATCAGTAGGGACATTAGCAACACTCACTGTCCGTTCTTTCATACGTAGCCATCTCGACTGCACTGCCTACACGACTCAATCTCAACATTGGATCCTTTTCCCGTCGGGACCTCCATTTGCGTGTTCGTGCATCCATAGCCTCTAATGCCGCCTTCCCCACCTGTCCTGTGACATTCCTGATTTCCAGTAGCCACTGTTTCATGGAGGCTGTGACAGCGTTCTGGACCTGGATTCGAAGCGAAGGTAACGAGGAAAGGAGATGCTGGTATAATGGGGTTTGCGACAACGAGGTCAGTGGCATATTCTGGATGTCCTCCAGAGACTTCGGCGACCGATACATCAGTATAGGGATGTCAAAATACCGAGACTCGACTTACTCGTAAGGCACTCCAAAACCTGCCTTCCTGGATCATGTCACCAATGCGATCAACAACATCCAGCAGCTTTAGGGAAGCTTGGAGGGTGTCAATTGCTTCATCAAGGTTTGCGGCAGTCTTCTTCGACTGCAGCAAAGTTCTCTTCTTCTCGACTAGACCTTTCCCGACTTGGGCAACACTTTCGTCCAAGGTTGCAATCTTCTCGCGTAGGTTGGTCGTGTATGACTTAACAGTGAAGAGAGTGGAGACAGAGGAGATGAATTCTTGATAATTGTCGGTGCAAATAGTTTCTATCTCGCTATCCTTTGCCTCGATGAGGGCTTGGAGGTTGCGCAGGTAGACTTCCTGTTGCCGGTTGGCATGGATTTGTTTAATGATGGGTCCCAGCTGCTCCAGATTCTCTGAAGACGAAGATGCATCAAGAAGATGAATCTGCTGAAGTTGCTGATCGATGCTTTCTTGCGTATATTGCAGGCGGCGTCGTGGTGGCATGGTTGTCGAAACTGCCTTGGATGATACTGCCAAGACGTGCTTTAATCCATATCGAGGCAGGGGTTGGGCGGTTGTTTGGCAAAGGCTTTAGATCCAAACATTGTAGCCCCATTCGGGCAACCAACCCTGTCATTATAAACTAGTTTCCCCGAGATTTATCCGCTCCTAGTATTGTTGCCATTCCGGCCCGACGTCAAACGCTCCTGATGAGTCCGATGTCGCTTGTGCGGAGGATAATGCTAAATTTCCGAGCATCCTTAGCTACAGGCAATCTTTCCCCGTCTCTGAGTAACACTGAAGAAGCCTAAGATCTGTTATTTCTATTCACTCGAGCTCAGCCGGTATGCCTGAAGTAAAGTTCCAGGTTGAAGCAGTGTGAGTTCTTTCTCGACCGATATACACTATCAATGATCTTAAGAGATAACAATCAATAGACTGTTTGACATGGACGGAACATTGGTCGATTCGACCACTGGTGTCGTCGGCGCTTGGTCAACTTTCGCAGAGCAATATCCTGGCCTCGATGTGAAGACCATACTAAGCAGTCAGCGCCTTTCTCTTTTGATCTAATTTCTACAGCGTCCGACCCGGCGTAAATAAACTTTTCAGGCTCGCATGGTGTCAGGACAGTGGATAACCTCAGAAAGTGGTGCGGCATCACTGATGAAGCAACGCTCAAGGTTTCTCTCATGTTCCCGTTGTTTTCGTCATGACGTTCTTCCAACCTCTGATCTAACAGGAAGAAGCTGCTCGATTTGAGCGGGCGATCGTTGAGACATCAAGCAATGGCATTACCATACTCCCAGGCGTGCGCCCGATCATCGACAACGTAAATCTTTATTCATGACTTAGCTTGCTGACAACTCATATGCCCCCCTCCTCCATGTCAGTTACTACCGGCCAAGAGTCTGCCTGGTCAGCGTTGGACCATCTGCACATCCGCAACTAGACTCTATGCAACTGCAGCTCTGAAAGCGGCAGGCATAGAAACTCCTGAAGGGATTGTGACTGCTGACGATGTCACCAATGGGAAACCAGAGTAATACTCCGGGACTGCCCCCGTTACTGGTGATGATTGATGTTTCTTCAAGCCCAGAACCGTATAACGAGGGCGCCAAGTCCTGTGGTTTTGACGCGAACAACTGTTAGCTGCTTCCTACCACCATGCCTACACGAATGCTCACTGGTTTTATATAGGTGTTGTCGTAGAAGATGCTCCGGCCGGTGTCAGGAGCGGCTTGGCCGCGGGCTCGAAAGTGATTGGTCTACTGACAACCCATTCGAGAGAACAAATGACGGGAGCTGCTCTCGGAGCGCCTGAGGGAAGATTCTACCTTGTGCAAGACTTGTCCAGGCAAGTGGAAGGAATTCATGAGTGACCTCTGTGTTCTGACGGTGGTGGACAGTGTCTCGATGATGCTAACTGACACTGGGGTTGAAGTAAAGGTCAATTTGGAGTAGACACACTTCCTGATCGGTGGATGGTCGATCAGGCAAGCTATAATAGAATGTAAGCCTCCTTCGAGTCAAATAGTGACAGATCAATATCTTAAGAATTATCCAGAGAACAACAGCATGAACAAGAAAGCGGAAGTTGTTAGAGAAAAATAGAAACCACAGCGAAAGCGAACAATCTAATACTCGGCGCCTTCCTCTTCGTTGTCTGCCGAGTCGGTGCCCACTTCCTCATAATCTTTCTCAAGCGCCGCAAGATCCTCCCGTGCTTCTGAGAATTCACCCTAGAGGACAGTGAGTTGAGGGGGCTACAGCATACAGGAAGATCACGCACCTCTTCCATACCCTCACCAACATACCAGTGCACAAAGGCACGTTTTGAGAACATCAAGTCGAACTTATAGTCTGATGCAGAATATCAGTACGTGAGTACAATCATCTGGTTCTTATACTCACCAAGTCGACTCCATGCAACGGAGATGGCAGTGGTACTGAATACGGGATCAGTGAATGTTGCCTCGTGTTACCCATCAATGACACTTACTTCGACAACATGCAGAGACTGCGGGAGGTCTTGGCCAAATCACCGCCGGGGATGGTGGCAGAGGGCTCGTTGCAGATACCGAGCTTGAAACCAGTTGGGCACCAGTCAACGAATTGGATAGTCCGCTTGGTCTTGATGCTGGCAACGGCTGCCTGGACATCCTTGGGAACGACATCACCACGGTAAAGCAGAGCACAGGCCACTGTCAACGTGAAAATGTAAGAAAGCTGCTTGAAAACAAGAAGGCAGGCGCGTACTGTATTTGCCATCCTTGGGATCACATTTTACCTACAAAGAGGTCAGCAATGTATTGACAATAGAACGGATGCCACCTACCATCTGGTGTCCGCTCTCGAAGCACGAGAAGGTCATCTCATTGACCGAGTTCTGCTCATGAGTTGCCTTCTCAGCCGACAGGAGAGGAGCGTAGGTAGCAAGGGGGAAGTGAATACGGGGGAAGCTACAAAATCCATCAGTTTAGGTGGACAACACGACGCATACACCTGACTTACGGGACAAGATTGGTCTGGAACTCGTTCAAATCGACGTTCAAAGAGCCGTCGAACCGGAGTGAAGCCGTGATCGAGGAAACGACCTGAGCAATCAACCGATTCAAGTTGGTAAAGCTAGGTTGTGCAACGCCGAGGTTCTTCTTGCAAATATCATAGATAGCTTCATTGTCAACCTATTTTGGGTCAAACGCGTTAAATATCTATTAATATTCCCTTCGGGAAAGAAATGCAATAAATTACCATGAAAGAGCAGTCTGAGTGCTCCAGGGTCGTGTGAGTCGTAAGAACCGAGTTGTAAGGCTCGACGATAGAGCTGGAGAGCTGAGGTGCAGGGTATACGCAGAACTCCAGCTTCGACTTCTTGCCGTAGTCAGTCGAGAGCCGTTCAAGCAAAAGTGCGCCGAAACCCGATCCGGTTCCGCCACCGAAAGAGTGGAACACGAAAAACCCTTGCAAGCCCGAGCAGTTGTCGGCGAGACGACGCAGCTTGTCCATGACAGGGTCAATCAACTCCTTGCCCACAGTGTAGTGACCACGAGCATCTGAAAAAAGAAGGCGATTGCAAAGCGATTAACAACAAATTATTTAAATATCGTCAACACGCCGGGACTTACAGTTGTTGGCGGCATCCTCCTTGCCAGTGATCATGGTCTCGGGGTGGAAGAGCGACCTGTAAGGACCGGTCTTGACCTCGTCTATGGCACCAGGCTCCAAGTCAATGTACAGGGAACGGGGCACGTGTTTCCCTGAACCAGTTTCGGAGAAGAACGTAGAAAAGCCTTGATCGGTATTCGCGTTCGGGTCGATGACGCGACCATCAGGCTACAAAGCAGCTACAGCACACTGGTTGTATGAGGCAAAGGAGGACTTACGCTCAAACCGTGTTCCAAAGTGTAAAGCTCCCCTGGTCGCTGTGAGTCAAGGGACGATGATGGAGATTGGATATGGCTTACAGCAGGCATTTCCAATTTGAACGCCAGCTTGACCGACATGGAGAGAGATGACTTCACGCATTGTCTTGAGCTAAAACACCGGTGTAGAGTGAAACTGGTTTGGTTGATCGTGAAGGTAGGAAACAAGTATCACCAAAGAAATACCCCGTCTCGTCTGACAAAATTTGTTGGAATACATGTCTCGTTATGGAAATATATCGGTCATACTCATCCCACAAACAATAATTTGTTTCCTGTTCCCGCAACCCCTCGAAATCGCGGATAGCCTTCTGAACACCTGCGGTTCCGTGTCCCGCCTGATTTACCTGCAAGCTTGACGAAGAGGTCATTGGCGACTAATGATGGTCACTAATCCTTGCATGATACGTATCACGCACCCCCTTTTCACAGTATCGTCAAGTACAGTCTCATGGGGACGTGCGTTGCACTGTATTCCGCTGCAGCGTGGCATGCTAATCTTTTCGAGGTGCCCAACTACTTCGCAAATAGACGTAAAGAGTACAACGACTACATGCCCATTGATCGAATTACATGGTTCCAGCCCTAGATGATGTCAAAGCCACAAGAGGCAGCTCACAACGATCACACCAACGATTAATCCAGAGGTTAAAAGAAAAGCGTGTTCCAATACTGAAGTTTTGTTACGTGTCAAGTTGGTATCGGTAAAGGTATTCGTAAAAATCATGAAAGTGGCGATGGGGAATTAGGAGAACAACTAGCTTTGTAAGGGATCCATGCAAGGGTAGAAAGAAGGATAGATCTAGTATTCTCCGCCCTCCTCAACGTCAGCAGAGTCAATACCAACCTCCTCGTAGTCCTTTTCGAGGGCAGCGAGATCCTCGCGAGCCTCCGAGAACTCACCCTCCTCCATACCCTCACCAACGTACCAATGGACGAAGGCACGCTTCGAGTAGAGGAGGTCAAACTTGTGGTCGAGTCGGCTCCACGCTGTCGAGATGGCAGTGGTATTTGACAGCATGCACATTGAGCGCGAAACCTTCGCGAGGTCACCACCAGGGATGTGTGCGGGAGGTTCATTGCAGATACCGAGCTTGAATCCAGTGGGGCACCAGTCGACGAACTGAATGGTTCGACGGGTCTTGATGATGCTAACGGCGGCGTTGACGTCCTTGGGGACAACATCACCACGGTAGAGCAAAGCGCAAGCCACTGATGTCATCCAGTTAGGTACGCGCGTAACATGAAGCATATTCTTACGTACTGTATTTGCCCTCACGGGGATCACACTTCACCATCTGGTTGCCAGTCTCGAAGCACGAGAAAGTCATATCAGCAACCGAGTTCTGCTCGTGATGAGCCTTCTCCGCCGAGATGATGGGAGCAAAGGTGGCCAATGGGAAGTGGATACGAGGGAAACTAGAGGGCTCCTAAGCTCAAGAATCGGGACATGATACCACTAACACTTACGGAACAAGATTAGTTTGGAACTCGTTCAAGTCGACGTTGAGGGATCCATCGAACCGCAACGAGGCAGTAATCGAGGACACGACTTGAGCAATCAAGCGGTTGAGGTTCGTAAAGCTGGGTGAGGTGATGTTAAGATTCCGCTTGCAGATGTCGTAAATTGCCTCGTTGTCGACCTAATTTGACGTGTCGATGAGGCCAGGCAGACATGCATGCAGCAAATTTACTAACCATGAATGAACAGTCGGAGTGCTCGAGGGTGGTATGAGTCGTCAAAACAGAATTGTATGGTTCGACCACGGAGTTAGCCATCGTAGGAGCAGGGTACACGCTGAACTCCAACTTCGACTTCTTGCCGTAGTCGGTCGAGAGACGCTCAAGGATCAGGGCACCGAAGCCTGACCCAGTACCGCCACCAAAGGAGTGGAACACGAAGAAGCCCTGCAGACCAGCGCAGTTGTCGGCAAGCCGACGGACTTTGTCCATAACGTTGTCAATCTGCTCCTTGCCAATAGTGTAGTGCCCACGAGCATCTTTTGCATAGCATTGGTTAGTTGGATCCGCGTGTTAAAGTGAATGAATGAACCCACAGTTGCTCGCGGCATCTTCTTTGCCCGTAACAAGAGTCTCGGGGTGGAAGAGACTCCTGTAAGTGCCAGTCCGAACCTCGTCAATCACGTTAGGCTCAAGATCGATGTACAGCGACCGTGGCACGTGTTTGCCCGATGAGGTCTCGGAGAAGAAAGTGCTGAAGCCACCGTCGTTAGCAGATGGAGAGCCTTCAACAAGGCGGCCATCCGGCTGCAAGATCGGATCAGCGCGATGCCAATTTATAGTAGATCAAATCAAATTACACTGAGACCGTGCTCGACGGTGTACAGTTCCCCTGTAAATCCAAGTTAGCACCATTCTGAAGTATATCAGATAGTGAAATAAGACGCCCGACGCGTGTTAGTGGCGCGCGGCAACACAAAAAACGCGGTTCAAGAAAATGGAGAAGTGACATACAGCAGGCAT
Organism: Hydnomerulius pinastri MD-312; assembly: GCA_000827185.1. Classification (NCBI taxonomy): domain Eukaryota; kingdom Fungi; phylum Basidiomycota; class Agaricomycetes; order Boletales; genus Leucogyrophana; species Leucogyrophana pinastri. Next base: position 1,143,983 of record KN839835.1, read on the forward strand.
TTCCAATCTGGACACCAGCTTGGCCGACGTGGACAGAGATGACTTCACGCATGATTTCTGAAAGATTTGGCTGGATAGGTTGTTAGATCTTTCATCCACACGGTTTGCCACGAGAAAACGCGTTCAAAGGCAACTTACTGAGTGGACGGGAGGCGAGGATGGGTGATGGTCCAGAAGAAAGGGCCAAGGGTTAAAAGAGCGACAAACACATGGCGCTTATCTAAGCTAGTCTAGTTCTCACGCCGCCTCAATGCCGGCTACGTTTATGTCAATTTAGGCAAGGCAGCCTCGAAGAAGATATTGGTGGAGGACTCCGAGTAAGGCTCACTGGCAAGCTGGTGCCTGCGTTCAATGATCACGTTCACCCCACTCGCAGGCGCTGTAGGTGCATCCAGTACTGTCCCACTAGCTTATCTTCTCCAGGTAGACGACGTCCGCGTTCTACTTGACTGTGGCTCCCCAGACTGGAGCCCAGAAGAGCACGGTCTATCCACCTCCTTCCCTTGGTCCAATTATTGCAACGCTCTGCGAGAGTACGTATTACGAACTAACCCACTGCACTGCAATTCCTGACTGACCTCACAGATGTGCACCTACTGTCGACCTCGTGCTCCTCTCTCATGGGGACCTTGCACACTCTGGGCTCTACGCGTATGCCTATGCCCACTGGGGCCTCAAAGCCCCAGCTTACACCACAATCCCCGTCCAGGCTATGGCACGAATAGCAACCCTTGAGGACGTGGAGGGAACCCGCGACGAACAAGACGTTGATCCAGAACAGTCCCAACCGAACGAGAGTCCAGGCCCTGATGGCGCCGAAGAAGGGAGTCCCGCTAATGTGAATGACTCGGATAAACAATCTTCTCCTATGAAATACATCGCAACAGCACATGAAGTTCACGAGGCATATGACGCTGTGAACACCCTGCGTTACTCCCAGCCCACGCACTTACAGGGTTAGTCTCGACAATGCCTGTATGATATCGGCACGATAATCAATAATTGTTCACTTTGTACAGGTAAATGCCAAGGTATAACCATCACACCCTTTGCCGCGGGACATACTCTTGGTGGGACAATATGGAAAATTCGGTCCCCATCCGCTGGAACGATCGTTTATGCTGTCAATATGAACCACATGAGAGAACGTCATCTTGATGGCACTGTTCTGTACAGACCATCTGCTGGCGGTGTCTTCGAGCCACTCGCTCGACCCGACCTTTTCATTACGGATGCCGACAGGGCAAACGTCATAACAAGCAGAAGAAAGGACCGCGATGCAGCGCTAATAGGTGTGTAGCCCCGTGATGCTCCAAGTGTTGTTCTGTTGACCAACAAGTCTTTCATAGATGCTATTGGTGCTACTCTGTCATCGAGGTCCTCCTTGCTCTTGCCCTGCGACTCAGGTCCCCGCCTGCTCGAACTGCTAGTGTTACTCGATCAGCACTGGAAATACGCAGACTTCCGCTTTCCCATATGCCTCTTGTCCCGCAATGGCCGAGAAATGCTCACGTTCGTGCGCAGCATGATGGAGTGGGTTGGCGGAACCGTCAGCAAAGAAGATGTCGGTGTCGATGGCAGCGGTAAAACCGGCAATAAACGACGGCGGGGAGACGATGATGCAGACGATGAGGCGTTGGGCGCGTTTGCGCTCCGTTTCAGGTGATTCATCTGGGTTATTTCGTTACGCCATATTCAGGAGAAATTTAACGTCTGTCAGATACCTGGAATTCTTCCTAAATCCTCACTCACTCATGCAGACCTACTCGTCGAAGGAGCCTAAGCTCATTTTGGCCGTCCCAGCATCTCTCTCGCACGGACCTTCGAGAGCGTTGTTCGCAGATTTCGCAGCCGTCCCGGATAACGTCGTACTTCTCACCAGTAGAGGAGAAGAAGGCACCTTGTCTCGTATCCTCTTCGACCGATGGAACAACTCGCAAAGAGGCGACGATAAATGGGACAAGGGCAAGATAGGAAGTAACATCATGATGGACGGATCTCTCCAACTCAAGGTATCTTTGGTTTCTTCACCTCCGCTGGGTTCGTGTGCTGAACATACACCTAAGATGAACTCCAAAGTCCCTCTTCAAGGCGCCGAACTCGACGCCCATCTCGCCAAAGAACGCGCTGCCAAAGAAAAAGAAGCCGCTCAACAAGCCGCCATCGTCCGAAACCAAAGGATGCTTGAAGCAGATGAGGACGAGGACGACGAAGACTCTGATTCTGATTCCGAGGAGGATGAAGACGAAGTTCAGCGTGCGCTCGACGACGAGGAGATGGACATGGCTGGCGACGATACAGAAGTGACTTCGAGGCGAAGACGGAAGAGCGAGAAGATGGAAGATAACGCGGATTGGGGACTTGACATGGATGATGGGTTGACGAAGACTTTACTTTCGTTTGACATTTATCTGAAGGGTAATGTCGCGAAGGCTACTTCGTTCTTCAAAAGTGCGGGCGGTCAAACACAACGGTTCCGTATGTTCCCTTACGTGGAGAAGAAGAGGAAGGTCGACGAATACGGCGAAACCATTGACGTCGGGATGTGGCTACGTCGAGGTAAAGTATTCGAGGATGATGCTGAAGGCGACGATGTCAAGGAGACGAAGCGTAAGCAGGCAGAGGAGGAGGCAAAGGTACCGTGCAATGCGGCGCGCTTTTGAGGTGATTTACAAGTACTAATCAGTTACGCAGACTGCCGTCCAAGAGCCACCTTCGAAGTATGTCTCGTCTGAAATCGAGATACAACTAGCTTGTCGGCTGCTTTTCGTCGACATGGAGGGTCTCAATGACGGTCGCGCTGTCAAAACTATCGTACCTCAAGTCAATCCTCGCAAAATGGTACGTCAGCGAGGATCAGACACATTCATCCAATACTCAACGAGTTCTTCTACAGATCCTAGTGCACGCTCCCATGGAAGCAGCCAGAGTCCTCATTGAAAGCTGTGGACAAATTCGTGCGATGACAAAGGACATTTACGCTCCCACAACAGGCGAAAGTATACAAATTGGTCAACAGACCAACAGCTTCTCAATATCTCTAAGCGATGAGGTACTGAACACCATCAAGATGTCACGAGTATGTAACTTTGCCTGCAGCAGCATACCCTTTTCGCATACTGATTCTTTCGATCAGTTTGAGGACAACGAAGTGGGTTTTGTCACTGGTCGGGTGGTGAACCACTTCAGCTCGACGATACCCGTCCTCGAGCCTTCTGGAGCTTCAATACAGCCTTCGGATACAAATGAAAGGACCGATTTACCTCAAAATCGTGTGCTTGGGTCGAGACCTGCCCGAGCTCTTCCTCATTCAACAATGATCGGCGAGCTCAAACTAACAGCTCTAAAAGCGAGACTTGCATCTATTGGCATCCCTGCTGAGCTTATCGGAGAGGGTGTGCTCGTCTGTGGCGCAGGGGCCAAGCGAGACCAGTCATCCGATAACATCGACGAGACCGTAGCCGTGCGCAAGACAGGCAGGGGGAAAGTCGAGCTCGAAGGCAACGTCTCCAACGTCTATTATATTGTACGGAAAGAGATCTATGGCTTACACGCACTTGTAGCTGCTTAGAATGCACATATGTAACGATATCTTGGGGAGCATCCGACTCCTGAATTGAGCCGCATTGACGTCCAACCAAAAATTAAGCCCCTTTGCCTGCGTCCTCTTTCAAGCTTACTATCCTGTTGAGCACCAAGTAGTCGCCCTGACTCCCGCTGCATGGGCTGTCTGGCTTGTCGAGCATTGCCACTCGTGAGTCCGAGTCGAGCGCGAAGTATGCGACACGAAGCCCTTGGAAGCGGACGCACTCCTTCCCTACGAGCTGTTCGGGGGTGACCACAGGGGTATCTGGGTCCAGAGGTTGTTTGGATCCGTCGGCTTTTGATTTCTCGGCACGGGCCCTGCTCTCAGCCAGAGCATTCTTAATAGACTCCCGAGCAAGTGGCCAAAAGCCGACTTCCACCATGGCCCCCTTCACAATGTCCATGTTATGGGGGTTGATGTCAGCTTTGAAATCTGGAACTGCAGCCATAGGGTTATCGCTCTTGAAAAGGGGGTAGAAAATCCGCGTTTCATCGACGCGGACGGGACTTCCGGACGGTGCGTGTTCCGCAACCCATTGAATATATGCTTTGGGTTTCGCTGTGCTTTTGTCTTCGAGGTGACAGATGAGCTCTGTGACTTCGCCGGTGCTTTGGTCCGTCTTGTAAGATGTACAAGTGATGGGATGGGGCGCTTGGAAGAGGCCGACGGTCTTTCCCGGCGCAAGGCGAAAGTAGTCTTTAGAGTCCTCTAGCCTGAAGTCGTCGGCATCGATGTAGAGGGTACGCGTGAAAGGGATAGTAGAAGTTCCGAGCTCGGGAACTTTGGGATGGAGGGGTTTCTCAACCATAAGGACGTAGTCCTCCGGGAGGTTCTCGATGGTGACTTTGAGTGGACGCAGTACCATGAGCAGGCGTGGGGCGGTACCCTCCAGATATTGCCTGACGGTTTGTTCGAAGCGCGCTATCTGGATGTTTGACTCCGCAGTGGAGACACCGAGAGTGCTTACGAAAGAGAGGATTGCCTCAGGGGGAACTCCTCGGCGTCGAAGAGCAATAACTGTGTAGAGCCGTGGATCGTCCCATCCTGCAACGTAACCCTCGTTCACGAGCTGCAGTATCCTGCGTTTCGAGTTGATCGTTCCCGTGACGTTCAGTCTGCCGAATTCAGACTGCTTCGGCTTGTAAACTTCGAGAGCATCGCAGAGCCACTCATATGACTGGCGAGAAGTAACGAACTCTGTTGTGCACAAGGAGTGGCTGTGTAGGAGATTCATCTTAGATCTGAGTCTGACGAGGGCAAGCTGGAACACTCACGATATGTTCTCGAAACTATCGACCAGGCAATGGGTGTACTCGTACGTTGGGTAGATTTTCCATTTGTCGTGGGTGCGGTGGTGAGCGGAATCCATGACCCGGTACGCAGTCAGATCCCACATCTTAGGATTCGGATCGGTTAGGTCCTGCTTCATCCGTAAGAAGGCCTCCTTGGGGCGATATAAACCGTCCTTCATCTTCTTAAACTCCTCGAGAGACTCTTCAACGGGTCTGTCTCGGTGAACACAAGCTCTAGGAGCAGCAACCTTTTCACCCCTATCCGCTTTGATCTGTTCCTCTAAAGGGATAAAAGTAAATGAGTAGAACACAAGAGATCTTCCGCGCTCACGTACGAGAACAGTGGCATACGTAGGCCTTGTCTCGCTTGATCAGCTCAATTGCGAGCTCGTACAACTGATCGAAGTAGTCGCTTGAGTAGGTGATCTTCCATGGCTCGAATCCTAGCCAACGGACAACCTCGATTATACTCGTGAAATATCTTGCCTCTTCTTTTTCTGGGTTCGTGTCATCGAAACGGAGATAGCACCGCCCACCATGGTGTGCAGCATAACCGAAATCTACAAAGATTGCCTTGCAGTGACCTATGTGCAGATAGCCGTTAGGTTCGGGAGGGAAGCGGGTATATACCAGGCCGCCAGTTGCGGCCAGATGCTTTTCACGAAGTTCGGAACGAATCTGCGGATTCTCGCCGGGTTTGTGCAGAGCGCCGAGGAAACCCTCCTCGAATACCACCTTCCTGGATTTGGCCCTTTGCGCAGCATCAGAGACGGACGCAGTGTTATCAGTCGGTTCAGTCGGTGCATTCGCTGCCTTCTTCGGTTCCTGATGAGAGTCATGATGTCACAGCGAAGCGAACAGTATAATGAACGTGACGAACCTTTGCTTTGGGCTTCGCAGCCTCTTTCGCACCAAAAGTCTGTGTGAACACTCGCTCAACTGCCTGCTTGACTTCAAGCGGGTTCGCCCAACGAAGTGCGGGTTCATTCTTGACTCCGCTGATCGCAGCGCCAAGGTTGGCCCATCCAGAAGCGGTGTTCGATTGGATGTACTTCTTGACCGAATCATCAAGTTGCTCCGTGGTTATGACGACCCCTGAATCGGACAATTATTCAGCAGCAGACAGGAAGACATGGATAACGCACGCACCAACGCCACAGGTTTCATTAAACTCGGCTTCGTCTACCGGCGCTGTGCGACCCTCGAAGTACTTCGCTGCCACTAGTTGCGACGTTGATCGGCCACCGGAGACAAAAGACGGCGACGAGACGACTAACCATTCACCTGATCCGTGGACTTGAGTCTCTCCTCACGGATGGCCTTGACGATGTACCCTGCCCCGTCGTCGGAGACATTCTGAGATTTGGAGAGTTGGACAGCAAGCGCTGCAACGAGCACGGCTCGCTTCTCCCCGAGGGGATCTGACTTGGAAGCAAGATCGTGTGATTCGATGAGACCCCTCAGAACCGTCGCGCTTTTCGCGTTCTTGGCTGCCTCCGCAGCCTTCGATTGGGAGAGACCAATGGACTGGAAGACAGGGATAAAGGTATCTGATGTATCGGTCTTGGACGCCATTCTTGCGCTATCCGTGCAAATCAGTGATCGCTGTCGATGATAGCACAGACAAGAAACCAGTTAACCTGCCGCCGTAAGTAGAGCCTGTATCCGTTTAACTAGATCCGTTTTGGGCCCAGGGCAGTAGATTGGATAGTCACTCTAGTCATCGGAAATACTCCGAGTCATCTATTATCTAATCTAACATACCTCAATGCATCTCATTGCCCAAAATACATACGCCCTGGCACACGACTTGTTCAGGATTTCCTTGTTTTCGGGCAGTCAGGATGTCAGTCTAGTGTACTATGACATCCCCAAGATCTCCGACAATCTGTCTCTTCGGTCTTCCATCGGGCCGTTGTCCGATCACTCTGACCTCCATCTTCTTGGCCGACAATTCTGCAACGGTCTCAGCTCCGTCGCTATCTAGAAATTTCAGGGACAAGTTCATGATCTTGTTCAGGATAAGTCGTGCTCCCTTGCGTGACGCAAGTGGCAAGACCGGGAAGTCCGAAAAGGAGGTATGTTGAGCTCGAGCTTCAAAAGACATAAATATTTCTGCTGTCGGGATATCAGGGACTGAGAGTAATCACCGATTGTCAGCAATTGCCATTGATTCTTCTCCCAGGACCCAGCAACCTCCGTTAATCGTTCGAAGTGATCTTTCCACAGCGTGAAATTTTCCGAGTTTATGACCAGTATTCTGGGCAGGGCATGCTCTCTGAAGGTATGATGGGGCAATGGGCCTGGCGAGGGTAATGGCTCGAGCCAGGGGTCGAGTATGAGAGCTTTTTGTGTCGGTATGAAGGGCTCGTTCTCTGGGGGGTCATTGGATAATATTGATAGCTAGATAGTGTTTAATACTGCAAAAACCGAGAGAGGTAGCAGACTCCATGGCACTTACAACGGTCGCTCCTCCAAATGAATGTCCGGCAAGGACCACATTTTCTTCGCACTGTATTGGTTTTTCACTCCCAATACTTGTCCAGCTTGACCAATCAATGGAAGAGCCGTCGATGGTGTGCAGACCGCCCGCAGACTCCTGGTGGCCGTTGTCAACGAGTGTTCGTATCGCCGCGAACGCGTGATAGATCTCTCGTCGCCTGAACGCGAGCTGATCTCCGCGAAAAGATAGTATATTGCACTCCGCAGGAGGGTGCTCAGGTGGCCAGCTAGAGATATCAGGTCAACATGAATACCCTAGAGATAAGAGCGTCGAGCCTACACTAAGTCGGCTTCTTTGATATAAAGCGTTGGAGCGGAGGACGAGGGTACAACGACATGACCTGATCCATCGCGATGCTCTAAGGCAAGCACGACGTGTCCAGTGGACGCCATTCGGGTACACACTTGACTTTATCCGGGGTAAGCAACAGAGTCCAGTTCGCTGGCACACTTACCTATACGCAGTCCGACTACCGCCCAATCCATGCGAGAAAACGACAAGGGGCCAAGGAGATGATTTAAAAGCATCAGAACCACCCGTGGCATGTGAGTTAAGGAGGGGCGCATTGGGGTAGACGGGTATCTGCAAGTAGAAACCGAAGGTTGGCCGAGTGTGTAAGAATTATGGGGTGCGGGTTGATGAGCTATGACGAGCCTTCAGCAGCGCACCATAAAGATACACGATTGGCCACAATAGCCAAGGGGATAGACCTGTTCCCAAGCACGTTTACTCTTTGGAGCACCAAGAGACAACCCCCGACTGAACTCACCTGAAAAGTGGGCATAGCCTCGCAATGATTCTCTCAGTGGACTAGATTTTCAGACCCTTAGTGAGACGACCCCGAGGGGCAGCGGATGATACTTACCGAAGTAACCAACTGAGACCCCTAGGGGCAGTGCTTGACTGAACATCCGCCGGATAATACGCCGTGAACACGACTTCTTGGAGCACGAGCGCAGGTTTCAACTCAGTGGGAGTAGCGTAAGACACTGGCACCTTAGCGCGACTGAGCGAAGAAGGTGGGACAGCCAACTTAAATGTTGTGGCTCCCACAGGAAAACGACCTCCGGGTTTCGGCAGAAACATTGAAAGATTAATTACAAAATATGACGGTAGTGCGAAGGCCAAAGGCGGATCTGTGGCAAGCTGTTCGTCGTTCGTTTGAGGCCAAGTATGTGGTAGCCTGTGCCCCGAGACCACTGGCAGATTGCAGTGTTGTACGAGTAACTTTAGAATCCGGCTAGAATATGTGGCCGAGCCGGTGTACATGTATTTGCAGACAAATACCCGCCACGCGAGCGAGCAATTTCGGTAGTCGCAATATTCGCCTATAGCGACTTATCGTCGAGCTCAGGCATTTCAAACACAGAAACAGTACAAGGGCAGCAGTACTACAAGGGTACAAGGAACACACAGTGAACACAAAGAGACAACTAAGACCTCCGTAAATCAGTTCTTCCCCACACGTAAGACAACTCTTAATATCAATCATTCAAGAGTCAGAAAAGTCACTCGCAAATGGGTTTCTGGAGCCCGGAATGGGCCCGCTCGCGTTCCAGACTACGCCAGCTGATTCCTGAGAGGGAAGGGAGCCAGGCATGGAGATGTGTGGGTATGCGGATGGCGGGGCGGGGAGGATGCCTGCATGTGCAGAGGCTCTTGGGGGAGAAGCCATAGTGTAGACTCTCCCTGCTCTGCGAAGCACATCTGAGCTCCGAGAGGCACTGACACCAGCTTGGCATCCTCCCAGATCGGAGAACCAGGGACTGTTGCCTTCAAATTCTGGAGAGACGTCCCTCGGGAGAGGGAGCTGCCTCGAGCTCTTGTGCCTGGCTTTGAAGATATCCTCCATGGGATCAGCGGACATGTACGCTGCAGACCTCAGGGAACTCGCGCGCATGAAGCCCTTGTCATTCGGCACTGAGTCCCGCTGGACCTTGGCCTCCGCAGGCGCGCGCGTAGGAGTTTGCTTTCCCAGCTCCTTCCGAAGGGTGACGATCTGGTTCTTCAACATCGCCCCGAAGTCTACCTCCTCATCGTCGCTTGCATTTGTGATAAGCACGAGGGTGGACACACTGTCAGGAACAAAACGTGGTGAGTGTGGAAATCGCGGCGCCTTTCTGCAGCGTTACTTACAAGGCCTCTTTCAAGTAGGCGAAGCTGAACCCTTGTGTTATATCGGCCACTTCTTCGACGAGAGAATCCGGGAAAGATATTTCACTGTTGTCCTTGAGCTTGTCTTGCCAGTACTTGGCATAAAGTGCACGTTCTTCGCGGTCGGGATCGTCGAAAAGGCTAATGATTTGGTCAACGCTGGCGACTCTGGTGACAGCTATCAGCTCACTATTTGCGATCAAATCTGCTGGGCCTGCTGGACAAGGCGGGATCCAACCTGTCGAAATGATTGGTGGAACCGATCACAAGCAGACCATCATTGCCCTCGAGACCATCGAGTTGATTTAGGAAGAACGAGCGGTTGCGGTCGTTGATCAGACTGTCGAGATCTTCCAGGATCAGCTGTTGGGAAGTGATCGCGAGACTTGTTCAGAGAACGATATGCTGTGTCAGGAGACAAACATACAACACACGGGGCCACTTGGCGTGCCTTCTGAAATACATTCTGCATAGAGGCTTCTTCACCTTGGAAGCCTGTCATCACGAGTAAGTACTGCAAATAAGCCATCGAGTTTTGATCCACTTACTCTGGAATGATTTGACATAGAGAGGTGTAAACCCACGCTCAGCGCAAGTCTTCATCACAACTTTGATGCTGATAGTCTTCCCGTTGCCTGGCGGTCCGTACATGATCAGACCACGCTAAAACGGACCATCAGTACATGCAAACAGCTACAGGGCACGTATGCTCCCACCTTCCATGGGAGAGAAAGCTTCTTGTATATCTGCTCAGACTTGAAGAAACCGTATATATCTTTCTGCAGCGCCTTCTTGGCCTCGTCTTTCATGACAACGTCATTCCACGACGAGTTCTGCACTTCAAACCACAGCGATGAGTTCTTGGACCAGAAGCCTTGATTGAAGACCCAGATCTCATCATGGACCTGGTTTTGGAAGAGACCTGCGGAGAGAACAAGGTCTCGCGCAGGCTCCTCTGAGCCTTCATGAAGGATGAAATGCACGGTCTTGTAAAAACTCCCGAACGGAACCTAGTGAACACGTCAGCAAAGCACTGTTGGGTCTCAGAGGCGCCTGTCATACTCACCCTCGCGATGCTGACAATAAATTCTTGATTCTGATCAACGGTACCTCAGTATAGCATCAGCAGTAAATGTGAATCTCGTACCCTCCAGGTAGCTTTGAATGTGCCGAAGATAACACTGTCTATGAGCGTCCCAGGTACCTTGCCTCCAATCCGTCTGGGTATAGATGCAAACTGGGTGTTGGCGACAACCTCGGATGTCGAGAGGGGCTCGAGTTGGACCCCAGGAAACGAGAGAAGGTTGAGCCCATCAGATATGACGAGAGAATGCCCTGGGTATAATTTTCGCAGTGTATCAGCGCTGATAATAGGCGCTTTAGTTAGTGTTGCCACTTGGAGAAGATGCGAAGCTTACGCAGTGAGCTCTGGGTTGACATGTTTGGCAGAAGCTACAAATGACAGAGGGAGCACTGAGACAACGCCTCGACTGTGAAGACGGAGGGCGCAAACCTTGGTCTACCCACTTCTCATAGAAGTTACTGGGCTGGTTCAGCTCGTTATCAAGGCCCGCCTCCGTGTCGGGTACGGTGTAGGACATTATTGTCGGGCTCAGCCTCATGTCAGAGACATCTATATATTCGAGCTCATCTTGCAATTGACTGAAGCCTGCCATGGTCGGTCAAATTGGTTCCAGATAGTTCAAGAGAGAATCGCGTGTTTTGAGGGCACACGATTACTGCGGTTAGAGACCACTAAGCGCCCTACTGCACAGGAGATTGTTGCAATAAGGCACGGCTCACGCGGAGGGCAGCAACTGCCTGCGACTGCCCGTAATTCTAATGTGTCAATAGAGCAGGTTTAGGGGCTAAATCTCCCAATCAGGTAGTTTCTGGGCTGAACTCAAAAAACCGGAGCACCCGGAATAGCTCAGAACTCTCACCACTGCCAGCCAGATCTGCTGCACTTTGTTCACTTTATCACGACCCGCAAACGAAGGCCATGTCAACCCAACCTCTCCTGCAACGCACCGCATCCAAGCGTATTGCACTTCCCGTCAGGGTTGAGCCAAAAGTTTCGTTCGCAAACGAACGAACGTTCTTGTCATGGCTCCACTTTACCGTCGTTCTTGGCGGCCTTGCCGTCGGTCTGCTGAACTTTGGTGACAAAGTAACTCCCCCCTTCCACCTATGGCTCAACGTGCACTGACTTTACTCTTGTGGCTGGTAGGTTGGTAAAATCAGTGCGGCCATGTTTTCTGTTGTCGGTATGAGCGTTCCCACGTCGGATCATGACCCTTCGGTTTGACAGTTGACAATACACAGCTATGGCTGTTATGATGTATGCTCTATACACTTATCACTGGAGAGCTGCGTCCATCCGCAGCGGCGGCCGTGGTCCTTACGATGATAGACTTGGGCCGGTAAGTAGCCCATTATCTGCACACCTTGCCATGGCTCATTCGTTCTCAGACAATACTATGCGTTGCATTGCTCAGTCAGTAGACACTCCTTTAAATCTCCGTCTTCGGTTTAGTGGATGTGCTAACGTTTTTACAGTTGCTATTGTCGTCAATTTCGTCCTGCGATTCACAGAAGTATGACCGGGGGGGGGGGGGTGAGAGAGATTCTGACTCATGGTGACTTGTTACCCTTATAATCTTCACCTGCTTGATCAAAGTGTGGTTTCACCCGTTTCAATCAACGGTCATGTAATGTATATGCCACAAAAATCCAAATCAACTTCTTTTTTGCCGTTTTGTAACGGCCCGCGTTGATAGTGATGCAGACGTATCGACAGAAGAGACCGATACCGAGCGGCGTACCTACAAATGTGTTACTCAAACTGAGGCAGGTTCAGCAGTGTGGACGTACCTGTTTCCTACCTCTACCACTCCTCGTACTCACCACGCTTTGAGCTCTCCCATCCACCTCTCCGTCCACACCCCCGTCATCTTTGGAGTCGTCCACATCCATAGGCGTGCCCTCTTTGCCATCCCCGTCGCCCCCTTCACTTACTTTCATACCAAGCCTGGCTTTCAGCACTCTGATATCTTGCTCCACACGATCTACCACTTTTTTGGTCTCCACCAAGGTGCTTGTCGCTTCCAGTAACGACTCAAGCTGGCCGCAGTTTTCTCGAGTTGGCATCACCAAGCGCGAGTGCGAGATGCCCAGTTCAGTGAGTGCTTGTGTGACCTTGGGAGCGATGGCAGCCTTGGGGATCGGAAGCTTGAAGCTACGAAGGTGCACGGGGACATGGGTGACTTTCGTGGTGTTGGTCGTGGTGGCTGGTGGCTCAACGCGAACGATACAATGTTGTGCGTCTGACATGGGATGAGTGGTGTCAACGAATTGATATAGGAACCAGTCTCACCATATGCAGCCGATTTCGCTGACTGCGCTCTTTTGGGCGCGGGTGGTCCAAGAGAGATGATGTTGGTAGGCGTAGGAGGCACTTCTGTGTCCACAGCTGAGCCCTTTTTCTTCCTCTTAAGCCCTTCTGAGGAAAGAGCTGATGGGCCGTCCTCCTCTGCGATGATGTCGGGCAGGCCCGAGTCGATTCCAAGCAACGTGCGAAGTAGGTCGTCACGCTCCTTTTTGAACTTGCGTTCGTTTTGCTCCAATCGCTTCAGTTCAATGAACAAAGCTTCTTCCTCGGCGATCTCCTCCGGAGTGCGTTCCTCGAGACTCGCGATGTAGTTCTTGCGCATCTTCTCCCTCTCTGTGTGACATTGATGACTTAATGAAATTTTCTTTCATGGTTGGTGCTCCAACGATTACCTTTGTCGAATTGGTAGCTGTTAAGCAGCTGCGACTTGCTAGACTCGTCCCCTGCCCATGGTCGATTCCGGATGAGTTTACGGCAAACACTGTAGTATCGATCCTTGAGATCCTAAGAAACAATGATTATTCAGCAAACGGACATGATACCGGACGGCCTACCTCGATCGCGCGCGTTGGGCCATCTGAATACTCATAGCGGTCATGTACAACGTACCACCGAAGGTCGAACTCTTGTACGATATTGAATAGGTAGTCAGTTTCCTCTTTCGTCCAATCTTTGTCTGAGTTCCGTTAGTGAAAGGGCTAGGAAGAATGTCTCGGGGCCAACCTTCCAAGAACCGGGTATATTCGTCCTGGGAATAGGTGTATGGTGTTGGCTGGATGTTGTATTTAGCAAATTGATACTCTGGGACATGATCAGACCGCCGTCTCCTCGCGAGTTGTCAAAGTGGGAGGGTCTCACCGCCATCGGGTTCATTCGCCTTGACCCAGTGACTGAGCTGCAGGGAGTCTGTGCGTGCACCGTTTCTAAATGGTCTGTGTTCCCTGACATACTAGTTGGTCTCGATCTGGCGACTAGGGCAAGACTTGGGTAGCTACCATTTCACCTTTCCTCCGCCTCCGAAACTGGGCTTCTGCTTGAGTCTTGGCTTTGCGAGATGCGCCGCAAGCGAAGGCGCCGAGGGACCAATTAGTGAATACAGCTCACGGGATATGCCCTCTGGTTTCTTGGTGGAATGTCCCTGTGGCTTTCGTGGTTGCGATGGACCTAGTATCGCTGACGGTAGCGAAAGTGCGCTCCGTATATCAGAAGCTGAAAGGGCCATGGCTGTGATTCAGGGGGCGTTCTCCTCGTCGTTCTGTTCCAGAGACTTTTAGCGGCGAGTCCAGGCTTCTGGACAAAGAGTACCTACACCACCACGTGACAACCGCTGACTTCTAATTATGTAACGATGCCTATTTTTGTCAAGTGCTGTGGTTGGGTGGCGGACGTTGTTACGGTCGATGATTTCTCGTTTCAGTTTTGTGGCATCAGAGGGCAACGCAAACGACGAGCTCTTTTCTTGTCCCTTCATATAGTATACCCCCCAATTTTCTAAGATGCGTCTTGCAACTTGCAGGCGCGAAACTACATTCTTTTGGACGACACTCCTGTTCATACTTTCGTTTTCAGTTGGCTTCACAGAGAGCACCGATACACACGCATGGGGACACCGTCACAGGCATAAGCGGGCCACCGCCAACCCATCAACTTTATCCACCGGGGGCTTAGGCAGTATCCTTGCAGTCGGCGATCAAGAGGTTCCAAATGTCAGCCCTCCTAACGGTGTACCCGGAGGGTCCCAGTCTTTGTCGATGCCCACGATGCCCACCTCGACACCGAGTCCTTCTGTAACACCGTTAACTACGCCGTCGGTGTCGCTCCCGACATCAACTCAAACAGTAGTTACTCCAAATTCACCATCCCCATCCTCATCACCTCCCCCGCCCAAAACATCTGCGACACCGTCTACTTCGCTGACCAATTCTGCGTCCTCTGCTCCAGCTGCTTCAACCAGTGTTGGGTCACCCTCATCGTACGTAGTTCACAGTATGCTTCTCGCTCCTACTCATGTTGTGGAACAGTAGCTCTACTGTGGCACCCATCCCGACTGGAGCTACGTCCTCCTCTAGCTCGCCCGTTGCTTTCGTCCCACAAGCCTCGCCCTCTCCCACGCCCACTGCGGCAGACGGAAGCTCCGGAGACTCTGGTGCTGGTTCCTTTACATCTGTCTCGACAGGCCCGTCTCCCACGTCAACACAATCATCTTCAGGGTTAGTGCCAAGCTTTCTCAAAATATTCGTATTTGAAATTCAAACCGCAAAGTAGCTTCTTCTCCAACACAGGTGCTGTTGCGGGTACTTTCACTGCGGTTGGTCTCTTAGGAGTCGCTGGTGTCATTGGGGTTGGCATGCTCATCGCAAGACGCCGCCGTTCTGGCGGATATGAAGATGACATGGAGTACTTGGACAAGACGACCAACGAACCTGTCGAGCCTCCCATGAGGCAGATGGGTGCACAGAGCCCTCCGATCGAGGATGACTCCATGACTGATATGGGTCACTACGGAGGAGCACCGCTTGCTCTTACTTCACCTCCTGCCGCATACTATCCGGACTACAATTATTCCGCATCACAGGCACAAGGATATCCTGCCTCTAGCACCCAAGGGTATTCAGGCATGCAAGGATATGCCGCCTCAGGCGCTCAAGGATATTCCACAAATACGCAAGGATATGCGGTATCAGGCGCGGAAGCATACAACGTGCCAACTACGCATGGGTATGCAGGTGGATATCCGGCGGAGTATGAGCAGGAATACCCCGCCCATGACATGTATTCCCCCCAAGAGTACGGCATCGCATACCCGCCTCAGGCCGAGGTCAACAGCGGTATGCCAAATCCGCACGACTTCGCTGATGTGGAGCTGGACCCCGCACCAGTTTCTCCCACGCAGGCAAACCTCAATTCCGTCCCAAGTGCCTTGCGCCCATCTGTCAAATCTACACCCCCACAATCGCCAGCAGACACGCACTACTCCATGGATTCTTTTTATGCTGGAATCATGCCAGATACCCCACACAGTCCCGGAGAAGCTCTCTGAACTTTGCCTCCGTTTCATCTTTCATAGGCATACTCGCGTTCGTTTGATTATAGTAGGATTTCCGTTTACACTTGTGTTATGAATATTTATTTGCAGGGGTATCTATGATTTTTTTGGTACTCGTGGGCCTGGTAGAGCAGGTACGGGAAACTTGTGACCCCATTTGTGTATGTCAATACGGATACTTCGCGTTACAACCATCGATAACCTCATCCTTGCTTTGTTCACTTAGAAACACGTAGTGCTCCTGAACTTGGTCTCGGTTTTGATTTGCATGACGCTTGGACTTGGATTGGACAGTTCGATCGTCGCGATATTCAAATCGGTGGATGTCACATCGGAGACATTGATTACATGACATCACCTCTGGCGATCTCAGATAAGCTCGCAAACATCGAAATTGAGCAACCTCACATTTTCCTTGTCTTTCACACCCTCCAATATGTCTGATACTTCCAAGGATTACATTGCCCAAGTAGGATCTGCTTTTCGTGAGGTGAGTTGAGCTCAAATTGAGCATTGTATATATTCAGTTGACAATCCTGGTACAAAGGATGGGAGTATCGGCTCCGCCTTTAAATCTGAGGGGTTGATTGGTGGAACGGCACAAGGAGTCGGGGGACCCTTCGACAAAGAAGGGATAGTAGGGAAGCGTAAGTGTCCCCATACCTCGACATGCGTACAACACTCAGCTTCGCCTCCAGAGTTTACAACCGACGGGATGGTCGGAGGTACCGCACAAATTGCAGGAGAAAGGATAAGTGGTGGTAAGTTCAGTGCGTATCACTAGGTCGTCGCCTGTGGTTAAGTGCCTGGTTATAGCTGCAGCAAGTTCCAAGGAGAACCCACAAAGTGGGGCCGCTGATCGCTCCACAAGACCCGCGGACCGTTGATGAGGTCAATTAATGAAATGGGAACAAAGGCCTTCGTGTTTATACACTTTCCTATAGACAAAACCTGTCATTCAACGAATGAACATACAACTGTACTATGCCAGTGATATTCAAGTTTTTCGTGCTGTGAGACTTGAGCTGCATTTTGCACCACGGGGGCTTCGAGCTGTCAGTGATCCGCGATGTGAAGACATGAGGATCTCGCCCGACGATTGACAATGAATAGCTAACGCTGTTCTCGCCCGGGGAGATTTGTTCGACTGAGTTCCTGGGCCCAGAATGGGAACAGGTCTATCGGAATTTTCGTCCAGCAATCAAGAATTTAACCGCATCATCGGACCGACTGATTTCTAAGCATCTATGATCACGTGCCTTTTTATTTGTGCATTATCCATCGCTGCCACTGGTCTCCTGCAGCCATAGTCGCTCTCCATCACAACGGGCACACCGTCTCGTCATCCCCGTCCAACGGAGCACGGTAAGTACTTCATATTCCAGATAATGTCTTACTCACAGCCATTATTCCAGGTTACTAAGATTTGCCTGGCGTTCGTCGCGCAGTGCTAGCTGATGTACCCCTAACGGGCGACATCGAACGTGACGTGTCTTATGCAGTTCTCCGAAGAGACTTCTTGTACGAGAGCTTTCAGACCGGAATCCCGGACACGAGAAGCGTCTTCCCTCCAGGAGTCTTACAACCACCCGCCCCTTTAACGTTAGTCAATGGTCACTGAGTTCGACCTTTTCACACGGGAACAGCTGTTCACTCTGGCAGCGTTACATACTATTCCATTCGTATGTCGGGCTCGTATGTCTTAGTTGCGGGATAGCCTGCATACACATTAGTGCAGTGCATCTTGTACAGTGGGTTTGTATGTGTTCTGTAGCTTGCCCTGTCCTTGGCGCCTACGTCCACGGAGCACACTTCCACCCGTCGAACATGCCGACAATATGCATGATGCACGTCAACGAGAAAATGACGCAAGCCAACAAGCCAATGGGAACAAAATCCCGATGCATCTTCTTTCCCTAAAATGAAGAAAGTAGCAGAAGTATATGGGTCCTCTTGGGACGGAGCGGGGCGCGTGCGCTGTGTGTGCACACAACGTGCCAACATGTACTCTGAAAGAGATTGATCCATCAGTACGTATGCTGGAACTGTTGAATAATCCCACTCTTCCGATTCACACTCTGCCGACAACGTATGATCTTGATATTTACAGAGGGGAATACTCTATCATAAAGGGATGTGTTGCGCGACAGCCTTTGCACCTCTAAAGATGTGTCCATCATGTCGTCCTGGCTATCATAGTAAAATAGGACGATTGGGTTTGAGAATGATTATGCGGTAACGACTGTGCTCGATATCATGGGCCCAGGGCTGCCCGAAGGGCTGTTGGAATATCATGATCTGTTCACTCGACACTTCAAAGGTTCGGTGCCTTTGCTTGGTGACGCCTCGCTTCGCGGACCTTGAAATTACTTCCTCGACGCCTATCGTACACCGGAAAGTACCCGGATCTTCGTTCACTGTTCAGTGTTGTTTCTTGCTACTTGGAAACACTTTACAACAAAGGCCATCGCATACACCGGTGTTGTCGTGATGTTCTCTCGATTGCTACTATCCCGGACCTCTTCGGTGCTCAATAGGGCCATCCGTCGGTCATTCATGACGAGTACCGCGGAGGCATTCGTACAACCACTACAGTCTGACCCTGCAATTGCTTGTTTGTTCCTCAATAGACCCCAGAGCAAGAATGCCATTTCTATGCGGATGTTGCAGGTAAGTAAATGCATTCAAGAGCAATCTGCATGTGCCCTGACATATCTTCATCCGCCTTCAGGAGATTCACGAATGCTTGGAAACTGTCAAATTCGACAAAAGGTACATATCCGCCCCCACCCCCACCCGCATGGTTAAGTGAAATTTCTCTATGTTTGGTCGCGCAGTATCCGCGCTCTCATCATACGGTCAACGGCCCCAGGCTCTTTCTGTGCTGGTGCAGATTTGAGCGAAAGGCGCACCATGACACCCATGCAGGTCAACAAGTTCCTAGCCGACCTTCGCTCGGCACTGGGAGAGCTAGAATCTCTGCCCATGCCTACCATTGCTGCTATAGATGGTCCGGCGCTAGGTGGTGGCCTTGAGCTCAGTTTCGCATGTGACTTGCGCGTCGCTGGTACGCACTCCTTGGAAAGATATTTGAGCAATTAAGGGAGAGGTCAAGCCCTTTAGGCCACGACGTAACGAAGATCGGCCTTCCGGAAACGCGTCTTGGAATAATACCTGGAGCGGGAGGCACACAACGGGCTGTTCGGCTACTCGGCATGCCCAAAGCTAAGGACCTCATCTTCACTGCACGGATGCTAACAGCTTCCGAAGCACTTGAGTGGGGTAAGTGTTCTCCTCGATAGAACATACATACCCTGATATTTTTCAGGGGTGGTCGATTATGTCTCGACTTCACCGGCATCCGCATTTGATCGCGCCCTGCAACTTGCTCAAGATATTGCCAAGAGTGGTAAGCCTATTGGCGGATGATTTGGAACGAGCTTCGCCTGATGTGTCATCCTGATAGCACCTCTGGCTCTTCGAGCGGCGAAGCAGGCGATCTCACGTGCAGGCGACCTTTCCCTGGAATCTGGTAACGACCATTTCAATGCCCACTTATGTTGCCACTTATAGCTTTGCTAGGCCTGGACTTTGAAAGAGCCTCATATGAGGTTCTACTCACAACCAAGGATCGCGTGGAAGCACTTGAGGCGTTCAAAGCGAAGAGACCGCCCGTTTTCCGAGGAGAGTAGAGCACATGGTGCAATAATAGCAGTGAAACGCGATTAGCACATCCATGAGGGCCAGATGCGTGCTTCTCGATGCATTAGACTATGACTAACGTAGGAGGGTAACCTAGCTCCGCCCTGTAACGGAGAAAGTACTAGTGATCCCACTCGGAATATTGACGGCAATGCCGTCTCCGAGCTTGAGACCATCAAGGTCCTTCATCATCATGCTCAACCGCGCCATCTTGAAGCGATCCTTGAGGCCCTTGCTGGCAACGTCCGCTACGATATCATCCATCTCCGAGCTTTCGTCAAAGCGGTCCCCAAATTGCACCCAGTCGCTTCTCTGTGCGAGGTAGGGCTTGAGAAGCGACGAGTCAATTCGTCCCAGGTAGTTTTCGGTGATGTAGGAACGGAGGATCTCAGGTCGGACGAGGAAAACGTTGCCCAACTGCCTGATGAACTCGTAACGTTCCAGCAGGGAAGGAACATTGAACGATGTAATGGCGTCCTGGTATGATTTAAGATCTCTGTCGAAACATACATCAATGGAGAACTGTGTAAAACTGATGCGAACCCACTTTGCGAGCATCAGACCTCCAGTAGCACTGACAGGGAACTTCCTCAGATGGTCAAGTAGAAGGCTATCGATTTGTTCATATTTGCAGCTTCAGTAGTGCAGACAAGTTATTCACCTGTGAAATGACACGCCGACCTCCGTGAGGAAGACCTCGCGGTTCTTGCCACTCATGTTCTGGAACGCCGCATCTCGAACCTTCTCCAATGTTTCGCAACATGCAACACAAGGCTCTGTATTCACCCTGGCGAAGGATTGGTCGTCATTCCGTGGCTTGAAGTCGTTCTTCTTCTGTTTCCCGAGTTGCACGGATAGCCAAGCGATGATCGCTGGAAGGGGGGGGGGGTTATTTGAATGCTTCGCTCAGTCAAGCAGGTGACTTACCATCGGTAAGGCGCTGAAGTAAATTGTTAGCAGCTCCTTCCACACGGCTCACTGTCTGGTTGTTGAAGACGGACATCTCACGTCGCGTCGTCACAGACGCAGCTGCCAACGGGAACAGGGCCACATTGACGTAGCGCTGCCACAGATGACATACGACGTCCACTGAGTTGATGATGTTGAGCGCCTGCAAGCTGGGTTCGACTTTGGGGTCGGCAGATTCAACGCGGGCATATGCACTGGAAGCCCAGTTAGTAGGTCAGTGGGTCGGTAGAGACATCGCTGCTCACGTTTCAATAGACACCTCCAAATACGAGTTGGCAATTGCTTCAGCCAACACCCTGAGTAAGAGGAAGGTGTTCTTGGGTCTATCAGTGCATTAGTTGCCTTCTTTCAGTGCAACAGGAGATATGGCTGACACGTCATTTTGGGCGCTCAACTCAACGCATCTCCCAACAGCCTCAGCGTGCCACTTTAACATCTTCTCCGCCATGTCAACGCTCAGAATGCCATCCTCCTCACGCGTGGGCTCCTCGGAGGCCTTCTCGTGAGCACGGTCAGTCATAATGCCACCAAATCTCATGATTGCCGCGGCCGCCTGGGCAGAAGTAGTAGATGTTCCAGTCGTCGACGTGTTGGCAGCGGCTGCACCCAAGCGGTCCACCATGCGATCGAACATTGACGACTTGCCCTTTTCCCTCTGGGTTTTCATCTAAAACTACTGGTTAACGTACCCATAGGCTCAGGCTCAAGCGCGTTTACTCACGTGGTATTGGGTGAAGTTACCAAGCAATCCTGTATACAACTCTGCCAAGCTCTTGCTTTCGCGGTCGAGGTACTTCTGGCCTTCGGTGTAAGGCACAAACAGCTCTTCCATAGCCGTTTCCAGCATCGCAGATACGGTTGTCGCAGTCATGCCGGAAGCCGCAGAAGGAGTATTGGTGAGTGATTTTCGGAATTCAGAAGCTTCGAGGGATGATGACTTGCTAGGAATCATCGAAGGGAGCTCGTGCGTCTTCAGGTCATCCACGAGGGTGGACGTCTCGACATGTATGAGCTGCAAGATCCGCAAGTAAGCCAACTCCGATATAGAAGCACCTCTGTTGAGCAGTTGTTCCATGTACTGCTGAATCTGTCTGCAAAGGTCAGGAAAGCCATATGATAGCGAGTCAAAAACGGACAGATTGGGCGAATACACGCTGCAGAAATACTTGCATCACAAACGGAGGGTTGGGGAAGACCGCTTGGACGATCTGGGATTCCTGGGCCATCGTTGCCCTAATTTCCCCAAAGAGCTCAATGAGACCAGATTCGGTTCTTGGAGGGCTCGCATCAGGCCTTGAAACCGTACTCCATCTGTAACAAAATTTAGGCAGGCGGAAAGCGGAGGGTGACAATAACTTACAAGTCATCATTGTGGTCAACATGTTCCCGTATCTTGTTAATGAAGAAATCATGCTGATTCACGTAAACTTGTACGCAAGAAGCCCCGCCATTGAAGTCGAGTAATGTCTGAGCACAATGCTGTTGACTTGTTGTGAGACCACGATAATGAGGATTTGTTATTCAGACAAACATGCATCATCTTGGGATCACCTTTGCGGTAACATTTGTCAAAGAGATAGAGCATGTCTTTCTCGAATTTCTCGCAGTATTTATCAATGTTTTCTCTAGACTTTGAAGGTTCTTAGCATCCAAATCGTTTATATTCGGCGGACAGCTCACCTTCTCCGCGATGGGAAGGTCAACCTCTCTCGCCACTGTTGTCAAGCGTCTTAGGATGACGGCCACTTGGCGACGGCCTTCTTTACCCTCTTTCTTGAGAGCATCTAAGCGACTTGTGTCCCCTCGAGAGAACTGATAATAATAATCTATCAAATTATGGGCGGCCTGTGCCCTCTGTCGTTCGATGTGAACAGATTCGAGCTCTTCGCCTAGCGAGGGTGAGCGGAGAGTGGCAGAATACCGACGGTGACATTACCTATTCTAATAGCTGTTCGGCCAACTTCGTTTAACTTGCTTTCCATAGTTGCGAATGACGATCCGACACCCTAACGAACGGCTATAGCCGCGCAAACAATGAAGATCACTCGGACGTACCTCGAACCCTCTGTTCAACTCGGCCATCTTCTTTGAATACTCCCGTTCAGCCACTCTGACGCTCTTTTCAAGCTGTTCTGTCTTCGCCTGTACATCCTTCCGTATGGCTATAAGACGATCTACCGCAGCTTCGAATGTGCGAATGAATGGTTTGGGGTCGAAGGCTGCACGGAAACGTGTCACATTACAACCAATTGACTCAATAGAACGTACGCACGTCCTGAGGATGTTTTGGATTGAGTGATCAGCTTCTCGGAGACCGATCCTACGAAATCCTTGACGTCGAACTTCCCCTGAAATACGGGATTGAGTCAAGGGCAAAACACAACAAAGTCTCACCAACCTCAAAAGAGCTGAGGTTCAGTTGACTTTCAACCGCTGGATCGAGTTCAATTAGATCAGGGTGCTGCATTCGGTCGGCACGAGTGATATACTTGGTGACTGCTGGTTGACTTGGTGTTCGATGGTAGTACCGACCTTGTTTGGCCTTGTTGAAAACCAAAGCCTTTGCCCAGATTTGACAAGTGCGTATTGATCGAAAAACCTCATCCAACAACTTTATCAAATGGTTATGGAGGCCCCTCATCCTCTCCAGACCTTGCTTCACTTTCATCTGGCATCAGATGCCTCTGCTGTAGCTCACGCCTCGTATGTGCTGGACCACCTTTCGCCACCCTGCTTTTCGCCCTCCCCCCACCTTCAGAAATGGGTGACTCGCATTACCTCATTGATGCACTCAAAAGATCCTGGAGCGCGTTGGGCTGCGATATGTTTCGCATATAGAACCTCCGCTTTATCAAGTTCATTGCTGATGGAACAAGCGCAGTCGTGGGTTGGACTTGTACTACCCTTGTTATCTGTTTGTTAGATATGTCTACACAACAGTTTCGAGTTTCTGACTGCATGTGTATAGAAACCAGAATCCATTCCTACCCTGAAGGCTTCTATGCGATACTTGAGACTGGTACTTGGTGCTGCACTCGGCCATCCAGAGTTTCAGAGACAAGTTGCTGTACCAGCAGTCCCGAAAGCCAGTTTGGCTCTCGTATCAATCGCAGAAAAGCACAGTGATCAGGCCATAAAGGTAATTCCACCGATTTTCACTTTGAGTTGGTACTTACAATGCTCTCAGACATTGGCTATCCAGACACTTGCTCAATTAGTGCCCATATACCCTTCTCTACACAAAGCCCTTAGCTCGAGACTCTTTGCTCTGTGTCACCACATCTTCAACGGTTCTGCATTTCAGACAACGGACGGCCCTCTGCTCAGTGCTGCCGCGAGGTTACATGCGACTCTTCACTCCTTGGGCGGAAAGGTTGGCGGTGCAAACCTATGGCGAAATTCCTTGGACGCGGTCCTGCAGTCTTCGTGGTCCGCCTTATCGGCCCTCAGAACGACTTTTCCGACCAGCGCAGCGCAGTTCAGTCAGCATGCCTTTGGATACACCCAGCCCGGCAATGACGATGTCGAGACTATATCTGGCAATCCTTTGACGACTGTTGCGCTGAACTTGGATCGACTTACCTGTGGAGTGACTGCGATATGTGCATTGTTGAGGTAATATGATCAGCCTGCATTTGGTCAATATCTCATGAATAGAATAGGACACCAGTTCAGAGACCTGTTCAGGTGCCAATAGGACCGTTGGTGGCTTTTTGCTGGTCTTTGATGGCTTGCACCGCTGATGAGCCGGTTTGTCTCACCAAACTGTTCATTAAGCTGTTCTGAGTTTGCCCTAGGGCCAACCCCACTTTGATCCGTACGTCCGGGCTGCGGAGGCTGCTGCAGTACCACAAATTTGGACGCAAGCCTGTAACCTACTTTCGTGCTTGGCTCAGACGTAAGTCCAGCATTCCCCTTCGTAATACGCTGATCTAAATAAACCACTTAGCACACAGCACCTGCTAGCCCCGCATGTCTCAAGACTGATTATGATCCTTGCCTGTCAGCTCGAAAAGAACCTTGAACCGTGCGTATTCAGCCTCGTCAATCGCATTTTACTCAGCAGATATGTCACAGACCTCAGCGGCTTGCGTTCCTTCGATGCGCCGACCATGTGCTGCATTTCTGCCCAACCACGGGCACTCAACTAGGAGTCACCCGCCTCATTAAAGCCACCATCTCTTCCATGACATCCCTCTACTTCAATCAATCAGACCCAGCACCAAGCTCAGGTGGAGTTACTAGCCAGTCTAAAGCAAACAGAAAACGGCAGCGCGATTATCAAGCGGACAACGTACTCTCAACATCCAAGGCCGCGGCCTGCACGACAGCAGATGAACGCAGTATAGTCCTTGCTGCTTTGGATGGTGCGTGATCAACGTGATACAGAAAACTTGCCTTCTTATCAACCTGTTAGTTCTCGATGAGGGACTACAAAGCGTGGAGCTATCTTCCGCAACACGCTCACTTGCGAATCGTGTTTTGCTTTCGGTTCTCCTCTCGTTACCATCAACACCGGCTTCGTCTCTTTCTTCCGACCGTACTTTTCATGGAAAGGTACTCGCAAGGGTTCGCGAAATATGCTGTGAAAGTGCACAAGGACCATCAAATGCAATGAGCAAAAGCACCGGACTTGTTTTCTGGGCATGCACCTCTGAAGGCCGTCATCGGGTAAATAGCTCCCCTTTCAGACACGGTCCTTCGTTAACCAGTCGTTCAGGGTTCGAAAGCGTATACCAACCTCGATTATCATATCGACCTTCTTTTGCACCCGCGTAGACCGCCATACGTGCGGTCACTGCCTGACGTAGAGTCTCTCTCCCTCACTTTTGCGGAGGAAAGCGTCGAAGAGACCGCGGCACGACGTCTACTGGGCTCGATGCCAGGCCATGAGCCGCATGGAGAGGCTGTTACACAAGAATACGAACAAACGACAGCAGAGCCGCTAAGCGCTCAGCCGCACGTCCAGGCTCCACCGGCTACTGTTCCCCTGCCACAGCAACCCCAGGTGTCAACGTTGTTTTCAGCAGTACCTCCACCCTCCGAAAGCCGTAGTGACGCTGACGTTGCTCGTTCCACAAAACCAACCCCCGCGTCATTCACCACACCCCCGCAAACACTTTTCCCACCTGCCCCTGTCGTGGTGGTGGAACCTAGTCCCCCACCCCGCTCCCCAAAAGCTCCTAGAGCACCTGTAACCCACGTCGCGCCGATGGTAGTCGACGAGGTTGAGAACGATGACATGCCTGCCATTGACATGGATTCGGATTCGGATGGCTGAGGTGTCGTAGACCGCAATAACCGTGCTACAAGTCTGATAGGCAATGTATCTCTTAGCAGGCGGTCAATACTGACCGCAACTCGTGGCCTGGTACCTGCCTTGACGAAGACTAGGTGCGAAGCCTCTTGACTCGAGCAAGGCCAAGTGAGACTTGAGGATCGGCTTCCTCGTCTGATTCTTGGAGTTGTGGGGGTGTCCTTTGTGTAAGACCCTGGGCCTATATCGCTGATTAAGTGCACACAAATCGTCCTGAGAACATTTTTACCATGTTCAATAGCGAGTCAACAATGATGTTCTCGGGATCTAATGACTTCGCGCGCTCAAAAAAGATTTGGGCACGATCCAGCATGTCGGGGTCGACGGATTGCATGTTATCGGTTGCTGCTAGCGATACGGGTCTATCAGTTAAGCAAGTCACCTGTGCACGGGTACAAACATTCACATCCGAAGTTGTCGCTGGACGGCTGAGCAGCGAAAACAGAACATATCCCGGCATAAATGTGAAGGACCGAGTTGTCACGGTAGGGAAACGAGGGTAGAGAGCTGTCCTCAAGACAAGTCAGCAGCAGTCAGCGAAGGGGTGCAGAGCACGAACAATTCCAGTTCGTCAAGGGCCTCCTTGTGTCTCCCGGCCAGGATGTAGAGATGAACAAGTTCACTTAGAATCCGCTCCCTCTAAGGTATGGTATTCTAGTTAGCCAAGGGGCCACTAGTCGCGTACGAAGAGCAGATGCACCTCCTCCAGGAATTGCAACATCATAGTTCGCAAGTAGTCGACTTTAGTGGGATTGCTTTCAGTCCTATCACCGTAGTGATCGAGAAGGCCAATGCTCAACGTCCACGAAGTCTTCCAGCTGACTTCTTTACATCGTGCCAAAATTGCCCAAGCTCGTCGTGCGCGTTGGGTATCACCGCGCTGCAAACTAAGTTGCAGTACATCATAGAGACGTCGCAAGTGGACTCGACGGGAAGTGAAGGGCGGCCTGTCTTCAGGTGGTGAGAAAAGAAATGTGTGGTCGATCGTGGCCATGCCAGTGGGTGGCCTGTCAATGGAAGGAGTTGAAACTCGTGTTGCAATATATGTATGATCGCCGTATACACTCTGACTGCATCCTCCTCCGCCTCGGGTGCGCTCAGCTGCTACAAGACATAGATATATTTCGTCAAACTTTCATCGCTCTAACAACGGGTCCTGTCGCGGCAAATTGTAGAGCATAACATATCTCATGGACGACGATTTCAACTTCGGTTCTTCTGTCTGGGGTGCACCCCAACCAGCGCTCTTCTCTCCAACTCCACTCGTGATACCATCTCCGAGTTCTGCGTTGCTGTCTCCTGCTCCATCCACTGGCCAATACGACGAGTTTGATGACTTCCATACCCCACCGCAGACCCAGAACCCGTCCTTAGCACAGGACGACGATTTTGCGGACTTCGGTGACTTCGGCGAGGCAGCAGAGTCGGATGCCACATTCACTTTCGAAGAAGATACGAACTTTGGAGAGGAAAGTCTAGCACCGGAGTCGTCTCAGCTGAGCTGGAGACCTTTCCGACTGGACCCTTTGCCTTCCAAGGAGGATTTGAGTTTGCAGATTGAGGAGATCCTGGATCCAGTCTGGCCCCAAGATCTGACCGCCCTGACCACCAACGAAGACATCAGACAAGCGGAGGGCATTGGCCAGATATTAACGACATCAGAAAGGTACGGGGTTTCTTACTTGGATGATCTGTCATTGCTCACGCCTTCCAGTCGTGAACTATACACCATGTTATTGAATTCCCCACCCCTCATGGAACCGATCAATTGGATACGGTCTCGCATTCGACAACAACACCTAATCGCGCTCGGACTTCCCGTCAATCTTGACGAAATACTTTCCAGCTCTAACGCCAAGCCTCTCCCCCCTCTTCACATTTCAACGCGATCTACGTCTGCTCCCCCAGTAGCCACAAATGGTCCTCTGCGGAGCACGCCCCCATCAAGAACCAACTCCCGAGCGGGGACACCTCGTGCAAATACACCTCAACCCTCTGCACGTTCCGGGACATCTTCTGTGATGCAACTGAGTCTTGGACCCAAGCCACAACTGAACGAGAAGAAAATAGACGATCTATTAAAACTCGATCCAGGTGCGTTGCTGCGCTTAGCGATTGAAATCGTGACCCGAAGAGTAATGTGTTTCGCAGACCAATTAAATCTTTTGCCATTGACAAAACTCGAGAAAAACCTTGCCGACCTGCGATCTGAGACAACAAACACGTCTTCACTTCTGACCTATCTCCTGCAAACACGTGATGCTCTACAGCAAGACTCTGAGACATATAACAAACTGATAGCGGAGCTGGTGAGCGAAGCGCAGAAGAGTAAGACTGGAAAAGGCAGGGTGGCGGGCAAGCGCACTGGTACGCTTAGTTGACTTCGAACTATTTGTACGATCGTGGCAGGCCAGTCGACGTGTTATTTATGTGCTCTAGATCTTGATGGGGAGTTGGCCTCAACGGTCCCCCGAGATCTTGGTGAAATTGCTTAAGCCACGCACAGAATAGCGGCTCTGGTCATGCAGCCCCTCTGTGTGGGGAGCAACAACTGAAGATATCTCCCTAATATGAGTACGAGTCTCTCTTCACAACCTGGCCAAAGCCAGGACCTTGTATAGAGGCAGACAGGGGCTTGAGACCAAATCGAGGAACGGATCGGGACTCAGAAGACACGTGACGTGCAATCTGCAAAAAGTTTGGAGGACATCTCGATGCACAAGTACTGGCACACTCTACCGAAAGCATCTTGTTCTCGATGAGCTTGGATATATAACCGTCAGGGGTCCCCGACTTTTCATAGAGCACCACGTTTCCTATACCACTGATTCACGATGAACGTCGCCGTCTCGGTGCCATCCACGGTCTCCAGCATATCTTTCTCATTCCTTTCGACAGAGGACATTCGTAGAATATCCGTCAAGCAGATCTTGAACCCAGTTCTTCTCGATGACCTGAATAGGCCGAATGCTGGTGGTCTGTACGATCTCGCCCTCGGACCAAGTGATCGGCAGGATATGTAAGTGGTCCTCAGATTCCAGTTTAGTTTGCATCTCTAATATCTACTCGTAGCTGTGCGACATGTCATCTCAACTATTTCACCTGTCCCGGTCATTACGGTCACATCGAGCTACCAGCCCCAGTGTATCACCCCCTGTTCATGACAAACATGTATAATGTCCTTCGCGGAACCTGTCTATTCTGTCATAGATTCAAGACTCGCCGATCCGTGGTACGCACACTTTTCTGCCGTCCTCCCTGGCTTATAATAAGCGGCTGCTGGCTTGTGTTGTAGATGAGTAAATTTGTTGCGAAGTTACGTCTGTTAGAGCACGGTCTTCTTGAGGCTGCTCACGGCGTGGACGAGATCCGAATGCGGACGGGAGGTGGAAACGACGACGGCGAGGGTGAGGATGAGAGGGACGAAACCGCTGAGGAGTTCGAAAAGCGCATCGAACTATACGTCGGAATCCATCTCGCTCGTGCCTCCAGCAGTAAAAGAGACCATTATAAGGATAACCTTGTCTATCAGGCGAGGAAAGACGTTCTCATGGACTTTCTGAAGACGACTATCTCCAAAAAATGTCAAAACGAAGGTTGTGGAGCGTGAGTAATTCATCGTACAGGCAGCAACATTTTTAATCCAATACATTCACAGTCATGGCTATACATTCCGCAAGGAGGGTTTCACAAAAATCATAGAATACGATCTCACCACGAAGCAGAAGAATCAGCATAGAGCGGTCAACCTCAGGCGGCCAGATGTCATGCTAGTCCAGCAGCAAGTTGCTGCAGGATACCGTCCCCGCGTAGACGATCCGATCCCCGACGACGATGACTCATCGGAATCAGAACCTGAAGGGGACTTGACCTACCCCGATGACGAGGAGCCAGAAGCACCCTCCCGACCTTCGAACGACGGACCCCCGAGAGCAGCCAACGGAAAAGTGAAAACTTCTCGTGGGCGCAATGAAAGAGTTATGGCACCAGAGGAATGTCGTGCCCATCTTCGTCGGCTCTTTGCAAACTGCCCAGTCATCTGCTCACTACTGTTTGGACGGCATGGACCTTTCGCCCCACTTTCACGTGGCGGACTATCGATAGCTTCAGCTGACATGTTCTTCATGGAGGTGTTACCTGTGCCACCGACGCGTTTCCGACCTCCCGCAAAAATGGGGGAAACCCTCTTCGAGCACCCTCAAAACGAACTCCTGGCAAAAGTTCTGAACACCTCATTCCGATTACGTGATCTGAATGCCGACCTCCAAACTGCGTCCGCGAAGACATCCACAGTAGATGAGGCTTCGCGCAGACGTCTATTTGGATCTCTACTGGAGGCGCTCATCCAGCTCCAGGTCGATGTCAACAGCTTCATCGACAGCAACAAAAACCCGCAGCCAGTTCGCCAGGGCAAGCTCCCGCCACCCGGAGTAAAGCAGGGCCTTGAGAAGAAAGAGGGATTGTTCCGCAAGCATATGATGGTCTGTTCCAGCCCCAGTTGCGACCTTTTTCATAATTGAACTCTACGATCTTAGGGAAAGCGAGTCAACTACGCTGCTCGCTCCGTCATCTCGCCAGACGTCAACATTGAGCCGAACGAAATTGGCATCCCTCCCGTTTTCGCTCAGAAACTAACGTTTCCAGAACCCGTGACTCCTTTGAACGTTCACGAGTGCCGTCAATGGGTTATCAATGGGCCGAAGAACCATCCTGGCGCAACCATGGTGGAGTTTGAAGATGGTCGTCAACAGTCATTGGTGATCTTTTCTCCGGTTGCTTACATTGCCTTTATTAACGTCGGGCATAACCTCAGGAAAAGATGACAAAGGAGCAACGGCAAGCTATTGCCGATATGCTCTTTACACCTCAGGACGGGAGTGGACATGGCGGCGCACGCAACGGTCTCTCGACAAAAACTGCCTCAATCAACAAGAAGGTGTATCGCCATCTGATAAACGGTGATATGCTAATTTTGAATCGGCAACCAACCCTACACAAGCCAAGTATGATGTGTCATCGGGCTCGCATTCTGCAAGGCGAGAAAACTATCCGCATGCATTACGCAAACTGGTTAGCAGCCGTCCGTTCTGCCCTCACAATATAGTTGTTGACCGATGATCTGCGGAACAGCAACTCCTATAATGGTATGTTCAGTCTCTCAGGGACATGATCTCGTTGCTGATGAGTCTTATTTACAGCTGATTTCGACGGTGACGGTAAATGCATAATCCTCCATTATTTCGCAGCATGCTAATTAGCTTGAGCAGAAATGAATATACATTTTCCTCGTGAGTGCTTTGATGCTTACCTTCGACGCCTTTGTCCCAAACCGCATCAGAAAATCCTGTGGCTCGGGCCGAGGCCATGTTCATCGCCAACACGGACAACCAATATCTCGTCCCTACGTCAGGGAAGCCTCTTCGAGGCTTGATCCAAGACCACGTTGTTGCTGGTGTCTGGATGACCTGCCAAGACGCCTTCTTCTCGAGAGAGGAGTACTTCCAACTACTCTATGGAGCTCTTCGACCAGAAGGTAGTGAATCCTCGTCAGAACGTCTTAAGACCCTTCCCCCTACTATATGGAAACCGGTACCGCTCTGGACGGGAAAGCAGATCGTACGTCTTTCCGCAAGCCAAATCTACATTATACTCAATTCAAATCAGATCTCCACGGTTCTTTTGAATATAACACCCTCCAGCGCCGAAGGCCTGAACCTTGATTCGACATCAAAAGTTCCAGGCACTCTATGGGGTAAGGGATCCACAGAAGATCAGATCATTTTCTTGGACGGCGAGCTGCTTCGCGGTGTCCTTGACAAGTCGGCCTTCGGTGCCACGGATTATGGTCTCGTGCATTCCGTATACGAATTATATGGAGCAAATATCGCAGGCCAGCTTCTCGGTATCCTTAGCCGACTTTTCACCAAGTTTTTGCAACATCGGGCCTTCACCTGTCGGATGGACGATTTGGCGCTGACACCTGATGGCGACCGGAAGCGAACCACCATCTTGCAAAACAACTTGAACCTTGGAACGGAGGGCGCAGTAGAAAACTTCCCTTCATTAGCCAAGGTCGACAAGGAAGACACACCTGCAGCACTGGCGTCACTTCTCGAAGACGTCCTCCGGGATGATAACAAGATGGCTGGTCTAGACGTGACTGTTAAAACCAAGCTAGCCAAGCTCACGAAGTCGATCGCTGATGCCTGCATGCCCCACGGCTTGCTCCGCCAGTTCCCTCATAACCACATGCAGGCAATGACACAGTCTGGTGCTAAAGGTAGTGCTGTCAACGCTCAGCAGATATCCTGCGCTCTTGGTCAACAAGAGTTGGAGGGCCGACGTGTACCGGTCATGGTCAGCGGGAAGACACTCCCATCATTCAAGTCGTTCGAGACGAAAGCCATCGCTGGTGGATACGTGGCTAGTCGGTTCTTGACGGGTGTAAAACCTCAGGAATTCTACTTCCACTGTATGGCCGGTCGCGAGGGTCTCATTGATACCGCTGTGAAGACGTCCCGTTCAGGATACCTTCAGCGGTGTCTCATCAAGCATCTGGAAGGCATTCGCGTTCACTACGACCATACCGTCCGCGGGAGCGACTCCTCGATCTACCAATTCCAATACGGTGGCGACGGTTTAGATATCACCAAACAGAAGCATCTCTTCCAGTTCAACTTCGTTGCTCAAAACCAAATCACTCTTCTCAATATGTATCAATTGAAGAACGCCGCCCGCGCGATCAACGATGAAGACGCCACGTCTTATATGAAGAAGGTTTTGAAAAAGTCCACCGTCCGACCAAGCAAGTATGCACCATCGCCCCGCGAACAGACAATTCCTACTCTTGATCTCTTCAGTCCCTCCCGCTACCTCGGAAGTACTTCAGAGAAGTTTGCCGAGTCCGTTGAAGCGTACATGAACTCCAACCCCCCGACCATCAAGTCAAAATCTGCAAATGAAGTGCTCGCTATCAAACGCAAAAAGGAACCCATGAAATCCAAACACTTCCGCCTTCTGATGAACATCAAATACCTCCGAAGCCTTGTGGATCCTGGTGAAGCTGTCGGCCTCTTGGCATCTCAGGGGTAAGTTATCCTTCCGCCAGATTTAATCAGCGACTGACGCTCAGCTTCAGAGTGGGTGAGCCTTCGACGCAGATGACGTTGAACACGTTCCATTTCGCAGGTGAGAACTGTCCTGAGTCGCTATCTACCACTGTTACTTATGTTCTCTCCAGGGCACGGTGCTGCGAACGTTACCTTGGGTATTCCCCGCCTGAGGGAAATTGTGATGACAGCTTCGCAAAAGCCCAAAACGCCGTCGATGACCATGGATGTCATACCAGGTATCTCAGATTCGGACATCACGAGATTCTGCAAGAGAGCAAGCAAGCTCGCCCTCTCGCAGGTCGTCGACAAAGTCACCGTTAAGGAACGTCTAAGCGTCCAGGGCGACGCCCGTCGCACAGAGTTCGCGATTGACTTAGCTTTCTACCCCGAGGAGGAATATATAGAAGAATACGACGTCCAAGCTGCCGAAATCCTCTCCGTTTTTGGGACCCGCTTCCCTATGACCCTAAAGCGCGAAATACAGGCGGAGATGAAGAAACTCGATGCTGATCTGAAGAGCCAGATAGCTCAGCTCGGTAAAGGGAAGGCGAGCAAGGAGCCTGTGGCAGGCGAAACTGACGCTGACGCCGAGGGGGGAGAGGAGTCCGGTGGGAAGGAAGCCGACGAGGGTAGTGAGCATGGCGATGGCGATGCGGACGATGCCAAACGTGCGCGTCAGAAAAAGGAACAATCTTCGTACGAGTCAGACGAGGAGAGCGAGCAAGAATTTGACGACGCTGCGATCGAAGCCGCCTATGCTTCTGAAGGGGATGATCCTGAGGCAGACGGTGCTGACAGTGCGAAGAAGAAATCTGGTCGTGCTTCGAGTCTTCGCGACCAAGTGCAGATTACTGCAGATCTCTTCGTCGACAACTTCCACCAGGCCTCGAGCTTCCGGTTTTCAGAGTCGGCTTGCTCATTTAAGCTCGACGTGAGTTGGTTATTTCTTACCGAGAACGTATATCTGTCTAACGAGGACCACCAGTTCCCTGCAGATTTCCCAAAGCTTCTTTTGGTTGGAATAGTGGAGCGTGCTTGTCGCAAGACCATCATCCGTGAGATACCGGGAATAACGGACTGCTTCAAACTTGCCGATGACAAAAAGGAGAGGGTCCAGGTAAGCCTTCTTACTTCTTTGTATGAGCAGCTCTAGTCAATTCTTGCAATGCAGTTGACCACCAATGGATCCAATTTCCGTGGTATCTGGCAATTCGCGGGTGGGGAAGACGACAGTATCATCGAATACGATACTATCTACTCCAATGATATCTATGCGATTCTGAAGACGCATGGCGTAGAGATGGCACGCGCTGCAATCTTACGCGAGGTAGGAGGTGTCTTCAGCGCGTACAAGATAGACGTCGACATGAGACATCTCGAGCTCATTGCTGATTACATGGTAAGCGTTTCTTCGCTATTGCGAACATAATCTCACTCTATGTTACGAAGACTTTTGATGGTGGATATAAGCCTTTCAACCGCAAGGGCCTTTCCTCGAACCCATCGCCACTCCTCAAAGCCTCTTATGAGACCACCGCTGCTTTCTTGTCTGATGCAACCTTGTTTGGTGACTTTGACGATTTATCCACACCCTCGGGCAATATCGTCATGGGTCGCCCCAATCTAACAGGAACTGGTGTCTTCGATGTTGTGATGCCAATCGCTTGATCTGTAACAGCGCCTACATAGTTCTGAATCTTAATACCATCCCTTGCCGATGTACAGTGTGACACCAGTGACTTTTGTTGTCACACGATGTTTAGCGGTATTGTGGCGCTGCCACATGCTTTTTCTTTCTACGTCCACCACTACTTCTCGCACCCTGCCTCGAGGCTACCTGATGTTGCCGTACCATTGATCTATACCCCCATCTACCCCCGACTTTTATCTATACCCTTTGGAACTCTCGACTCCCCAGCATAACCATGGACACCCACCATCGCATCCCACTGCAAGACCTTCCGTTGGAGCAATTCATCACAGCCAGCCTCAGTGCCAGTGCTACTATTAAATCTCCTCGAAAACATAAGCGCCCTCTATCACCTTCCCGAACGACCCCATTCAATCCTGCTAAACGGCGCGTTTTGGATGCAGAAGGCATACCATTCGCGAACAGCATCCCCACAACGTCTCCGGCATCTCGTCCTATGCCATCCTTACTCTATAGTATGCAATCAGTGACTCCTACAAGACCTTCACGACTTGGAAATGGGTATAATTCTATTTCTGCCTCTCCAAACCCTGGACCAACCCCAAAATCTCACACCAGGCTGGTTCGAAATCATGGGAGCCCCCAAGCAACAATAACTCCCTCGTCTTCCCGTCGGTGTTCGCCTCCTGTCCGCGTACTCTTTGCCACGCCTGCCCCAGAATCATCCACCGATCCTCAGTCGAGGCATTACCCTGGATTTGACGTCTTCCGAGGCAGTACCTCCCGCGACGGTTCTCCAGTACTAGGAGAATCGCTCTCCGCGGATGTCGAGACCCCTCTGGCGGATGATAAATCAGATGTGGAAAGTTCCAAAGAGAACGTGCCACCCAAGAGGAAAGCGAAAAAAATTTCTTCCAAGAAGCGCATTTCGAGTGCGGCTGGAGATCTCAGCGGATCATGTCTGTGCACGCCAACGCAAAGGGGTGAAGCCGGTCACTCCGAACGAGCGCCTCTTTCGGATCGCCAACCTCCACGATGAATGGCTTTGGGGGGCCTTTGACCTCACCTCGGGGTTTCAACGTTGAAATGGCTGGGGATTGCGGACGTTGCGGGATGAAGGAGGTGAAAACGCCCTGAAGGTGGAGGACACCGGGAATCCAGTGTGCATACGAATATTTGGCTCTTCAGTCATCGTATCGATGGCCATGAAGCACGTTGGGGGAAGGTGGAGGATCTATTGCACGAGGAAAATGTGCATGTTATCATATATTGTTAATTGATTTATACTATCTCCTATGAGATCGTAATGTTATGATACGAGACATGACTCGATATGCTCAACATATTCCATGCACACAGCTCGCTGTCTCCTTGAGTTGACTTTGCAAAGCTTGAACTGGAACTGTGTTTCGAAGAACGGAAGCAAATAACGCGCAACCACGTGTCGTTTTCACCGCTTTTGCAACGGCCAACTCGCAATTGGAATTGTCCACCTCCTGAACCAGCAGCCGTGCAATGCAGTTCTTCGCTATCAACTTCCTTCTTCTCGCCTCATTCTCGTCGGTCGTGACGGCGCAGTTTGGCTTCTTCGACCACATGTTCGGAAACTCCCAGCAGCAGCAACGGCAACAGCCAGGCTCACATGGAGGAAATTTCCAATGGAACATGCACGCCGACGCAGGTCTGTCGCATAGAGTACTAGCGAGCTTACCTAGGGTCTCACTGTATTGCAGTTCCGTGTTCTTCCTATCTGTGCCCAGATAGTCTGGCTTGCGTAGGTCAGCCCTCGGAATGCCCTTGTCCAAACGTGGAGGACACCAAATGCGTCATACCCGACGCCCAAGATGCGGGTGCTGGTACCGTGGTTTGTGTTAGGGGGGAAGGAGGTTGCGCTGCTGTCGAGCGGCTTTCTCATGCCTACTCGAAATGAGACTTAGAATGTCAGGGGGATTCGGAGCGGAGGAGTCGGCTGGAGAAACATGGACGACTCTTCCTGGTTGCATTGCTGCAGCTATGCCTATTCGCAAAGCAGGAAAGCAGGAAAGCAATTGGCCCTCCTTGCTACGATAGAAAGAAAATGCGCTGTCCCAGCAGATACGCTCTTCGCTGTATCGGCTCTCAAACCCTGGCATATCTAGTCGTATGGGGACCTTGATCAACCACAGTATTCTCAAGAATGTAGCCCATTCGCGATTACCATATCAGTTACATAGATGCCATTATATAGATGGCAGCGGTAGGAATACTACCCATTCCAATTTTGACTTCGTCGGTTCTGCCCCCGCTGTGAGGATATCGGTAGGACGAGAAGCCAGCGGTGAAGGTTTACTCCACAAACGATGACAAGACATTTCAACCAAAGACAGCAATCAGTCAAGTCGCCAGCGTTTCTGAGAAGATGGCGTCGCAGTTCCTCACTCCTCAGACCTCAGCGCTGAGGGCTTCTTGCCTGGACCGAGACCAGCCAAACGCTAACTCCGCGCACTTGTGTCATTTACGTAATATGAAGGTTCGTCACGACCTCGACAGGTTTGCACAAGCCACCCACAAACCACGATGGCAGCTCCTAGACCAACGGTATGTGCATCTTATCCACACGCCTGGTATCTTATTTTCATTTCCGTCCATTAGTCTAAGCTCCCACCCGGTGCAAATCGCATACTATTCGTCAAGAACCTGAACTACCAGATCACTGGTGAAGATTTGTATGACCTCTTTGGGCGCTACGGTAGCATCAGGCAGATTCGTATCGGAAACGAACCAAAGACGAAGGGAACCGCATTTGTTGTGTTCGACGATGTAATGGACGTGAGTGCTCAATGTGTCCGTCGTCCACGCAATATTCCTCTAACTTGTCACACAGGCCAAGAATGCACTTGACCACCTCAATGGATTCCACTTGCAGGAGCGGTATATCGTCGTCCTTTACCACATGCCTGCCAAACAGGACGCGGCTGCTGCGAAAGCTGACCTGGCACGCAGAGAAGAGGAACTCGCCCAGCTCAAGAAAAAACATAATATTGTAGACGATTAGTCGGTCTTGCATCATCCTATACACGCATATTCTCTTCTAACGGCGTTTATGTCAACTCACTATCAATCATGCATCATGAGTATTCCATTTATTCAAATCTATGAACTGATGTCCAGTTGCGAAGCAAATTATACATGAAAATGTATTGTCCGGCTGAGATTATGTTTGGATTGTGCGAAGGTAGTAGAAGCGGGACTCTTGGTGAATCAGCTAACACTTTGGGCACTTCTTATCTATCTGGGGGGCTGATTTGGAGCACGGTCACCAAGTGATCCAGAATAGAACGAGCGGCGTACCGTATTGCTGTGGGTATTGATGGCTTATTTGGATAAGGTGAGCTCGTCAATTAGTGTCAGTAATGGCGCAAGTTGCTCACTACTGCCAGCATGTTTTGGTGCATTGTGGTGGGAGACAGCTCGGGGGGTGCTTGGGACTGAACTTGCAATTGCGAAGATCACATTTGATCTGGCCAAGGTCAGCTATATTCCTAGCAGGGAAAACATTAACCCACCTCCTCATCTGGCTGTAGAACATCGAAATAGGTGAGCAGTGGCAAAGGAATAGGATTGTATTGTTTACCAGGTTCACTGTATGACCACACCTGGTGACGATTGTTCAGCTGGCTGGCAAAGCATATTCGTGATGGACGTACAACTTGTAGTTGTTTCTTACTCTTGAGGAAAGAAGGCGGCGATGAGCATTCGAAAGAGTTTAGCATCGTTCAAGTTTGGAAGTACGACGTACCTCCTCCAGTAACACATGTTGAACTACCGATGACCGACAAGTACTGGTCGACTCGGACGTCACTTTTATACCTGGAGGTCTCATGGCGTTCTCTCACCTGTTTACACGAGGACATCTACATGCCCGACATGGGGAAGGCAAGCTAAGACGGTATTTCACGTCATTAGCACTCTGGCACATGAAAACCAATTTGTAGATGGTCGCACGACCTACACAGAGAACCAGGATACTTACCCTGGCTTACGCGAATGAGACTTTTTTGCCAGATCGCGCATGACGGGCCTCTGCAGAAGACACACAACTCCCATAACACATACACGAAGAGGGTCCTACCACCGCATGCAAAAGCCCTTCTGCGGAAGTTGGGCAAGCTCGAAAGGGAATTGCCCTTTCCGCCATTCCCAGCTAAGGTCTCACAACGCAGGTGGAAATATTTGAGCATGTGAAGTGGTCGAACAAAATCATTTGGCGGTTCCTATACATAATTTACCCTGACGGGCCGGAAGCAGCGCGGAAGAGGGCAGCCAAGGACGCCCACTGCGCGGTTTGACTTAGGTTCTACAATTCCTCCATCGCGTGGACCGTGTAATCCGGTGGCAGAAGTTTACTCGGTGCTCGCCCTGCTCTCATCAACTCTATTTCTTTCTACCTTTGTTCTAAAAGCGGTGAAACCCATCAGCTTCTCGAGATAAGCTTGTCCGAGTCTTGCCAGTAACGCTGTACCTTGCGAGTTTTGGGGCAGGAGACGATTCACCAACATCTTGTTCTTCTACGATCCGTAGCTATTTTAGGCCACTCCTACGCATATGGGAATTTGTGGATGCCACTTTTGCCAATTCGCTAGGTCCTCCGTTCGTGAGCCTCGACTATATGAGCTCCCCGTTTTCTGACTCTGGCGATTTTAGTTCCGCCGTGCGAGGATGAAGCGCTTCTTCGACGGAGCGTGGAACATAAAGAAATGTAGATCTTCCCCCCTTTGGAATCACCATCACGGTCACTCCCGTTCCTGTTTCATCTTCCTGCTCCTCACGTCGAGTGACTTCCCTTTGGATGAATTCATTCCTCTTTACACCTGGCAGCCAAATCTGGCTTTTGGCGGCCACTTTTTGTCACACCGTGGGCAGGACAGTCGCGTGGGTATCGAGCAGGACGAGATCCTCGAACGCATCGTGCTGATCTAAGGTAACCCTTATCTTGTCGAGCGCTGAGGTCAGCCTATCAGCACGCTCCTTTTGCAACTCTCTCGAAGTAGCGAACCTTTTGACGTCAATTTCAGGTCATCAACGCCTGCATTTTTATCACTCGGTCACCTATCGGGAT
This sequence comes from Hydnomerulius pinastri MD-312, assembly GCA_000827185.1. NCBI lineage: Eukaryota > Fungi > Basidiomycota > Agaricomycetes > Boletales > Leucogyrophana > Leucogyrophana pinastri. The sequence continues at coordinate 1,183,804 of KN839835.1, forward strand.
AATCAGAGACAGTTTTCCGTCGGCTGTGACCTGTTTTACGGCGTCCTGTTTGAAAGAAGCGACCTACAGGACGAAACTCCTATCATCGGAAAAAAAAATCATTTGATCTGAGATCTCAGCGGGGTGCCAGGATTTTATATTCTTACCCTCGACTACAAGGGCTGCCTCTTCCGAAATAATCCGCGAGACGTCATATGCCGCTCGAAAAATGCTTTGAATAGCGCTGGTGCGTCGTCACCTTCGTCGCGCGCACGCTGTCGTCCCCACTTGGCTTGCTTGGGCCTTGGGGGTTCCGTGGAACTCCGATTACACCCACACGCGCACTCCCGTTCCGCTGTCCGCATGATTTACCCTTTTCGCTCCACGCTCTCATAGACTAGCTTCCGTGGCCGAATACCGCAAGAACAAGACCCTTAAGCAATAGATCGAAGCCTCGGCGACCTCCTAGAGCTCACAATAATCACCCCGCCTTGTTCTATCTTTGATCTCAATTTCTAATGCTCTGGGTTGAACTGGCTGTTGTGAGTGGTCTCTCACCCATCCATCACTGTCCACCAACCAAATTTAATCCGATTACCTTGCATATTCGTGGCCAGAACCTTGATGTGGCAGTATCCGTCAAAACATAGCTTCGTTGCGAGCAATTATTGGTCACTCTCTGAGCCAGAGGCTCTTGAGAATCTATGGCCCGCGCCGAGACGGGTTTATAAATTTACCTCTTTGCACGGATCTCCAATACGGGGCCGCCGCTGAAAGCTCATAGCTCGCACACAAGTCGACGTGGGTTTATTCCTGCGCAGCGTGAAACGAGTGTACCGGATAATTACAAAAATTCGGGAGTAAATGTTCGAGCTGCCATTCGTGCATCTTCCCGCAGAGAAGAGGCGTGGGAGGCCGAGATGAGGCTCTCGGACCCGTGCGCCATCACTTCGAAGAACTCTGACCCCAATAGGGATGCCCCTCGGATAACTGGAAATAGCTGATCCACACGAGCTGATCGAAAGTGCCAAAGGAAATAAAGAAAAATAGCAACAATAACGCAACAATGACAGAGAGCGGTGTAGACTACAGAATATAAGCACAGGAGCCAAGCAGGTCGCTAAATTTGCTGTCGCACACCAAAATCTAGCCAACGAACACGGTCTAGATAAGTTCCGCAGCATTGACCGGCATTTCATCCTGAGATAATCGTATTAACAACAGCTTATTATGATGGCCGTGGGGTGACTTACGATTTGGGTGCTGTAAAATTGTTCTGCAGGAGAGCAATGACTGCGGTGATCGGAACATGGAAGAAAGTTAACGTACCGATGTCGCGGAGGATGCGTACGTCGTCAACCGTCACGAACTGAAGAATGATTCGTGAGAAACTACAAATGAAGACCAAGTGCCTAACGTACATTGATAGCAACACCTTTCCTCCCAAAGCGCCCTGAGCGGCCAATACGATGGATGTAATTCTCACGATTCCTGTGTGAAGCACAATGTCAACGGCGCATGCAGAAAATGAGGGGAAAAGCGATTACGCTGGGAGATCGTAGTTGATGACAAGTGAGACTTGCTGGACATCAATTCCTCGGGCCCAGACATCAGTCGTAATAAGCACGCGCCTACAAGGGATTTCAGAGAGTTGTTTGATTTGGAAGGGTTACCACCTACGACGTTCCACCGCGGAACTCCGCCATGATTGCATCTCGCTCTTTCTGGACCATCTCACCATGCATTGAAGATACGGTGAAATTAGCCGCCCTCATCTTCTCTGTCAACCAGTCAACCTGTCAAGATAGTTAGCCAAGTTGATCGTTGCTTTCCCAACAATCCGAACCTTTCGCCGCGTGTTACAGAAGATGACGGCTTGAGTGATGGTAAGTGTGTCATAAAGATCACATAGCGTGTCGAATTTCCAGTCTTCCTTTTCCACAGCCACGAAGAACTGCTTGATCCCCTCGAGAGTCAGTTCGTCACGTTTGACTAGGATGCGAATGGGGTCGGTCATGAATTTGGTCGTCATCTCCAGAACGTCGTAAGGGAGGGTGGCGCTCAGCAAGACGACTTGAGTCGCAGGAGGCAGATAACGGTAGACGTCGTATATCTGGTCCTTGAATCCCTTATTTAGCAGCTCATCTGCTTCATCAAGGACGAGCATTTTGATGTTTCGTGTGCGAAGAGCTCTTCGACGAATCATGTCAAAGACACGACCCGGAGTTCCTGACACTACGTGTTGCCCATACTCCAGCTTCCGAATATCCTCCCCGATGGAAGTTCCTCCAATGCACGCGTGGCATTGCACGTTCATATAGTCGCCGAGGGCGAGCACGACGGATTGAATCTGGGTGGCAAGTTCTCTTGTCGGTGAGAGAACCAATGCCTGCGTTTCGCGAACAGAGACATCTATGGATTGGAGGATGGATATTGAGAAAGTCGCTGTTTTACCGGTTCCCGACTGGGCTTGCGCTATGACATCGCGCCCTTGAGTGATGGGTAATATGGCACGCTGCTGGATGGCAGAGGGCTTCTCGAAGTCTAAAAAGCATTATTTTGAGAGCTGACGTAGAGTGCAGAAACTGAAGCTTACTGTAGGCATAGATGCCGCGAAGCAAGTCCTCCTTCAAGTTGAGGTCGTCAAAAGTAGAGACGACAGAAACAGCTTCCGATGACTCGAACACAAGTTTCTAGGCAATGAGTGAGCTACAAGGCTCAACTTAAACGAGCGGAACATTTTACCTCGTCTCCTGCGTTGATGCCGGACATTTTGGATGATATTGCCTGAGAGTAGCAGAAAGAACCAATGGTGTTGCGGAGTTTCAAATTGCTGGAGGCGTTGGTTTGGCGCTACTCAACTCGGACAAGTGCTCGCCTTTGACTGCATCCAAGTCTACTGGATCATGGATTCTATCATTGAAACGCAACGGCAAGCGCAAGAAGAAATCGAACGCTACGAAATTGCGCTCTACTCGCTTCTGTCTCGGAACCTACCCACTCACGAAACCAGGCTGCAAACGGAGCACAAGGCAGCTCAAGTGTTGGATCGTATTTCTTCCCGCGTAGCTACTCTCAAAAGCCAGTATGACGACGAAGAGGCCCGGAAAGCCGAGATAGATGCGCTCACCGCGCCAGCGCAGCAAAATGACCTTTCCGAATTTTACGCGCGGTTGGTGAAGATTCAGGACCACTACAATAAGTATCCTGATGTTGCAGCAGGAGCCTTTGAATTAGAGCTCGCTGCTCTTCTTGAGGAAGGAAATCAGGATGGCGCAGATGAAGAAGTGGAGGAGGAAGATCGTAGGTCGCTCCACGCGTAGATGTCTGCATTGTCTCATCAGTTGTTTGTTTAGCTATATCCTTGCTGTTCTCTGGCGAAGAAGCATACGGCAAATATGTCGATCTGTACGCCAACCATACAGCGTACAACAATCTGAAGAACATTGCAAAGAGGTTGCCATACTTGCAATACCTTGATGTTCTTCTGGCTGCAGAGGGCGGAAGTTTGCATCACGAGCTTCCGAGAGAAACACGACGGTCAAAAGACTATGAGGTGTAAGTGGGACCTGCTTATTACAATGACTGGTTAGCTCAGCTGTTACTCAGCTACATTCAAAATATCCACGACTATCTTCTGTCGTTCGTCAAGAAGACACAGCCGCTTGTAGACATTGACTCGAAACACCAAGAGGCCGAGGCTGAGTTCCAGAAGGGATGGGAAGAAGGGGCATTTGACGAGGACTGGGACGATGGTCAAAGCACCAAGCGTACGGCCTCCTCGGAGGAATCGGGAGGCATATGGTGCTCTGCATGTGGGCCGTTCACTCGCTGTCACCGGAAAATTCTAACCCAGATGTCCGTAGGCCAAAAAAGCTACTCGAAGCAAACGGTGTACGACGCGCATCTGACTTCTAAAAAACACGTGAAGGCAACTGCCAAACAAGCTGCCTCCAATGAGCCACCCCAGAATCCAAATGGCACCCAGACGCCTCTCACTAACCTAGTGAATGGTGCTTCATCTTGGAGGTCCAGGCTGCGACATGCCGCACTGTTAACCCACCTGACTACCTCACTTCTCGTCGTTCTCGCTCCCACTATTAACGAAACGAAATCCAATGTGGAGCGCCGCTTCTCCCTCACTGCACGCGAGCGTGAACAGGAACTGCTTGAACAGTCTAAGCCCCCCGTCGCTCCCACGACCTCTGGCGACGGCGCAGCGGGTGAGGAGGAAGAGGAAGAGGAGAGGATCTACAACCCCCTCAAACTCCCACTCGGCTGGGACGGGAAACCAATACCCTATTGGCTGTATAAGCTACATGGCCTCGGCGTTGAGTATCGATGCGAGATATGTTCTGACCACGTGTACATGGGAAGGTATGGGGATCTTTGTGACTCATCGCCGATCATTGCATGCTCATGGGTGCTCTCTGTAATAGGAAAAACTTCGACCGACACTTCCAGGTATCCAAGTTCAATTCTATTGGATCACAGAAGCTAATCGCATTCGACAGGAATCCCGGCATGCTTTCGGAATGCGGGCTTTAGGCTTACCGAACACTAAACATTTCCACGAAATTACTCGCATAGAAGATGCGCTCTCACGTGCGTGCTCTTCTGCATGCGTTGGCCGCGCCTAACATATCTTCACAGTCGCGGAAAAACTGAAGCAAGAAGGAAGACACGAGATTTTTGAGCAGGAAACGATGGAAGAACTTGAAGATGATGAGGGTAATGTATACAACAAGAAGACATACGAGGACTTAAAAAAGCAGGGTTTGATTTAGTTACTGTATCCTTGTGCTCTTTTGGTATTTTGTGCATGTACTCTACTAATCTGGTTGCATCGATGTCCCACCAAATGCGATAGAAGCATGTTCCTGGAACTGCTACCTCATTTGCCCAACTGCCGAAACGCCCTTGCGTGTCGCTTGCACAGGGGTGATGGGAGTGGGAAGGTCGGCCGCATGCGAATAGAGTTCCTCGTCTGATGAGGGTGAGGACGAAAGGGGCGAGTCCCCTGGCGAGTCGAAAGGGTTGACGGAGGAACTCTCCAATAGCGGAGCAGCGATCGTTAATCGCCCCTTGCCGTCCTCTGAGCGTTCGTCAGCCATCAAAATCACACTACGAGCAGAAATACCCTTGCCAAGTTTGTCCCACCAAAGTAAATCATCGGTGCTCGGAGGAGGCACTATAACGTGAACTTCAGCAACTGGTAGAACTCAAAATAATCAAACCTTACAGTCTACGATGTTAAACGGTAATGCAAGCGCCGCAATTTTTTCGTCGAGTTTCTCTCCCGGGGCAGCCGCCAATGTGTTCTCCAGCAACAGACGGGAAAGGGCAGTCCTCTTGACAGCGTCAATAATCCGCACCTCGGTCCTAAATATTCCGAAAACTAAAACGCGAGTAAGATACAGGGAAATTAATAACAGGTGATTATCTGTTACCTGGTCGATGATCGGATCCTCGGAGCTCGGCTCTAGAGTAAACTGCAAGGTCCATGTTGCCTCTGAACAAGATCCTGTCTTGAAGACAGGTGTCAATAAATCCGACCGCGGAGATATCAGGGGTGTGACTGTACCTGTCCAGGCTGGGATCCGCATTTTCTCGCTAGAGTCATAGTTGTCCGTCCCAACATCGTACTTGTACGTGGGTGGGAATAAAAGCGGTCCTTCTTCGTACCCAGCGAAGGCTTCCCCATTTTCAATCACTGATCTGAGCTGTATTCGAGTATCAGTCCATCTTTGAAGGATATTAGGGGAGAGCATTACGGGCCTGGTCAGCCGCAACTAATGAATCGTACTGTCTCGAAATGGCGAGGGACCTGGCGGTTTCATTATCGAGATCAATGCGGTAATTGGTGTCGGCCAGCCAGACAATGTTACTGCAGTAGTTTTATCAGGTTTACTCCATTCCCGAGTTCGTCGAACATACTCATGGCTCGTTATCAATTTTCCTTTCAGAAAATGCAGCCCTTTGGTGATTGTCTGGAAGTCCGCGTTGCGCTCGTCGACATTGGAATGCCCCGCAGCCAGATGAGCAGTGACGAAGCAGAAACTTGTGTCGTAGTAATCCAAACGGACACCAACTCCTCCTTTGTTTCCCGACATGCCGCGCAAACCAGTCTGCTCAAAGGCGTCAACAAGGGGCCCCTGTACGGGTTATTTCGACTCACTTTTCGAGAAGCGCCTTCGACGTTGCGGATCACAGAGGTCAACTCGGATTTGACAATGACGAGCAGGGCTGTTCCAACCAGCTGAAAGTGAGGCTTAATATTATTGCCATCCAGAGGTAGGAGGGCTCACCTGTTCGCTGCGTAAAAGAACATAATCTCCAGACTTATGCAATCGCCCGTTAAGTGCCTCCATGATCTTGTGTTCCCATGCGCGTCTGTATTATAAATGAGTACGTCGCAAATCAAACTATCTGTCTGAATGGCTTCATTACTTTTTCTCAGGATCAGTCTGCACTATTTGTTGCGCAGTGAGGGGCACTAGTTCTTGAAAACCTAGAATAAAAATGTCGGGCCTAGGAAAGCCTGCATCAGTGTAGTTCATTTCTGACGACACGGAGCTTACTCGGGAATGTCTGTGCAACGAGTTTTCAATTAGGCTAATCAGCTGGCGGAGCATCTCACAAGGGACTTACTGTTTCTCGGGAAGAGCCATGATAATAAGTTCTCGGACGGGGGCTGGAAGGCGTGTTGATGTCAAATGGAGGCACAGGAGAAAAACACTGCATTTACCCTGCCGTTAACATTCCAGGTACCAGCAAAGATGGTGCATAATTGAGTCGAGGAATATTCCGAGATTCTGCGGGTGTACTCGTCACTACCTAGCCCAAGGAGGGGCTTCAAATGACATACCGCTCATTGAGAGCTTTCCTGACCATGTCGTGAACAGGATCAAATATATTCACTTGTGTCTGGTTGCTGAGATTGCCCTAGAACATATCCGTCAGATGAGAGTCTCCATTTACTGACGAGATGACTTACGAGGAACATGTCGATCGCGATTTGCTTGCTTTTATCTTGAAAGTTATTTATATATGCCCTTGACACACTCTTCGTCGCATCCGAGAGAACGCCTGAGCAGCAACGTCATTATCTTCAGCACGGACAAACTGCAAATCATACCTGCTAGCGTCCGCTTCCCAGTCCGCGTGAAACTTGTGTTCAGGGCGCCAGTACCAGCATATATGCGGGACAGCGCATCGCCATTTTCAGCCCAAAGCTCCCTATGATGAGTCCAGAGTGCGCCAGCCTGAATCCACTCTCGGTGAACAAGACCAAGATACTGTTCGAGCGCTTTGCGTGATAGGATGTCTTGGACGAAATTCGTTCGATCCAGGCTAAACCAGCAGCTGTGAGAACCGGATCCTTGAGATTTCTGTAGCGGCTTACCAGTCCAAACAATTTGTCCTGAAAACACCACGTTGCTCCGTGATGGCTTCACCAGATGAGGCATCGACCAACGTGAACCCAAAGCGATCCATGTGATCATTGATAGCGTCAAGACGCCTTTTGGGGAATAATGAGAGAGTGCAGCATCAAGCAACAATATGCCTACCCAAGTTCCCTCACCATACTATCATGACCACCGATTCTTACCGCGTTGTGGAAGTCGTAGTGCGTGATACTCAGCTGGTCGCCCCATATGCTGCTAGCCTGGTATAGATGCTTCCCATATGCTGCCGTCAAGATTGCCTCGTTCTCCTTCGTCCCAAGCAAGTTGATCGCATGCGTCGCTCCATACTCCTCCATAAGATGGGCGAAGTGGCGCTCAAAAGCGGGTTGCGACGCTTGGGGGCGAGTAATTTGAATGCGCTGACCGAAGGTCTGTATTCCTTGCTGCTCCCAAAACACTACACGAACATGTGAGAAGGGCCATATCAAGGTAGCGCTAGAAAAGACTTACAAGGTACACTGCCACGAACTTGCGTGTAACTCATGCTATGCTGATCAGTACTCAGAATGGTTTCAGTCTGTAGCACACATCATAAGCCTCATCGTTTAGATAGAGTGCATAAACTCACCTCCACAAAGTTTGCAGTGTTTCCATCGTCATCAACACCTCGAGTATTGAAGCGGGTACCTGCCCGCTTCCAGCCGAGGCGCGAGATCAAGGACAGCGTAGCGATGACTGGAGACCCGCTGACCGGGGGTGCCGGAAGGGCCATAGTGGAAACCCCAACATACCCTTGGATAGCAAGGACCTGCAGTTGATTTGTTCATAGGACACCCGAGAATAAGGAGCGATACTGCGCACAATGAATTGACATCGATCAAGATCCTGACGCTCGTGGGGATCAAGCTTTTCTCTGAAATCAAGCAAGCTTCGAACGATGTACTCGTTCCAGACGAATCGCTCGTCGAAGATCCCGACGTCATACGGGACAAAACTATCTCGTGCTAGGCGTACAGACAGTCGCGAGGAAAGATCCCATGGAGGGTCCAGAGCGTAGTAGAATGAGCCAGACGAGAGAATTTTGGTGAGTGGCATGCATGGATGCTCGAAAACTGGGTTGGCATTCTGGGAATATGGCTCCCTGTTCATTATTGCGTCCACATTGTCTGGAGTAACGAGCGAGTCTTGAGACGCGGAGAAATCATCCCAGGCAGACGACGTCAGGCAGTAGAACCGTACTTCGTGTATCCTAGCCACATTTTCAGGGGCCGATTGAGAAGGGCGGGTGTCACCCACTTCCGTCGCGGACGTGATGACTGCAAGGAACGTATCTGGGTCCGAGACGTGAGTGTACGGGCTGGTGAGGCAAGATGATTATATGCACCATTTTCTATTGAAATGAGCCCTAAACAGCCTTTGACAACGCGATTCGTCAATCTCACGGCGTTGGAGAGGTTCACGTCGTCGCCAGGAAGAAACTCGACTACAACTTGGGTGGCATTCGTTTCAGCAGCACGGAAGATCAGGGCCCTATGCGGGCGGCCTTGTCTTTCCTCATGGTGCCCAGTTAAAAGGTAGAGCGTCCTTGGGTTCTGCCCAAGGTAAAGATGCATCGGAACGCTGCTAGGGGCTGGGACGGCACCGGTTTGCCACCAGAACTCGGAGATCTGGATCGGCCTTGGGTGATGAGAACCAGCGAATTACACGGACCAAGGTTGTATGATGCTGGTTGTTCAAGTTCAGTCTACAAACCACATTTAAACGTGGAAAGTAACCTCAGCCGAGGAGTTCGGAGGGAAGATGCACTGACAAGTGTTTGAGGGTAGATGTTGAATCACCCAATCAGGGCGCTCGTGAACCTGAGCCAATGACCAGTACTTCGTTGCAGTTCACCAGTCTATCGCCTTACAATCAATCAACTCATAGAATCATAGCACATGCCATCGACGAGTGAATGAAATGTGAATATTATGTACAACCCAGAAGTTGGTGCTACGCTCGGTCAAGCCGATGAAAGAGTCCCCCAAATTTCTGATTGTGTACTAGTAGAGTCCCCGTACAACGTAAAACTCATTCATCATGATGAAAGCCACGCCCTGAACTGGACATCTGTCTGGGCGAAAGTGTCATAGCAGTCCGACCATCCGCCGTTGCTCTTCTGATAACTTGCGGTGAACGTCGAGGTGGTGACCCCAGCTGGATATGCTGAGGAGAAAGATTATCCCCGTCAGACTGCGAAGTATATGAGACAACTCTAGGGCTACGTGGCGGAGGCGGGAGGAAAGGCGAGTGCATAGGTGACGTGGGGGAAGGCGGCACAGGAGATGTGGCTCGTCGAATGGGATTTGGTGAGGGAGGAGCGATCAAGCCGTTTGACTTGTCGTTGCCCACGAGTCTGTCCTTGGAAAGTAGAGAAAACATTGACTTGAACAATGAAGAGTTGGTTCGTGATGCCATTGGGCGAGCCGGTACGGCGGGTGACGAAGTCGGCACACCTGAGTACACATGTGAGCAAAAGCCAAAAGATGAGATATATATATGCAGTACCGGCGGAGGTTGGCAGAGCGTTGTCGTTGGCGCTCAAGCTCAAAAACAAAAATAGGGGGACTAGCCAGACACACGTTCCGAAGAATGTTGCGATGTCGGTGAATCCAGGGGCGGCGTTTGGAGTCGTTCCACGAAGCCTATTGTAGCTCTGCCTGGCGTCCCGAGTGACACGAGAGAAGTACATAAACCACAAAAAGTGGTTCGTGATGGCCAAGATGCATGATGCAATGAACGACATGGACGACAAGGAGATGAGGGGCCATGTGCTTGAAAAGTTCTGCAGATAGACTACATGGCAGAAGATCGAGAACAGAATTTGCGGAAGTGGGAGAGAGTCGCTGACATACAGCAAGACGTGGAATGCAATAATGGCCTGAAAACACAGTTAAGAATAACCTTCCGGTACACCAATGAATAGAACGATGGACTGACATATGTCCCTCTCTGCCCAATCAATTTGGCGAGTCGAGAATACTCCTCGATTAGCTCGGAGACATATAGCAGTCCGCTAGCTTGTACTTGATCAGGCGAGGGGCAGGTGCAAACATGGAAAAAACCGACCGAGTGAAAGTGTCATGAAAGCGAAAGCAGCGACAATAGCAACATAACTGAGGAGGACAAATTAGAACCATAGGATGTGATATGCAGCTGGTTTAAACCGACCTAAAATAATGAAGTAAGGCCATCGAGCATTGAGTGGTTTCTAGCAACTGCTCCGAGCTCCTCAAATAATGTTCCGTGCGCGTGTCAGGTCTTTGAGGAGAAGTGCCAGTACGTGCGGTGCCACTTCCACATCCGTCAGTCACGTGACCTCCTCCTGTCGCTGCGCTTTGGGTGGATTCCAGGCTGTAGAGGCGGCTGTGACAACTGTATACCTTACCCTTCTGTTGCTTCGTCTCGCTGTTTCAACGCCCAAAAATGAGTAACATGGAGAGTCAGTTCACCCCCGTATTCAGCTCATTGCTTGTCTAACAATCTCCCAGAGACCCTCTTTCAGCTGAAAGTTAGCCCGCCGCAATTCATTCCGCAGACATGCTCTGATGATGTTATGCCTTACCCTAGTTCACTGCGAAGACGCTGAACCGACAAGCAAAGAAGGCCCAGAAAGACGAGAATACAGAGAAGGCGCGATTAAAGAAGGTCTGTTCCATGGCACCGTCTATACGTCACACCGTGATTTAATTCATCATCTTACAGGCACTCCAACAAGGCAATAACGACGGCGCACGGATATATGCCTCTAATGCCATACGAAAGAAGTCCGAAGCTTTGAACTTGCTTCGTCTAGCCAGCCGTATAGATGCAGTCGCTAGCCGCGTGGAGACTGCGGTAACGATGAGGCAGGTCACGGGCAACATGACGTCCGTAGTGAAAGGCATGGACAGAGCAATGGATAGCATGAACTTGGAAAGAGTAAGTCGTTCCGATTCTGTGAGGGGTCTGGGGTCTCACTTCTTGGTGCAGATCTCCCTCGTCATGGACAAGTTCGAGTCCCAATTCTCAGACCTGGACGTACAAACGTCCTACATGGAGGATGCTATGTCCAGTACCACAGCGATATCCACACCTCAAGATCAAATAGATTTACTCATGCGGCAAACAGCAGAGGAAGCCAACATCGAGCTCCAGCATGATCTTGCATCGAAAGACTTATCGGGAGTTGTTCCTGATTTCGTCAAGGGGGAGACTATCGGCGAGGAGGATGATAAGCTGGCGGAAAGATTGCGAGCCCTTCGACCCGCAACGTGATGTAAATTTGCAGCTCTGTCGAAGGACTCATTCTTGTACTGTAGTTACTCTCCGATGTATTTTCCCTTTTGGATGTTAGATCGTCTTCAAGTGACCGAGCTCATGGGTGGAGCAAAATTTCAGCTCAGAGACTACAAAATCTGGCGTCCCCAGACGCACAACTTCATCTTACATCACTCGTGGGGTGTTTCGATCCGAACACGGCGAAGAACAACGGCAACCCATGAAGATAGCAGCATGCAATAAAAAGCAATACAAGTACTTACGAAGTCATAAGCAGGGCGTTATATAAAGAAAAAATTACCAGTACCGAAGATCAACCATAGGTCGCATACGTGCCATATGACAAATATCAACAAGATGAGATCATCATCATCCGCCATGGCCCTCTACAAAGAAGGCAAACTCAGCCATGAGATTATCTCTCTCTCGCTCGCTAAGAGTAGAGCTGGTGAGAAGTTTCTCGACGCGAGTGAGTAGGCCCGTAGGCCCGTTGAGAGGAATGATGTGGGCATCAAAGCGGCGGACATCTGAGGGAAGAGAAAGTCCGAAAGTCGCGCTTGGTCAGCGTCGTCCGACGATAAAGCAAAAAGAGAATACAATGAATGAGAAAAATCCTCACATTTCTTGAATGCCTCAAATCCGGACTCCGAAAGTATGCTCTCAAACACTTTGGTGACATCTGATCCGTACGAACGGCCGCCCGCCATCCTTGCGTTCTCTCGTGCCAGGAACAAGCCCCCGGGCATCACGGCGTCTTCGCGCACACGCGACGGCGCCCACGAAAGTCCCAACCCCAGATCAAGGGATCGCCCCTTGCCTTTGGCTTTGCGTTCCTGGCTTGCGTCAGCGTACTCTGACGTATTGTGGCTTTGACCCCGGGAATGCTTTGGTCGAGTGTCAAAGGAAGGTCGCAAAGGAGATGAAGCCTGAGAATATGAAGGACCTGAGGCATACTCAGACGCATCACGATGATTTATGGGGAGAGCGGGGCTACTCGGCAAGTTGAAAGTGGGGGGCATAGGAGAACTGGGCACCGAAGCGGGGTGTTCAAACGCAAATGTCCCATGTGACGTGCGTTGCACACGTCTTCCAGACGCGCGTCCCCAGCTTGAGGATTGGCCAGCCGCACCACTGGCCCCAATCCCTTTCCCAGTCGACTTGGACTGAACGGAGGTAGACGAGAACGATACGACCGACGTATCGCCTGTATGATTTGGCTTCAGCTGGGCAAGCAGGGGCGACTCTGCCCGCGCGGGTTGATAAGCAATGAACCGAGTTCTCCCGGCTCGTGCTGAGTCAGACGAGGTCGTCCGTTCCAGCGGGGGCAGTCGATTTTTCGAGCTGCTGATCCGTGAGTGGGAAGACGTGTCACTCTTCGCGTGTGATCCCGACCGATTGATAGTGGAATCACTCCTATTGAGCCCGGAGACTGGACGCTCGAAATCAAAGCTCCCATGTTTGATCCGGTGACTCGTCATATTACGCGGGGGGCCGACGATGCTGGAGCCGTGTGCCTGGTGGGATTGCGCATCAGAAGGTCTAGCTTCTGTTCGCCCTCTACTTGTCTTGTGTGCCAACGTATCTTTCGTCTTGGGTAAATCTTTTCCACCAAAGAGTCGGGGAGTGAAGCGACCCCTTGATGAAGTGCCGGGCTCCGAACCTCCGTCAACGTGGGTTTTGGATGACGTATTAGAGTTACTGTGTGATTGAACGCTAGAAACTAAGACCTGTTCTCGGTGACCTGCATTGACAGCTCTCCCTTGAGCAATCTTGACCTTGCCGGAGTCGACTCTTGGGGGAGTGGTACTGGGTCTCAGAGGTGAATCGGCCTCCCCGGGTCGTTGCGGTGTCGGTGGGGTATGAATGATTTGGGGTATTATGGGTATAGGGCGTGGAGCAAGGAGAGATGGTCGTTCTTCGGTCTCGTCAGACGAGAGCGACTCGACAGTTGGTAAATGTGATACATGCGGACGCGCATTGTCGACATTACTTTTAGGATCTCGGGATGGTGGCGAGGATAGGTAGATCCGGGATATAGGGGATGGATCGGATGGCAAAGACTGCGAAACGAACCCCGTCGCCGCATGGGAGTCGAAGTGCGGGTCAAGACGCCGTCCATCGACATCCGCAAGTTTCTGCCTCTGCTTTCCTTTACTACTTGGCGGTGCAACTTCAAGGAAAGGCTGTCCAGACTTGTATGTATTACGCTGTGTAGCAGAGCCGTCTTTGTGCTCTTCTGGAAGAGCAACGGCGCTGTCATGAGGCGTCCGTTGCGAGCTGACCGAATGTCTCCTACCATGAGAACGGCCACTGTGACTACTTTGGATAGGCGGAAGGGGTAAATGACCGGTAGATGATTTTGGAGTACTGCGCTGAGAGCTCATGTTCAAACCAAATGATCGCCGGCGGGGGCTGGCGGAGAGCGGTAGCGGACTTGATGGAACGGGTATTGAATGTGATGATTTTGAAACAGACGGATCATCGCTGGATTTGGGGGTAGTAGGCCGAGAGCTCAACCTGAAGGAGCGTTTACGAGAGCTGCTCTTTGCTTCTGATGCCGATGTTGATGTCGATGCTTTCCGTTCCGAAGTAGTTGAGGATGGTTGGCGGGTAGAGCCCGAGGAAGATGATCTACGGGTCAACGAAATTCCAAAAAATGTATGTAACGCTAACTTCCGTCTTGTTGACGAAGGCGTTTCAGACCGCGATGGACGGTGTTCATCAAATTCATGTTCGCAGTTGTCACTGCGTTGATCGTGATCTCCGTGCGACTGATGAGTATCGGTGCTTTCAGGCCGTGGCGCATATTCGTGGCGTGTCCCGTTTATCCTTCTTCTCAAAGAGTCCGAAGGAAGGGGACCTATCGTGGAGTGTGTAGCGGTCGTAGTAGAGGAGATCGGTCTGTTTTGAGATCGGACTGATGACTTGGCATAACTCGATGGGGGATTATCCGAAGGTATGAGTTCTTTCGTAAAACTTGCACGACGTGCATGGAGGTTATTAGGCTGGGTAGGTGGCAGGGGTTCAACCTTGGACACCATAGGTAACGGGGCACTTGGGGTTGAGTTCGTCTTTGAGCGAGTACGGGAGCGAGAGCGAGAGCGGAAGAATGCGTAGAACTACCATCGATATCCACAATAAGTGGTGGCATAATATCGCAAGCCGTACACAACGTACCCTGTTTTCACTCTTGAACGTCGATTCAGGCTCAGTGGAATGGGCAAGGGCAGTCATGGTAAGGGGATCAAATGGTCTTTGTGTGCCCACGAACGAGGCTTATGCGTCAGCGGCGTTGCCCCACTACCTCGAAGCCGAAAAGGCAATGTTCGAAAACCTATGCCTTCTTCTCCTAAGCACAGATGTGACGACCTTTTTGGGATGGAAAAACGTACTGGTATACAGAATAGGTCCGTACTGGGCTCAACGCTGAAAACAATCGTAACGGAAAATTGGTCGCGGAGTAAGAGCGATGGAGGAGTAGTTGAGGGAGATAACACGTGTAGGAAATGCGCACGTCAAGAAGGCTAGAACGTGTCAATATACGCTAAGAAACTCACAAGGTCTCGCAGCACTGTGAACGGAGCTTCAGCGCTTCGTCTTGCGGCCTTGCTGTCTCGTGTGAGAGACACACGCCCCACAGACGCAGCTTGAAGGATCGAGATGAAAATCCAACCTCGGAGACTTTGCGACGGACGCTGTTGTCGTCAACCGGTGGAAGAAAGCAAGAGCCCGTGAGATTGAGACAATGTCGACCCTAACCTTAACGAGTGGTTTCCATTTTGGACTCGCTAGGGTTAGGAGGGGTTGAATATGTCGCCGAATCCCAACGAGGAGGGGTCGAATGAGGGGGGAAAGAATCGCGCAATCATGTCCAAATGCTGCCTCATCCAAAATCCGGGTCACGATGCTGGCTGACACACTCGTAATAGAACGTCTTTATCCATTCAACACCGTTCAGTAAGATAAACGCCTCCTGCTATTTACCTACTGCTACCTGGTCCTCCCTGCAGTGCTTTCCCTACTCACCAGGAGCAGAATGATTCAATCAACAACGAGATTAACTCCCGTATTTCGTCAGGTATTGAAGCGGCAAGCAGCACGGCGGTCATCAAGTTGTGCAGCCGCGGTGCAGACCCAGACGCCTTCTTTTCCGTGCGTTGATGCACATGCAGCACGCGAGTCTCGCATTATCGCCTCTTCTGTCTCCCGTTTCTCCCAACCAACCCGCTCTCCATCTTCCGATAGCGGTCCCGAACCTCCGTATGCCCGACCCAGCCCACTCTCCTACAATATATACCACCACCCATATCCTTTCCCACTGACTTATTCTAACGAAACTCTTCCATCCTTCGACATTGCTTACGAGACGTGGGGAACTTTGTCTCCTTCAAAGGACAACGTCATCCTCCTCCATACAGGCTTGTCTGGGTCATCACATGCCGCTTCTACGTCCTTGAACCCATCGGAAGGCTGGTGGGAAAAGTTCATTGGCCCAGGAAAAGCCTTGGACACCAATCAGTTCTTCGTGATCTGCACAAACGTCCTCGGCGGGTGCTATGGCTCAACTGGCCCATCGTCCCTCGACCCAATCAATGGAGAGCATTATGCGACTCGGTTCCCTATCGTGTCAATCTTTGACATGGTAAAAGCGCAGTTCAAGCTACTGGATTCTCTTGGTGTCGATCGTCTATACGCCAGTGTCGGTTCTTCCATGGGGGCTATGCAGAGCCTTGCGGCGGGTTGGCTCTGCCCAGATCGTGTGGGCAAGATCGTTAGCATAAGCGGCACAGCTAGAAGCAGCCCGGGGAGCATTGCGATGCGACATGCTCAAAGAAGTGGTGCGTACCGCCTTCAGTTATCCATGCCCCTGCTAATAGGTGTGTAGTCCTCATGGCCGACCCTAACTGGAATAACGGGTTTTATTATGACGGTTTGCCCCCCCACACGGGAATGAAGCTGGCTCGTCGTGAGTACATCTTCCTTATCGTGAATGTCGTGTGGCCTGACCTAGTTCTCCAGAGATTGCCACCATCACGTATCGATCAGGTCCTGAATGGGACCTTCGCTTCGGGCGCAAACTGCGCGACGCCAACAAACCTACCCCTTTCTTATCGGGTGAATCATCGAGGACGCCAACGTTATGCCCTGACTTTTTGATCGAAACCTATCTCGACCATCAGGTATGTCACTTGCACCAGCTTCAGGCCTTAGATTAGCCTCAAATATGCATCAAATATGAACGATTACTTACTGGGGGGCCTTGTGGGTGACTTTAGGGCGAACAATTCTGCCTCAAATATGACGCCAACTCACTCCTCTACATTTCGAAAGCGATGGATCTGTTCGACCTCACCGGTCCCGCTCTCGAACAACTCGGCATGTCCCCATCACGACAGCCCCTTCCATCATCATCGACATCCTCCTCATCAGCCTCATCCCAACCTATCGCCCTCTCGAAAACACATCTTCCGCCCGCCAACCCAGCGCCCCACCTACCTGAACTTGCGGAAGGCCTCAGACCGCTTTCATCGATACCAACCCTCGTTCTTGGTGTGCAAAGCGATATCCTGTTCCCCGTCGAGCAACAGCGCGAACTCGTAGATGCCCTTCGAATGGCCGGCAACTCTCGGGTCAGTTACTTCGAGCTCGGCGGAGTGTGGGGACATGACACATTCTTGTGAGTGTCGTATCTTTTATCTTGGAGTCCAGTGGAGAGCACAGCAATGGGATCATGAACACGATGGGAGAGAGGCATTTCTTTCCCCGGCTTCCTTCGTGTGCCATTATATACCTCTCCTGACAAGCGGTCCACACGATGCCCCTTGAATCCGTGTTAACGGTGCCCCAAGGGCGATTAAGCGGTATGATGGGTGTTCTTTTTCTCTGTGATGGGTATTCTTTTTCTCAAAGAATTGCCTCAAGTCTCATTGCTGTGGCACCGGAGATGGTTTAGAATGCCTAATGGGCTATTATAGACATTTAGGCGCTGACTATATTTGTCTTTGACTCGCAGGCTCGACGTGCTGAATGTTGGAGGGGCCGTAAGGGGGTTCTTATCATGAACCTCGTGAGGGTTCGGTAGCATTTCGGGAAATGGAGGTTGTGAGTTGCAGCTTCGAAGTGTCAAGCAACTTAAAGGAGAGTTGGCAAGTCTTTTATTTCTACTCACTTAGCCGGCGGAAGTTGGCGACGCTGAAAGCCATGATGGTAACGATGTACATTGTATGGGATCCCTTGTAATCACTCCACTGTTAATTTGAGCGGGGGTCACACATGTGACCGGTTGATGGCCGAAACGGTGATGAGCCCTGTCTTATGTAATACAGCTGAGGATTTTGGGGCTGGCGAGTACGGGTGCTGTAAGCTGCTACGGAGTCTTGGTCCTATTCGAGGCACTGGCAGCCAGTACCGCGGTACAGCGACCTGCCACAGACATCTTGTTTCGCTCCTTATCCTACTCTTGTTATCATGAATCGAATCTTTGGAACGTCCGCTAGCAAGAAACCCAAACCAACACTCCAAGACGCCATCAACTCCGTGAGCCGTACCAGCACCAAACCCACACATATGCCCTTAACGAATCGAACAGACAGATGCTCGTATAGCTTCAGTAGAAGTTAATATCAAGAAGCTTGATGGGGAACTTATGCGGTACAAGGAGCAGATGAGTAAGCTCCGGAATGGACCTGGCAAGGTATGCAGACGCCATCATGACCAGGGTGTTCACATAACACCTATCATGCACCCGACAGAAAGCGATTGAACAGCGTGCACTGCGCGTCCTCCGGCAAAAGAAGATGTACGAAGGCCAACTAAACCAGCTCGCACAGCAAACGTTTAACATGGAGTCCGCCGCACTTGCCACTGAGAACCTGCGGAACACGATGGCCACAGTCGATGCTATGAAGCTTGCGAATAAGGAGATGCGAAAGCAGTATGGCAAGATCGACATAGATAAGATAGAGGTGGGTATTTATCTATCTGTTCCCAGAGAACGAGCTAATATCAGCCGTATCTTTAGAACATACATTATGACATGGAGGACTTGTTGGAACAAGCGAACGAGATACAAGAGTCGCTAGGGAGGTCTTATGCAGTTCCTGATGAGCTCGATGAAGCTGACCTTGAAGCTGGTAAGTCCCGCACTTGTGTGGGCAGACACTAACGCTCACATGTCTCGGACAGAGCTGGACGCATTGCAGTTCGAGGAGGAGGAAGAAGGTACTTCATATCTGACAGACCTCAACAAAGTTCCAGACTTTGTAGATGAACCACCACTCGATCTCAACGAGGTGAGCGTCCGCGCAGTTTACGTTTGGCGCAAGCCACTGACGTAGAGTATGAAAGCCCGCTCAGAAGGAAGCCGTCAGGACAACCGGATAACCCGAGCACCATTAAATTTGACTGTATTTTAGTGTATCGATGATCGTGTATTTCAAGTCACTTGTGTTTTTTAGGAGGTATCGCCGAACTACCAAACTTGAAGTCACTTGAGATTCTTCAGAGATCACCGGTACGTTGCGAACGAAATATATTACTGCTTCCGGGAAACTGCGTCGCATGCACTATTTCCCACCACCCCCATCATCATATGGATCTCAGTGCTAAGTATTTGCTTGACTCGAACAGGGTTGGTCAGGCTGGTCCCGTCACTGCCATCGGAGCGCTGGTGGTTTCCAGAATATCCTCTGTAGTCGTTCCAGCCCGATGAAATAAGGTAGTTGTAGTTGATCTCATGGTTTCTGAAGTACTATGCTGAGTATGCGCATGGACTCGTGTGCTTTACGCTGTATCCACTCGCAACGCGATCACTATCATGATCACGCTTCCGAAAAACAGTTTCATACCTGATGCCGATCTGAAACAGCACCTCCTGTTTGAGGAGGCTCTGCAGACAGAAGGCACCATAAGTAGCTCCAAAGCACCTACTATGTACTCGAACAGTTTACCTCACTCGCCATCACAACCGCACAGATCATGGCTACACTTCCTCCTCCTCTCATCCTTGAACCTGAGAAAGAGGAGCCCACCGAACAAAGCAAGCAAATTTTCGACTTCCTCAACGATTACCTGCAGCCTTCAAGTACACTGTCGCTGACAGAGGCTACTGAGAAGTTGGATCGCTGCTCCCCACTCCATCATCCGGGGTGTGACGAGCAGTGGTCCTTTTGGTTTATGTGGAGGTATATCATACAGATAGCGGCGCAAGTCCCGTACAGGCACCCTTCGCAAGACAAACTCGCCACCCTGATCTCGGCACTTAAAAACCTTCCTTCTCACACTGTGGGGGAGTTCTGGGGTGCAGAGTTGAGGGTGTGGCAGGATCTACCTTTCTTAGGGCCGAATATCAGAGAATGCTTAGACAGTGCGTGATATTTCACCTTACGTTGGTGATTGATTTAACGACCTGGGGACTTGATTTAGTATTTGATCCTGAGATAGACCCTGAGTTATGGAAAGGCTACAATGCATTCATGGCTCGTCTGTTTCGGGATCGGACATATGATGTACCCCTGATAGCCCTATGGATGTTACGCGGAGTCCTTGAAGGGAAGGACCTTCCGACAGACAAAGCCCCTGATCCAGACACACAGCTGCCTATTGCAGCTGAGTGGGTCTTCGTCGCAGGTCCCGTTCTATACGAATTCTGTCGGAACGCAGACGAACAAAGGCCAATTTCCAACGATATCGCAACAGA
The DNA here is from genome assembly GCA_000827185.1 of Hydnomerulius pinastri MD-312. Lineage (NCBI taxonomy): Eukaryota > Fungi > Basidiomycota > Agaricomycetes > Boletales > Leucogyrophana > Leucogyrophana pinastri. Next base: position 1,204,189 of record KN839835.1, read on the forward strand.
TGTTCAAGAAGGTCCCGACAGCGACGAGCCGGAGAGACTGTCGCTGAAGCGTTGGCAGTTGTGGAAAGAGCGGTTTGCGCACATTCATGCCCATGAGCCAGTTAAGGAAGAGACGAAAATTTTGGCGAAGGAGGCGGCGGAGGCGATGGAGAATATTGAGCGTGGAGTGGAGTCGGACACCAAGAAGTGAGGGAAGCGATGGACTTAAAGGTCTCCATACATATTAGGCCTCTTTACTGTTTGGAGAACTCTAGAGGTTGACAAGCCTCGTAGATCGCCTTCACGGGTCAGCTGGAGATTTCATTCCGTCGGGGTTGAGGCTTCTTGTGATGGGATCTTGTTTATATCTTTATATCAGCCCGACGGCGCGCATACGGTGGAAGCGGGAACCCCAGTATCATACGCGAATATCTCTCGCATTTGCAGGTCATTCTGTTCAGAGATAGAGCAGCAACTTGGCTAGGGGATCATACATCTGGGCAGCGCTACTATGAGGGAATCAATAAAACTCTTGTACTTTTGACCTACTCCATGTCTGCAAAATCACCCTCGTCCAGATCGTGTGGCTGTTGTAAGGTTACCGAGTCAGCCCATAAGAATTCAGCATATTGTCAACATACCTCCTTGGGTTCCTCATCCTCGCCATACTGCATAGTAAAATCTATGTGACTGACAATCGTCTCAAGCGAATCAGTCGATGTAAGATCGAGTGGCAGAAAGGAAACAAGCGGGTGATCTTCAATCTGCACCTCCCCGTCAGGAATAAACCAGAGTGGTCAAGAAGACTCCTAAGCATACCAACTGAACGATTGCTCGATTTAGTTCATGAAACCGACTGTTCTCTTGTTCTCTTGCTTTATCGTGCCCATCTCTTGCATTTGCGAGCAGTAGAGGATCAGGATCTAGGTATCGCGCGATATCTCGCCGTGCGCGTTTTCCATTGCGAGGTTCGTTAGATGGGCCAGCGGATGACGACGGTGCGGAAGAGACGAGGTCCATTTTTGACATAATATTTATCCACGGGACCTCAAGGTTGACCATGGCCGACATGGCGGAGAGTACACCACTGAAGGAGACATTATTTAGGAGCAGCTGAAGGAGAGAAAAATTGTGGACCTGAAGAATTTGTAACGGTCTTCCATAAACTGTGACTCAAGGAGGTACACTGCACATGTTCGGATGCCCATTCGTTGCAGGTTACGGACGAGAGATGGTAGGAATGGATGATGTGTGTACAACTCGATCTGGCCTATAGTTCATTAGCTCTCGCAGAGAACAAGATTCATGCAAGAGTACATGCCTGGGCAATCAATGATCAGGTAGTCGTCATCATATCCGCCAAGTTCTTCCTCGAGCCAATCCATATTTTGCAGCAAATACCTACAGAGGTCGCGCAGTATGAGTATGAGCAAGTGCCAAAACTACATTATCTTGTACACACTTACTCACTCAAAGCAGTACACAAGTCCACCGTTCGGCCCCATTCCCATCTCCCCCATCACGTCCTCAAGTGTAACTAATTCCCTGATGTCAATAGCAGGCTCGTACTCGAACGCGTCCCCTGTTGCTGCCGGGTCAAGGTTGACGATATGGGCGGTGCGCCGGGACACCCGGAGGTGTGTCGCAAATGCAGTGCTGAAAGTCGACTTCCCAGCGCCGGCTGGGCCGGTGACGAGCACGGCGTAGCGCATTGAAGTGGTTGGCGGTGGCGGGAGAGGAGGAGAAGGAAGAAGATAAGATCGGGAAATTGAAACTCCGACGGTACATCCTCCCCCACACCTCACTCGGGCCATCCCCAGTTCATATTCCCTGCAATTACACATTGAACACGAATATTACCTTTTTTCATCTCTGTACTACCTACCGTATCTTGTTTTATTCTGTACGAAATGTCACGACCACCTGTATTCGCTGAGCAAACCGCGTCCGGCATCGCCGTTGACCCGCGGACACTCGAACGGGTGATCCCTGAATCAAAACGCGCGGACGGATCGTGGGTACCCCAGTTTTTACGATGTGTCTCCCCAGTACTGATACACTCTTCATCTTCCCTCGTGGTCGCCGAAATGGCTTGTCTGCGTCATCCCGCCGCCTCAATACCGTCCGCTATCCGCTGATCCCCAGGGTCCGCAAACAGCTCAAAATTCGCCCGGGCTTCACTCCTCAAGAGGATGTATCCCGTTTCCGTGGCACGCGCCAACAGGCCATGGATACTGCTGCCCTCCCGAAAGGGCACATCCTCGGCTGGGTTGCGCCCTCGTCCGCGGCGCAGCCCAAAGCCAAAGGGGCTGCTGTACCTCCCCCCAATAAGAACGCGAAGAAGCGGGCGAATCAAAGGGCAAAGAAAGCGGCAGAGAAGGCGGAGGTTGTGAAGGATAACTGGGACGACGAGGAAGATGCTGAGGGTAGTGGCACCGGAGGACAGACGCCAGCACAGTCAGAAGCCACAACCGGGAAGACGAGCAACAGCTCGACAGCGGACGCGGCAAACAAAGCACACTCCTCTGATAAGTCAGATTGGGCAGCTGCGCCTAGTCCCACTGAAGGCGAGGGGGACCTCGCAGACAAGCTTTCGAAGCTAAACGTCAAGTGATCTTCACCTTTTGACGCCCTACTGCACTGAATGCAGCAACGAAACGTGTAGTACATACGCATCTTACTACTCTCTCACATCGTCACAAACGAAAACATAGGGAAAGGTATACGAACGAAGGACTGCATTTGGTGATACAAAGTGGGTGATTAGATGGGCGTCCGGGAAACTATATGCACAATCTATGTGTCAGGGGTTGTTCCTTCCTTCTAGAGGTCGTCTGTAGACGAATGATTACGTTCGGTCTATAATATTATGCAGCTAGATCTCCGAGACGAACTGAGGCTGGCTTTGCGCTATGAGTATGAGGGATGATCCCCCTCGCCTTGCGGAGGGTACCTTCGCTCTATGATGACAGGAGGCGGAGATGGTTGAGGAGACGTCTTTGGTTTGCTAGAGTGGTATAACTCCATGAAGACGACTATGACAAGAAGGAAGCCACCAAGCGCAGCTGGATGTTGTAAAGTCAGCGTGACTTCGATGAAAGGAGTAAACTTGAATGGTGAATATCCAATTTGCTTAAACTCACCGACTGCTTTGCGCATGTTGTCCCATTTGACTTCTTCCATGCTCGCGCGCAAGTCACCCAGCTCGACAATCGATTTATTAAGGACCTCCTGCACAAGGAGCAGCAGTCAAGCCAATAATCACACTGAAGATCGAGAACTCGTAATTACCTCGATCGATATGCTTTGCTGCTTCAGTTCCGCTTTACTTTCATTCTTGCGAGTATCCAGCTCCATTTGGATTCTATTCCCCAGTGTTCAGCTCCACAAGCGAAGTAGTAACAGAAAATCACATACTCGTGCTTGAGGTTTCCCAAATCTTCTTTCATTTTCACGTCGAGCCTGTCGACTTCTCTTCGGAGTGTGGCAACCGCCGAACGCATTGCAGCACTCTCATTCCTCGACCGTGCACTCAGCTCAGCACGCAGCTCTGATAAGGCAGCGCGAAATAGATAGGCTTGCTACGACCCGAGCCGCCAATTCAGCTTGCAGAGGTTATACATCACGTTAAGAAAAATGCTCACATTATCGAGATCTTTGATGGTTAGCCCCTCCCTCCGCACCCTGCCCACGCGGTCAACGAGTAGCGCCCGGGTGGCTCGCATAAGACTGCGGGCCGTTTGGGTAGGAAAGCTACGTTCAAGCTCGACGAAAAACGCGTGCGTATGAAACGGCGGAGCGGTATATGGAGTAGGGACGCGAGGATCTGATCGAGCCGGGGGACCGCTGATGCCCGTGGGTGGGCTAGGCGGAGGGGTGTCCACAGAAGTGGTGACGGTGGACGCATGCGGGTGCGGCGTTGGAGGTGGCGGTGTTGGAGGTGGTGAAGCAGCTTCGGAAGACCCGTGCCCAGAGCGAGGGTCCTTGGGGTGTGCAAGGGTAATCGTACTCTGGCCCGAGGCCGAGATAGTTTGGTGTGTACAAGGGTCTACAGGCTCGGAGATGGACTGGGATAGGGCGGTGTGCACATAACGCTGTTGTAAGCGTGTGCGGGAGGTAAACCTGGCGCGTTTAAAAGATTGGGCTGGTAATGAACGAGGTATTCGAGGGAGGATGTAGTACATGGCAGAAGGAGTATGGGCAGCGAATGATGCATGACACTGATCGGGCGAAGGCAGCTGTGGTTCTGGAAGCGTGAAATTCTCACGCTTCCGTTCATACGATTGACTCAACACCGGCGACCGCCAGTGCGCCCATACTATTCTCCGCAGACTCGGACCCTTCGACCACTTCGAGTTCGGCAGGCGGGCGTATAGATATCAGTGCCTATACCCTGCATTACGCATCAGTAGCCGTCAGGCTGCCAACACCTAGCTGTTCCTAGTCTAGGTTCATCATTGTAAGTTAAATTGACAAGGAAGGCTCAGCGTTCAGCTTGAGATTGATCATCAACACATCACCCGCAGTATGCACATTAAGGCACTCTTTTTCAGAGCTCCGCACGTCACCTTTCTGTTCTCGCGCTTCCTATCAAACCTCATCCTCGTGTCCGAGTCATCTTGCAGTCTTGCGGAGATCTCACGCGCGTCTGTGCAACCCATCCAGACTCATTCATGTGAATAGCTAGTTCGTCGTTTGCCGTTATAGAGCTCGTCCGAAGCGGTCATGCGCCACTTTTACTTCGCGAATCGATCTATGCACTTGAAAAGTGAACTACCTCGGTTTGAACGACATCCCCCGATATCGCTCATCCCCACTACAAGCAATTATCGACCTTGTACCAGTGGCCGCTTGATATCAGAATAGCCTTCCCATGTCCCCCTGGCGCGCAGATCTGACGCTAATCTGCCGCCATTTCTCAACTCCGAGGATTCTGTAAGCTGTCTTTACTTGGCACCAACGCCGTTATGTACGCCTGGGCCACTGCTTTGTGTCTTTCCTGGGCACCATCAGGAAGGCCGTGCGCTTTACTGACCATGTCTCGTGCAATATCACATGGAGCGCGAAGCTCACCAGCCGCCGATGGCGGACAAGCTCAGGGTAATCTGTTAACATGCCATCATCAGTGGTAGAATAATTTTTTTTCAAGCTTGCGGCGATTTTGCTTGCTGTAGGGACATTCCGGGGATTATTTGTGCCCGCCATTGCTATCTCATATAATGCAGTTCCACTGCTGAAGCAGCATAACCCGATGACTTGTCGATATGCTGCGCCGCATTGGAGCAGACCGATAATAGGTTGCCATGAAATACAATTAGCGCACAAGATAAACGTGTTCTGTGCGAACTAGGACTGAAAAACAAGACGAGGGGCTGCGTAAGGTTGTGGGCAAGCGCGGGCTGCTTCTTCGACCTAGAATTCTGACGCGCCCGGCGCCCCATGTCGTCATGAAGGCGCTGTTCCCAACGCGATCTAAAGGTTGCTTCGTATGGTATTCACTTGCCAACGAAGTGGGTGCACAGGTATTTTCGTCCACATCTGCAATTGGCCCAGTCTGTGCTCTACGACAAGGTCTATGGGATGCAACCGAATGAATGCAGGGGCCGAGATCTTTTGTTTTTCTTGACTGAAACGAATTTCTTGTTCATCTCTGGCTATTGGATAGTATTTAGATGGGGTACTCTGAGCTCACAATGGTCAGTACTCCATCATCCTCACAAGATCTCCAAGCTGACGTATAGCTTGGTGCCTTGCCAGTGACGCAAGTGTCAGACCGAGTTAAGCCTGACACAGCTTCCGGTCTCATAGAAAACGCCGCATCAGATCACCTCAAGCTTGTAAGCGCTCTCTGTAAATCTTTATCTTCCCCGCAACGCGTTAACTGGGTTTCATTCTTCCACCTACTCTCCAGCCCATCAACAAGCCACTCGACTCGCAAACCATCGTCAACTTATTCGAGACAACCTACCGGTGCACGCAAAATTCCGCAGTCGTCATTGCACCTCATTTGCCGCGTTACATAGTACCCTCAGACATCGCTGGACGATGGCTCGTTACGCTTTCCCCTCTTCACAGTCTCACTCTCCTCACTCTGGCTACCAGCAGCCTATCGTCTACACGACGTCCAACGCCTCCCATCACGGTGGGTACTACAGTACTCCATCCCGGAGGCATAACTCCTTCAACGGACATGCAACTCCGCAAGTGTATGGAGTCTCCAACTCTACCCACCATAGTCCGTCCACGCACGGACACAGTGGGACGCAGTATTTAGTTATACCTGATCAACGTAGCAGGACCAGGACCAGATCCAGTCATGGACATGGACACGGTCGTAGTCATAGCCAGAGCCGTCACCACGGCCACGGTCACAGTGCGAGCGTATCATCCCACCCAAGCGTAGTCTACGCGACCCCAACGGCACCTGTATACTTGGTGCGTCTCTTCGCCCCTGTTGTCCGGTTTTGGTTGGTTTTGGGTTTCTGATATCTTCTCTTGCCAACAGGACACCGGCCACCACCGGTCCCATCGTCACCCTTCCCAGTCATCTCATCACTCGCACCACTCCAACTCACATTCGCATCACTCCCACTCCCACTCTCCTCATCACTCGCATTCGAACTCCAACTCTTACGGAACAAACTACTATCAAGGCCATCAGCGTACGCCCTCTCTTGGCGATCGTGTGCGCCGCATGTTTGGCTTTGATCAGTCCCACCCTTCCCACCACACCACGTCATACGGAGATGCTGGGCGCAGGCGTCATAATTCCTTCTCCGGTTATAGGGACGATTCTAGCAGACCCCGTCGGAATAGCACCACTCGCACGGGACTATGGTGCTTTGGCCCGACTGAAAACAGACGTTATGTCAATGAACACGGACAGGAAGTCGATCGGGCGGGTAGAATTGTCCACAGAATGTAGGTGGGTAAATTAAGTGATTAGAATGGAATCATAACATTTGCCTGGTACTGTACTCCCCATGCGGCCATTTAGCTACTTACCGTCCATGTAAATATACCTTACTCGTTGTACCATAGTACTGCCGCTGCGGGCTCCGCGGCTTGTGCTTGTGATATGCAAGTTATGTAGACAACCACATGGAGTACAAATACATGAAACACGCTGAAACACGATACATAGTGCTGGGCGTAGTATGCAAAAAGTCAAACAGACATTATCTTCAAAGCCGTTGTGGGCGCCAGTGGTCCCGCAGTCGGCTCGCAACGTCCACTTCAGCTTCCATGAGTCCATATGACCAGACGCTTGGTTGAATCTGGCGGTATGGAGCTGAGACACCAGATAGCAACGCCCGACCCTCCAAGAAGTCTGCCGTACGAGTAAGATCTTGGGTGTGTGTCGATTCGCCATCGAAAATAGACGAGTCCTCTCCAACGGGGGAAGCGCCAAGGGATGTGGGGTCGACCATTACTTGCCCATAATGATCCAAGTACTGTCCGCCTTCCGCTGCAGAAGGTTCATCTTCAAAAACAAAAACTTGATCCAGTTCTTCGTCGTGCCGCACTTCGACAGCCCCAGCAAAGGAATCCGCATCTTCATACTCAAGCTCATGTTGTTCTCTTCGCTCGTAGCCATCGTCATCGTATTGGGGAACGCCCGGATCATACTCGTCTTCGGGTTCCCCAGGAAGGTACATACATGGCCCCAGTGGTGGGTACGATCGATAGGAGGATCGGTAACGCTCCACCTGTCGAGAAGTCCTATAGAATTCTTGAACATCGCCTTCGGACGATGGACCAGATGGAGCATCCACTGGTGGCGTTGCGTAATGCTGTGGAAGCACGCCTTCTTGAGCCTCTCGTTTTTCGGGCACGGGAATATAGTAATTGCCGTACAGAGAGTCCTCGCTGAACCTGTCAGGTGTTTCGGCAGGAGCTAAATCGTAAGGCGTTCGGAAGTCCATGAAGGACCGAGAGGCGCCGACGGGAGAACCCGGTGTCCTGGCATGATAGTCGGGGACCTGGATGTAACCATCCCCGGCTTCAGTGGTCGGCTGTGGATCTGTTGAAGTGCTATGCAATACAGCTGACTTTGGTGGAGCAAAGAACCTAGAAGCTGCTAGTCGAGGTCCAGGAGGAAAGTTCTGAGCGATCTGTGGTCCAGCCTGAGAGACCGAGTGTGAAGGATGGAGGGACGAGCTTTCCGCATCACGGAGTGGGGCATCAGCATCGCTGAAAACCTCAGATCTGTCCAAGACCGATTCCTGCTCCAGAGACCGGTTTGTTACCTGATCTTTAACGTCCGGTGGCGATTCTGGCGTCTCCAGATCCTGGGTGTTTCCTTTGGTCAGATTTCTCGAGGGAAACCAGTCACTTGCTCGAAGATCCATTATGACCGAAGTAGAAACCTTGGTATCTGATCGGACGGGAATTCCATGGGGACACTTGCTTTGTGACTCGATATCCCATACTTCAGACGGAGCGGACGTTTGAGGTAGAGGTTCCGGAGCACCAGAATTGGCACTTCTGTTACCTCCGTTCACGCTACGCTTTTTGGCGGTGGTATCATAGTTCGTGATGCGGATTTTCTTTGTGGGGGGTTGACTAGACTTCGATGAGAGTGTGTCGTCATCGGTTTGTCCCTTGATTTCAGTCGCATTCTTATTCAAGAAAGCGAATTCTGAGAATAAATTGCTGCTTGACACTGCCCATCCTTGAGGTCAATGTTATGTTTCAAGAGTGACGATAGTCTTCACACCTGATTTCTTCGCTGCGGAGGTTTTTGTTTTGACTGATGCCTTTCCTTTGCCGAATACACCGAGAGCTGGAGTCGGCTTAAGCTGCTGACCGCATGAGAAACACATGGCAAGACAAAATTTACGACAAACCGTCAGCCTGTCTTTCTTGATATTAGTGGCGCTGAACCCGTGCAAAAGGGCCAATGCAGCGGGTGTTGGGATTTTCTTCGCTTTCTTACCCTTCGATTTTGCTGTTTTTGATGGCTCAGCGGAAGATTCTTCAGCCTCGTCGCGTTGAGGGGGGTTCACGATCGCGCGCTTCTTCCTCTTGCGTTCTCGCCGGTCAGCTAGCCCTGAGTTTTTGAGAGCGTTAACAGCTATTCCTCGCCGTAGCATGCAGCACGGTAACCTACTGGCTTCATGTTCGTCGTCAGTCTGTGTTACAGATGGGGTCTTCTTCCTTTTAGGTTTTCGCCGTCCGACCTTCTTCGGTGTTGGTTGTTTGTTTTCTTTGTCGGAACCACTCTCCGAGCCTACATATCGTTCGGAACATGTTGCTTCATCAGGTAGAAGATGTCTAGAAGGCTGCAAGTGGAAAGCGGATGGCCTGCTCGCTCGTTTCTCTTTCTGATGGGGCTTCCGATGGGGCTTCACGTTCGGTGAGGGTTGATGACTGGTGGTCTTGCCAACGCGTGGTCGGAGCACAGGGGTACCAAAGCCGAACTCATCATCTCGTGCGCTTCGTAACTGCTTTGATGGCGTGCCAACGGAAGACGTGCAAATGTCTAGGAGACCTTCTGCACTGTAGACACATAAGTAGGCTTCTTGTTCTTGGATGTAGTTTTGAACAAAGCGATCTTTCTCTCGCTTGTCCATTGCAAGTTGCTGGCGGCACGGGATACTACAGGTACGACTTGAACATGTTGCTCGAGGGTCAGAATATTTGCCGGTGCTTGAAGTGGATCCAATGTACCAATTAAACAATGGAATTCATTTACGTACACGCGGTTCGCGTATTTTGACAACCTTCCTCTATAGTTGACACTCCAAACCAACCATAACGCCCAAGCCAAATCGTTCTGTGCGTTTTTTCCATATTATATGCTCTAACGCGCTTTAATATGTCTTACCAGGGTATTTACTCTGATCATGACAGCAGGCCGTGGCTTGAAACGCGCTGCCGAGGCCACCGACGACGACGATGCCAAGTGCAATAGCAAGCGTTCTAAACTTCACCTTGATGACACAATTCCACCCCCATTGAGAGTCATAATCAGACCGGATGGTGAAAAAATGGAATTCGAGCCTACGCCAGCGTTTGACACGTTTTGGAGACTCGCGGCAGAGAGGCACGCCATTGATGAAAGGCGCCGCTCAGGCCTCCCCCCTCCGTGAGTGTGGTTTGCGGGGTTTGCTTCTGACTCGCGCTGATGAACAGATGTGACAGCTGGACCACAGACCCAATTCTGCAAAACTATAAGTTCTGCAACACGTACCGGGTACTGGACCGCGTTAGTCAGTACCTTGTTACCGAGGTCATCGAGAAGGGTCCACAGAGGCCTCATGAAGTCATCTTCCGCGTCGTGCTCTTCAGCACGTACACCAGCATCAGGACATACGAAACCCTGCGGAAAAAAATCCAGCCGTTCACCTGGGAGAGCTACAATCGTGCCAACTATGAAAAGGTCCTTCGTCAGTTGTACGACAGCGGCGTCTCCATCTACACCGGGGCGTATCAGAAACCAGCACCGGATCTGGGGTTTACGGAGAACTTCATGAATCACCTGGCGTTCTTGGAGGTCCTGATGTGGGAGTTGCCTGAGCAACTGAAACAGGCCAAGTACATGGCAGATGTTTTCGACTACCTGCGCTCATTCAAAAGCATGGGTGAATTCACGGCTTACCAACTCATCTTGAACCTTTCATATTCAAACGTCATGAATTTCTCCGACTATGACTTCGTAGTCATCGGCCTTGGCTCACGAAGTGGACTTCGGAGGTGCTTCCGGGAACCTATCCCTCGTTCAATAGAGGTCGACGTCGTTCGGTGGATGCAGATCAGCCAGGATGAACAATTCGAGCGTTTGGGAATAACATTCAATGGCCTTGGCCCGGGGCATCGGCCAATGATGCTATGCGACATCGAGCACACATTGTGCGAGCTGGACAAATACGTCCGCAAGTGTAGCGATAGAAGGAAGGGTGGCCGTCAATTCCACCCAGCTGGTAAACTGGGTAAATTTCGACTCCCAAAGGCTTGGTCCCACAAGTCCAGGGGTTTACTTCGGATCAAATGTCCGAAGGAGGCTGAGTCGGAGGTCGTCGAGAAGTTCGTCGTGGAGTCAATTAAAGCTCACCGAGAGGTGGATGGCATGCGAGAGTTCTTAGTATTCTGGGAGGGTTATCCTGAGGATGCGGCAACTTGGGAGCCAGAGGACGTCCTCACGGAGGATGCGCCCAGCGTAGTCGAGGCCTATTTGAGTGGTATATAAGGTAAGTTGTGATACACAACCTCAGCCCTTGGTCACTCAAGATTTTCCTTGGTAGGCAGACGTTGAACGAGCGAGGGGTGGTAGGTACATGTCTATAAAAGGGGAGAGATATGGGCCGTGGTAGGAAGCTATGAGAGCGCGTGACCTCGTGATGGAGGGAGGCAACAAGCAGCGCCTTATATCGAATACACACGAGGGACAGTCGTGTCGTGTACATCCATCCCACGATGTGACAAACTTAACATACCTTCCGGAAGCTCGAGTCAGTCAGTGAGAAGCAGGATGTGTGTCAGGTTTCATCAAAATGAAGCAAATCTAATCAACTGGCGCGATCGTAATCGTGAGTCAGCAATCTACATTTGGACAGGCGTCCTCGACAACGAGGATAGTGACTTCGAGCTTCGAAGATGCACGGTGCTCGAACGAAAAGCCGCGTTTTGTAGGGAATGAAGCTGAAGGATCACAATCCCCCACTCCAGTTAAAAAAAGCAGTTCCCAGCTTTATTCATACAGTACGTAACTTATCAACGTCATGATTCGCGTTATGCTGTGTATACGAAGAACAGGTTCCTATCAGGCAAGCAAGCATCATTACACATCAATCAACGTATAACAGTCGATCCAGAGTGCACTCACTGTCTGTCAGTCAAATCGGCAAAGGCATGCCGTTCCCTCTCTCGCTGAACATCAGCATCTGTCCACCCACGGCGTGCCTTTTCTTCAGCAAGTTTCGCCTGCCGCTGTTTGTTCAAGCGGATGTTAATCCAACGCAGGATGAATGATACGATGAGCTGCACAATCAGTAGAACCATGATTGCGGTTTTTCCTGGGATATACGCAGGGGCATCCTTGGGCTGGAAAATTTCCGTACCGATGATGTTGCCGATGCTGAACGTTGCCATTGTCATTGCGTTGATCGTAACCTTTGACACCGTGAGTCACTCCATTGAATGGCGAGGAACGCTGGTAACGTCGAACACACCTTCTTAGTGTGACCACTTGTGTTACTGGCGTTATAGGCATAGATGGTCGACAGAGCGCTGCCAAACGTTCCGATGAGGTACGAGGCTAGCAGGGAACGTCAATGGAGTCAAGACAGGGGCATATTCTATTCGTACCGAAAAGGAGAACCCCCTTGTGCCCAGCGCCATTGAGGGCAATCAAGATTGCTAGAAGAGAAATGAGAGATCGCATGGATACACAGACTGAAACCCCTGCCCACCTGCACCAATGATAGTAGGCACCAACGCAATGACAATAGGGGTCATGCGTTCGCCCTTTGGATGATGCAGTCAATTAATGTTTGGGTGCGCCTACAGATAATGTATTGACAGTACCTTCTTATCAGAATACCAACCACAGAATATGACCATTGCAGACCCAACAACGCCCCCAGGGGTGGAGAGGATAAGCGTCTGCTTTGAGCTGTTAAATTTGAGGTCAGTTTTACTTACGCCGCAGAGCCCAGCACTTGGGCGACGTACGTGTAACCGAAGCTCTTGATGATAATGTTACTATCTATTTGAGCGAAGTCAATATTGTAAATTATAACTCAGCCACTGCACAACTCACAGTTACTCAGAGCACCGTTCGGAATACTCGCTGCACCATCAGTATTGTCAGTAGGAAGTTCGAAAGACGTTGGAATGTGCGCACTTAGTACGGTTGACAGAACGATCAACCAAGTTCGAACGTCGGTGAGAGCTTCAATGACCTGCTCTTTCTTGAAGGTCTTGTTTTCCGTTCCACCCTGGTCATTCCGAACTCGCTCCAGGGCCGCAATTCGCTCCTCTCTGGTGAGCATTTGGGCATGAACCGGTGAATCGGGAAGCCAAATCAGTACTACGATGCCGACCAGAATAGCGAGGCCGCCCAAAAGCACGTAGACAACCTTGTAGGTAGGAATCGCTTTTCCATCGTAGTACGAGATACCCTACAAATGTTGTTAGCGAAGGTTGATGTGTAATAAGTATATTTCACCTACATAAGCAACGAAGCCTCCGAAAACCGAGGTGAGGCCGTTCTGAGTGCTAGTTCAAGCCGGCATACACAACGGAATAAGACATAGATAAACCCTACCATGATGTAGAACCACGATATCCTTATTGCCTGAAGGGATCGTCAGTCATTTTTAAAACAGATATCGAGAAATCATGATTGACCTGCTCATCCTTCTTGTAGAACATTGAGATGATCAAGATTAGGCAAGGAGCGACGCAAGACTCGCACATGCCTAAAGATAATTCTACTCAGACAGAGAACATAATTGGAGCGAAATCATGATTTACCCAGGAGGAAACGGAGAGCGAAGAAAGCGCCAAAGTTGTTGGTAGATGCATGGAGCATAAGGAGAGCTCCCCAAACCACAACGTTCACGCCTTCGAGGATCGATTAGTACGTCCTTCATCTTTGACCAGATATGTGCGCACCTAAGTACTTGGCCAATCGCAGCTTCTGGGATATGTAAACGGTAGGGAACTCCCAGAACAGGTAGCCTGGAATCCGTGAGGCAGCAGTATACGAGTACAAAAGTGTCCCTTACCAAGATAGAAAGCCATGGACACTAGATTGTATTGCTGCAGGGATGTAAGTCATATACTCTCGCAATGTCAGCACAAGGCTTACTTGTCCAACAATGGGAAAGCCCATGATACTGTACAAACACAGGTTCAAAGCAAAGCTAACGGGGCATTGGACTTTGGCTTACCTTGCATAGTTGAGAGATGTCTTGTCCCTAATAGCAGCCTATGAGCACGAGCATTTATAGGACATCCGCGACGACGTACAGATACTGGCTGAAGTATACAGCAGCAGCTATAGTAGGAATGACAAGGTCCTGTATTTATCGTTTTCAACGTCAAATATCAGGAAGCCAGGGGTATACATACCAGCTTTCTTCGAAGCTTTCTGTTGTACTCCTCGGTGAAGTGCTCCTTGGCTTCGGTGCCTACGAGCTGCAATGCCTCATCGCCGTCCGCGGTATCAAAAGAGTCCAAACCAAGCTTTTCGTCATAAGTGTCGTGTAGTTGAGAGGAATTCTTCTCAACCTCGTCCGGATTCTTTGCTGTGCCAAACTCAGGAGACATTGTGCAAGCGGGATCCGATGCACAGGAGACGTGTTTGGTTCCCCTTCTTATGGTCTGAGACTGGGACTCCCAGGCTCACTGCTCCCGTATGCCATATCACAGTCATCGTGCCTGCAACTGATAACGGGGAGCTGAGTGGTAGGCTCCAATGGCTAGCGCCCGTACGCCAGCCAACAGAGAGATAAGCAGGCAAACAGTTTAAGCAACCACGGGCTCGGCGAGGCCTGGGAGGAAGTTCCGGGACGCCGAGCTCGGAACGATTTTCTCACATACCCAAAAGAAGTGGCGCTGCCCAAGATGATATTCCGCGTGTTTTCTATTGAGAACAAATGACAATGCGATGGTTAGATGTCGTACAAACGCCCAGGCACACCCTCCTTCACAACTTCTGAATAACAAGAGCTGAAGCAGCACCGCCCTGGAACAGAGTAAGTAAATGGTTGGAGACAGAGAATGAAGACATACGCCGTTGCAGATACCGGCAGCACCGTATTCGCCGGTCTTCAAACCATGAACCAGTGAAACGACGATACGTGATCCGGAGTTCCCGATGGCATGACCAAGTGCAACGGCGCCACTTTGACAAGTGGTCAGTGTGTGAATGTGTGGAGGTCTGGCCAAAATACTCACCCATCAACATTGATCTTTGCGGGATCAATTTGAAGCACCTGCTCCGCTATACGGACGACTACCGAGAAGGCTTCGTTGATCTCAAATCGTGCGATGTCGCCAACAGTCAAGCCAGCCTTCTTCAAAGCTTGAGGGAGAGCAACAGTAGGAGCCGCAGGGAAATCAATGGGGTCAACACCAGCATCGGCGTAGGCTATTTTTGCAGCAATCAGCGACCAATCCAACGAGGGGAATATGGGACAGGGCTTACAAACAACTTTGGCGAGAGGTTTAATGCCAAGCTCCTTGGCCTTCTCAGCGGACATAAGAATCAGAGCAGAGGCACCATCGTTGAGATTAGACGAGTTGGCAGCTGTTATCGAGCCACCAGACTTGAAGGCCGACTTCAGAGTGGGTACTTTGTCGAACAAAACCTTCTTGTACTCTTCATCCTCCTTGACTATCGTGTCGCCCTTCTTTCCCTTAATTGTAACAGGGGCAATTTCGTTGTTGAAGACACCTCCTTTCCATGCCCTGTCGGCACGCTTGTACGACTCAATGGCGTGCGAGTCCATTGACTCTCGGGTGATGTTGTATTTCTCGGCAGCAACCTCGCCACAGTTGCCCATGGCGAAGTTGTTGTAGACATCCCAAAGGCCATCATTCTCAACTGAATCCTTGGTCTCGAACTTCCCAAAGAGAGGGTTTGTCCGAGGGAGAAGGAAGCTGTTGTTACGAGATCAGCTGAATGCCCGCCCGGTCGACAGATAGGAGTAATACGTACGGTGCGTTGCTCATGCTCTCCATGCCGCCAGCAACGACGACGCTCTTGTACCCAGTTTCTATGCTCTGGGCAGCGAGCATGATGGTTTTCAGACCACTGGCACAAACTTTATTGATGGTCGTTGCGTCTGACGACGTCTTCATGCCTGCACCGAGTGCAACCTGACGAGCTGGGGACTGGCCAACACCAGCCTGAACAACATTTCCGAAGTAAATCTCCTCCACAACAGCGGGGTCCACTTTTGATTGTTCAAAAGCATGTTTGAGTGCAACCACTCCGAGCTGTGGTGCAGTCAGGCTCTTGAGTGATCCATAGAGAGATCCGACCGGCGTTCTGGACGCAGCGACGATGACAGCTTCGTGAGTGGACTGTGAGCTCATGTCAGTTATGTATCGGTCCAGATCGCGAGAAACAGCGTACCATAGTGCGAGAGAAAGATGGAACGATGGAACGAATTGAAGAACGTGAAACAGACGCGAGGCGCGTTACGAGCATGGCAGACCGGCTTTAATAAGTGATAGACAGGCGAGTCGGGTCACTCCGAGACAAGGAAAAATTAGGAATGGTGCAACAAGGACTTTATCGATCGTACGACGACCCGAACAATCGAATGTTTGTCAGAATCAGACAATTTCCTGAAATCGAGGATTTTGTCAATGGAAGACAGGAAACAAGTGGATGACTGTTGCGGTCAACCTTGGTTCAAGTAATCCCTTGAGTACAAGATCCGAAATAGCGCACACTTTGTCATGTGAATAGCCAAGGCAGGTGGATAGTTGTGAAATAGCCTATGCGAATTTCTGGGCTTGGCACCTCTACATCCATCAGCTCTCCCCATTCTCCTCCACGAAGAATCTGACACCACAAGAGTCCGGGAAGTATGACATTGCTCATGTTAGACATTGCGTGAGCTCAATGTCAGCTGAAGCCAAGCTCATGTACGAAAGTCTACCACAGAACTGAGCACCAAGAACCACGTTTCCAACCATCGTAATCGATGCGGATCTAGGACCTGCGCATCCTCTTGAGTTGCTTTCATGATCTCCTCGACTGCTGGTCCTGTTTCGCAGGGATGCAAGTACCAGCATGGCGTACCAAGCGTCGGATGGTCGGCGAAGGATAACAAGGGAAAATTCGAGCTTGATTGTCCGATAGAGAAGGGAGTTACTTCAGTACCCTCGAAAGCGTGGCTGCGAAGTAATGGTGTCCGCATTATTTCTGAGAGCACCAGTGGTGCACCACCTGATTAAGGAGATGTAGCGTGAGACCTGTAGATGAACTTCTCGGAAACGTACTCAGATCATGAACAGAAAAATAAAACGTTGGAACTTGGAATGTGGCAGACAATACCACGTATTGATGGCAAGTAAGATTATTAGCGGGTAGTGGCAAAGCAGTAGCGCTGTCTACGGGCTCTAGCAAGGAACCTTCATTGCCGATGTCGACCGGTGAATCAGGACGACCATTGGGGACGCGATGTGATTTCAAACGCGTGGTGCGCTCCAGATATCCAAAGCCTGGTAAGGACTATATCGAACTCGGGACATGAACTCGAATGAGGAAGCGCAGATGCGCACGCTGTGTTCCTTCCAAGTCCAGTCGCTAAAAGCGTTACTATGCACCTCACTGGACTCCGGTGAAAATGCATGTGGGGGATCATGAAGTTGTACGATTTCTTTGCATGCTTGGTCGAATTGTGAGCGGGTGAAGGTCATGGTGGTGAATGAGTGTGGCGTGGGAGTGAAGTCTTGCAGTAGTGAAAATAAGGTTCAAGCCACCCAGCAGTCCAGCGGAACAACATGACCAAACTCTAGGCATCGTACACACCCAAAACTACAGCCCGTCCAAGTGCCGGCTCACATCAAGTCGCGGTCTCCTCCCCACCGCTATCCCACCTCAAATTCACCATGGCTGTAGGAAAAGTATGTCGAAGCTCTAAGCCCATGTATCTGCGGTCGCTTATCGCTTCAAATTTCGCAGAACAAGCGTCTCTCCAAGGGTAAGAAGGGTATCAAGAAGAAGGTCGTTGACCCCTTCTCGCGCAAGGGTGCGTTTAAATACCCACCGTTTGGATGGTCTGATTGACTGTTCCACTTTCAGAGTGGTACGATATCAAGGCACCCTCCACCTTTGAGGTGAAGAACGTCGGAAAGACCCTGGTCAACCGATCACAGGGTTTGAGTAAGTATCGTATGCACTTCGCATCGATTAGGACTTACCGATTCTCGCGGTCTCTTAGAGAATGCCAGCGACTCGTTGAAGGGCCGTATTGTCGAGGTCTCTCTCGCTGATCTCAACAAGGATGAGGAGCAGTCCTTCCGTAAGATCAAGCTACGGATTGATGAGGTTCAGGGGAAGAACTGCTTGACGAACTTCCACGGCATGGACTTCACGTCGGACAAACTCCGCTCCCTGGTTCGCAAATGGCAAACCCTCATCGAGGCACACGTCGATGTCAAGACGACCGACGGCTACCTCCTCCGCCTCTTCGCTATTGCCTTCACCAAGCGCAGACCAAACCAAGTGCGCAAAACCACCTACGCTCAATCAAGTCAAATTCGGGAAATCCGGAAGAAGATGTTCGAGATCATGACCCGGGAAGCATCGAGCTGCGACTTGAAGGAGTTGGTGCAGAAGTTTGTGCCTGAGGCTATTGGTCGGGAGATCGAGAAGCACTCGCGCAACATCTACCCCCTACAAAACGTCTATGTGCGTAAGGCCAAGATCCTTAAAGCACCCAAATTCGACGTTTCAAAACTGCTTGAGCTTCACGGCGAGTCGACTGACGTAAGTGTTTTCTGATGTGACAGCTGTGGGTGTTGGTACTGAAAGTTCACTTCAGGAGACTGGCACGCGGGTAGCGAAGGACTTCAAGGAGCCCGAGATCCTCGAGTCTGTTTAAAACATTCTCTCATCTTGTTGTCTACCTTTGTATCGCCTATGATTTCATTCCACTTATGCTACAAGGGTACTGTCAATCTATGAGTATCATGACCCATGAAACAGGCTTCTCATGAGATGAAGTCATGTAATCAAGATGAAGTAAGTACCTGAACATTCGAGCGAGTAGCAAAATGGGTTTGGCGTGTGTATCCACAGGTATTAGGTAACCACTGTAACCATCGCTGGACGTATGTAGCCATGACAGATGGACTAAGATGGCAAAACATAGCTTCCCGTCTGATAAGAATGTCTCGAAATCTTTTTTGGTTCCGTCATCACTAACGGCACTAGAGAGGTCCTCCGATCTCACCTCGGACAGCTTTTTCTCTCATAAGCGCTTTGCCCAGTACTGCCAAAGTACTTCACTGCTCAGTAGCCTTCACCAGTCCAATATATCGCCGAACCATGAATGACGTGGAGTATCTGGAAAGCATTATCACAAAACACGCAGACTTCCCAAAGCCGGTACGTCTTCTCTAAGTTCGGACCCCTCCATCCAGAAACATAATTCTGCAAACAGGGTGTCGTCTTCCTCGATATCTTCCCCATTTTTCGCAGCCCCATCGCGTTCGAGACGTTGATTACTCATTTCGTCCACCACATCACATCCAAAACGATACCGAACTCTGTATTCAAGAAGGTTGACGTGGTCGTCGGGTTGGACGCCAGGGGGTTCCTCATCGGGCCTATCATCGCTTTGCGGCTGGGCGCAGCATTTGTGCCGGTAAGGAAGAAGGGAAAGCTTCCCGGTTCATGCAAGCAGTACTCATACACACTGGAGTATGGTTCCGTGAGTCCATCGTTTCTTGGTATTTGTTCTGGTTACTTAGCTTTTGCTGGATGTCCAGGACAGCTTTGAAATGCAAGATGGGGCCATTCAGCCTGGACAGAACGTCATCATTGTCGACGACCTCATAGCGACTGGTATGGTTCAGCTTGACAAAGAGTCAAGCTTCATCACTAACATCAGATCACCTTCAGGTGGGTCTGCAAGCGCTGCCGGTGCACTCGTCAAAATGCAGGGCGGAAATATCCTGGAATACTTGTTTATCGTTGAATTAATGGGATTGCGGAAGAATTGGGATTTCAAGCAAGACCCCGTATATTCAATCATCCAAGTCAACGAGTAAGAAGCGAAACGCACAGACTACTTATCCTTATTATTTTCGAACGGATCTTCGTGGATATATAGATGTGCTTTGTGTATATAGAAGCGGCCTGTTGTGCCAGTATCGTATTTATCATACTCATGCATGTTGCCATTTAAGAAACTGGTCATAAGCTCAAAGTGCGAGTACCCTAGGGTAGGTCACCAACGACAAACCTTTTCAGCTCAGGCATAAGAATCGGCAAGCCCACATAGCAGTCCATTAGTATTATGCTAGTAACCGGGTATTCAGTAAAGGGCGCCCGTTAATGTACAGGACCTGTGGGGCTTCCCCTGGTATCTCCTTGTCAAATGTCCCCTTCGGTGCCTGACCTGACCATCCTTCTGGATCAAGTGAGAAGAGAACATGACCGTAGCCAAACACTCCAGCGGCCTCCACCATCGCAGCAATGCCCTTTCCCGCTGCCTGCGGTAACAGTACGAGGGCTACATCATCTAAATCACCCGCAGCGGCTATTTCTTCCTCGGTCGCTGAAGGGTTGATGGCGGATTCGTCATCGCTGACGACCAAGGCCCCAGAGGCGCCTGCATTTCGGGCGTTAATCAGTTTTTCCAGGAATGTACAGTCACCCCTCCATAACAGCACCGCATCACCAGCGAAATCTTGATCAAAGGGCTGGCATCCGAGTAGGTTGGTCTTGTCTCTCTGTATCCTAATACCATCAGAATGGCCGAAGTGCAGAGGCTTGGACGTGGACGACATGTCTGCGCCAAACATAGCAGTATGGGCCTTCACGTGAACATCGGCATTCATTTCCAGCGTCCCTGGACGAGCTTGGAGCATGGGATCGACGGTGTCGAGGAAAATGCGGAGGCGGACGTCAGGGTTGCGAGGACCCTTGGCTTCGTCTTCCGCCAATAGCAACGCAGAATCGTTAATGTAAACCAGTTGACCGGTCCGAACAGCGTGCGGACCGACTATGAAAACCAGGAATCATGTATCAGTGAACGTGCAGACAGATGCTGGAAGCTACTCACGTTTGGTGATATCATACCCCTTCCCATCGAGACGACTTACAATATGGGCTCGTATTCCGCTAATGTTCTGAAGGAGGAATCCGTCTGCCACGAGCTGCATCTTTTTAGTACTCGGACTTGGGTCCTCTGGGACCGTACGGCCTCCTGGAGACATGATGAAGTCATACGACTACGACGAGCGTCAGGGTCAGAGTTTAATTGATCTAAGCGCGATGTGTCTTACGAATGGGTCAACTTGGGGTAAAGCACACCAGCCATCTGGTGACCAGTGGTGTTCATCCAAAGGCTGAGGCTTCAATCCAGTCAGCTCCCTCGCGTAGTCGGCGTCGGATCGTGAGCCTACTCCGCGCACGAGACCTTCGACGGAGCCAATAGGAACGAATCCTTGAACTGGATGATACGCTGGACACTGAAGACTTTCTTCCCTGCGTAAACGTCGGCGAACGGGCGACATTGGTTTGAGGGCGTGTTTTGGGAGCGAGAGAATATGTCCCTCAGTTGTCAGCACATAGTGTGAATCGTCACTGTGCAGAGGGTTTTCCTCGTCGAAGAGGAGGTATAAATACTACGAAAGTTCAGTCAATATATGGTTTGATATCAACAGGATTGAGCCTGCCTTCAGGGTTTCCGACAGCGCAAATGACTCCATTCTGTCGTCCCTTGCGTTCGTCCGCAAATCCTTGATCCCTGCGAGTCCACATTCTACCTTGGTTCTGGCAGTGATATCTCTCAGGATGCGCTCCCCAACGTCAAGGTAATAGGGGTCTCGTGTTGCCTGTTGCTTTCTTAAGATGGCGTGAAGCAGGCGAGATCCTCACTCACTCTATACAGATACCACGTGGATTCAATGAATTCCGGGCGAAGAGGATACTGGAAGGATGTTGCCTGCATGAAATGTGCATCCCACACCTCGGGCAAACCAGAATGTCGTCGCCAGATATTCCAATCTGCCCTCGAGGTTACTCTATTGCACGCACGACGTGAGAAAACTACCCACATGTCAAGTGAGACTTGATGGCATTTTGGACATCTCCTCCCAGTACCTGCAAACCGGGCCAAAAGGCAGACAGCGAGTCGACCGTGCTATAAGCTTGGTCTCCGGTGTGCGGGTTAACATTACGATACTGCAGCACTGGTCAGATCCGCGACGAGAAACATAAATTGGAGTTTTTACCCAGTAGCCATCCAGGGATCGCGAGTATTGCATGACCGCTGCGTATCCTTCTTGCCAAACATCCAAAAATTCCACCTCGCCTGAGAGAACAGTGAGAAAATTCCCTCCACACGTGTACAAAACACTGAGCGCAACCACATACTACGCACCACTCAAAATATACCACTTCAATGCATACTCGTAGAATGAATCTATACCAGCACCGATTCCGGTGACCTCCGGATGGGTCCATGCCTACATTCAAGGATAAGCATCAAAGGCAAGAACACAGACGTGTAACTAACTCCGGTCCAAATGTTAATGGTGTTTCCGACTAAACCTATTTCTGATTTGCGGTTCCAAAGCGCAAAGTAAGCTTTGTAGGCGGCCTTCTCGAAGCGCTCATCACCCGTCAGTCGACTGAGAGTCGCGAATTCGAGTATCAGGGAGCCCGCTCCGGCGGTACCTAATGCAGGGTGAGAAAGGAACACGAAGAAGGGAATACGACCAACAGGTATCTAAGGATTCTCCTCTCCGGACACCATGCCGCAAATTAAGCTTGAAGGAGTCAGTTGCCAATCTGTCAAATAGCACAATGGCCGCTCACTCTTGCATACGGCAGGCCAGTTGGTGTTGAGAATGCGGGCAGTAATCGCTTGCCAAGATCGTGAGCCATGTTCAATAGTTGTCCCCGATACCATGGGAGATAAAATGGCTGTCCGGGTTCACTGGCAAACAGATGGCCTGACAAAAGTCCACCTAGAACTCGGATTGTAGTTTCAAAGACTTGTGGTTTCGTGTTGACGTCGAATGAAACCCATTCTATGACGTTCTTGACTGCATTTTGAAAGCCTGGAGGGTCGTCAAGTACAACTAGAGTATCCAATACGTCGATGAGTGTTAGAGAGAAATTTCCTGTCACGTCATTGAATGCGATGTTTCCTCTGTCAAGGGGCCATTAGTTCTGGTGCTCGGTTCTGCAGGACTAGCTTACGGATTCTCCCAGTCTGGACCTCGCCCTGTACAAGAAAGGGGGGAAAGCTAATTACTGTCAATACCATTCGCCTGAGTGTGAGGTTAAACCGCACCTCGTCAAGTGGGAAAGCTGTGGTTCTCTTTAGACTTGTCCGCGACAAGAAACCGTGAGGCACGCACCTCTCGACATGTAATTGTTAAAGCCATGATACCAGAGATCTCGGGTAGCGTCTCTGGGTTGGTTATTACGCGTATGACTTTCTGAACGAAGTAACATACATACCGAAAAGCCTGCTTCCGATGACTTGTCCAAACATTTCCTCCAGCGGTGGATGCCCAAGCAGTGGATTTTAAGTATCCGGGACATTCGAGAGCCACAATAAGACAAGTTAAAAGCGACCCAGGCCATAATTTTGGCCATTTCATGGTAGTAAGGATGCTCCTGGAGGAGCAGATGCTACAGCCGACGTGGCTCTCAATGCCTCCTTACAAGCTTGAACACGACAATTCTCTGTTTCCCGATTGGGCAATTTATATCCCGCGTGGGCCATACTTGCCGCCGGCTTCGAAGTTGGCCCCTTCAAGTGATCGAACTGCAACAAGTACCAGCAGAGCGCTCATCTTGAACGTCCAACGCGATGAGCAATGTTATCGATGTGTCCAGCAAGCTTGGAGAGTTCATGTTGAAAGGATGGGTGAGCTCGATACTTTATCTTTCAAAAAGAGGTTATACTGAGAGAAATCTTTTACCAAGGTCCTCACGGATAGTCCTTGTCCTGCACCATCTTGCCGAGGAGTGCCACTTTTGAGATCGCCCAAAGGCCAGGAACCGGTCGTGTACTATTGTGCAAATTGCGACGGACCTCCTCGAAGTAAGCAGGCTGTTGCTTTTGTTGTGCAGACTGACAGTGGTGTACAGTTCAAGGCGTCGGTGGAGCGCAGTCACAGTCCTCTTCTACCGTCTCATCAATGTCACATGGTTCACGACCCTCGACTCCACCCACAGAATTCTCAAGCACTTTGAGCTCTCCCACTTTTGCCCCTCCCGTCGACACCGAAGAGATGATCCGACGTCGCCAGCAGTCAGACCAAGCCTCGACTGAAATAGGAAAGCGTTTACTGAAGGGGTGGGCGATGCTGGGGGAGGAATGCCCAAACGCAAGGTGTTATGGAGTCCCTCTGGTGAGGCCACCAAAATCAAGTGGCGACAGGGATCCGAGAAAGGTTCGACATGTTCTTAATACAAAGGACCTCTCCCTCACTCTTAAAGCTCAGGAATGTGTAATATGTGGGACAGTGTTCATTACTGAAGATTCAGAAGGGTGGCAACGCCTCGTTCCCGTGACGTCGGTACCGTCGACATCAGAGCAAAGCTCTTCTGGGACTACACGCCAATCGGGATCATCTAACAAGGGTAAATCTGCTGTGCGCAATAGTCCCCAGGTGTGTTGCCACTGTTGGACGGAGTCTGTGGTCCTGATTTTCTTCAGCCACTGCAGCTTCCTACGCTTGATCCTCCCCTCCAGACCCCAAAGGTATTACTATCTCAAGCCAAAGGAGCGCCATTCTAATCTTCTATTCAGCTGACTGTGGACTTAACCCATCGGATGACCACGGAGCTGCGGGATACCCAATTGGTCAAGTACCTTCCTGCTATCAAAATTCATGCGCTCATGTTATCCATAGCTCGCCGCTCTACCCATCAGTACCGTCACTAATGATGCGCCGACTCAAGCGCTAGAATTAGCACTTGGGGCCCTGTCCGAGAGACTTACCATGGCATGTGCTAATCCCACCCTCCTGGATCTGTCTTCCGTGGCAGCGACTGCCGATGCCATCAGCAAAGTTGCTCAGGCCCTCGCACAGGTAAAGCAGCTTCGACACCACAACGGGGCCCAAGGCGGCTTGATATCGTAGGAGTGGAGGCCCTGTGTTTGTGCCGTGATGTAGCCAGGTGGGTGTGAGTCACGTGTTGACTACTTCCTTCTGATAATCTGCCTAGACTTAAGTTCAGTGATCTATTAAGAGGAATCGATATCAGATGTTCCAATTCGGACAAAAGTCGGCTTGAAATGTGAAAACTGCCAATAATGTTGAAGAAATTGTACACCTCGAAGACACTTTTATTCTTGCAATATTGGATAGGAATGAAAGCATGAAGTTGTTGATCGTCATGATGAGGGTGTTAGCGTGCTCGCTGTGCCTCGTGTTCGTCTCATCAAACCCGTTAATGCCGTTGTGTCCCCAGGGACACATCACTGGCCAGAAGCAATAATACAAACACCCACGGCCAGCCAGCTTCCCCCGCATGGTTGCCTCATGTCTGAATACCATAAATCCTCAAGATAGTCCGTCGTCAACGTCCTCCAGCCTTTACCCGCTCCGTGACGATGCCATTTAACATGTTCAAGGCATTCTCAGGTTCTTCTCGCAATCGCAACCATCGTGGCGATCCCGCAGTATTCGCCGATTATCCGCAGGGTTATCCAGCACCAGAATATCAGCCACAGCCCACAATACGATCACAACCTCCACTCTTGAGAAGATCGAGTACCACTAAGGTGCGTTCAGCATGCACGAACCCCGAGCTTTCCTATTTACTGGTTTGTACTAGAGAAGAGAGCCCGTAAGCAGGTGTCTTCGAGATCTTGATTTGTGAAGATGCTCAATCTACCTTTCTGGCCAGATTTTCACCCCTCTACCTTCTCGTGCTCCAACTGACGGGGAAGATTACCATGATGGCTACGTTCGAGTTGACAATCCGGCAGCAGTGATGGGGGGAGCTCTCAACGCACGACCAACAAGAATGAAAACACCTCTGCCGTCCGTCGAACGCGACGATGAAAGTCGGGTTTCCGAGTCGCTTTCGGAACGCGAACACCGCGAACAGCATGCACACAGATTGGATGATCCCTCGAGGCTGCTGGATCAGCCTCCGCAGGATGCGTTTGAACATGCAGACTCGTATCATAGCGGGCACCGGGAGAGAGCGGGTCCCGATGAGCCCATCGTTATGAGCCCATCGCCCAGAAGCAGGTCCTCCGCGTCAGGGAGTGACCATACGATTGACAACCTGAGGACCCCAGGATCATTGCACCCTAGCGAGAGGGTGGTAAGTGCAGAAACGTTGTTTACGCATGACTGAGGCTGAGTAGTTTGTTATAGATTCCGCCCCTCCCACATCACTACTCGGGAACTTACGTACCAGGTTCGAAATCACCTACCGACATCTATGGTGGCCACCCACATGAGGTAGCCCACGAGGTAACTTATCTCACTCATTTAACTTCTGGAGAGCAGAGCGTTGTCTGACGCCGTCCAAGGTCCGTTCGTATCATAACCCAGAGATCTATCCGGATCGATATGGTCGTGGTCACCCAAAAGAGGGTCCGATATACTATATCATTCCCGGGGGAATGAGTGTAATATTTCAAGATGAACACGGCAACGAGATCACTAGGTAAAGTTCAATTCCTGTGATCTTCATCATATATACTAAGAAGTAATTCGTCCAGAGTCGGTGATTTCAGCGGAAGACCGCAGCCATCGCGTCCGGCTCCGTTCATCGTTCAGGACGCAAATGGAAGGGAGTTATACAGGTAAGTACAGGTCATCTCGCACCTCCTCCTTGCTCAGCTGTTACGATAGATACGATGGTTATGGCCGTGGACCTCACCGAGGGTACAGTGAACCCCAAGTGGTCAGGATTGATACTTACCAACCTCCCTCTAGTCGGTTGAGGTAAGTCACTTTCCTCCTTGTCGGATGCAGACTCAACGTGTCATCAGTCGCGAGAGGAGCTACTCTTCTCAAAGCTATCGCTCTGACCCATCCTATAAACGGCGCTATGACTACCGTCCCGAGTATAGAGACCATAGGGACAGGGAGCACCGTGACCGTGATTACCGAGATCACGCCGGTCATAGAGACCACCGAAGCTACGGCGACTACAGAGATCCCGGGGGCTACAGAGACCATGATGTTTACAGAAGTCACGATGGTTACAGAGAGCAAGGGAGTCACAGAGACCACGGTGTTTACAGAGACCATGGGGCCCGTGGGGGCTATGGGCGAGCAGATGCCTACATCCCTGGCCGAGTGTCCTCGCGCGCATCCCACAGGTCGCAGAGTCATGCTAGTCAAGTATCCGTGGAAGGGCCGCCTCGCCAGTATTCTCAGTAAGTCAAGGTCTTGTGCTTCCCAGTCCTTGGAACTCATTCGCCCGTGAAGCTCCTTTTCTGATGACAGAAGGTCTGGAGGAAACAGAAACTATGCCAGCTCACATCACTCGAGCAAACATGCGGAGGAGGAGCCTGATATCGCTGCAGATTTGAACTCTCTTCACTTATGAATTGTGTATAATAATCTCGGTTGTATTCTGTTGCACCGTCATGTTGTTCGTGGTTCGCTTTTGAATATATATTACTTTGCAAGTATATCGCAAATATGGAATGAGCGTTATGGTCTGGATGCTATGGATGCTAGTTTCGTCCACGGCCACGACCCCGCCCTCGACCCCGACCCCCTCTTCCCCCTCTTCCCCCTCTGCCACCTGGAGCAGCCACAGCAGCGATTTCCTCTCGACTAAGCTTCAAGGTTCCACCAGCGAACTTGCCGACCCCCATTGCCAAGCCTCTATCGCGCTTCTTTCTGGGTGTTGACGATGAGCTTGAGTCATACAGTCGTTTGAGGGTTGGATGGTAGTTGCCCAGATTTTTTGCCTGCGCCCAGTTCAGAGCCCCATAAAGCAGGGAGAAGGAGAAACATCGCACCTCTTCGAGAGCTTGTTGCTCTCGCTCCCCCTTTTTCCGTGACAGACCCTCACGTACACGTTTTGCGGCTTTGTTACGCTCCTCTTCGCGGACCAAGGTTTCACCTTTGCCTAGTTTCGCGCTTCCTGACAACTCCAGAACTCGGCCTGACATTGCTTTCTCTCGTTGTGCATGGTCAAGATTGAGTTCCGAGTTGAGGGATCCTGATAGCAGTTTGGTGTGTACCAAACGATGGAGGAGGGCATCGTTCTGAGCATTCGTGCTTAAAAATCGGATAGGCAACATCATTTCGTCAGGGTCGATACTTGACAGATTGCAGACGAACACATACTGCTCATCCTCCAGCTCCTTGTCCGATTTCTTAGTTGTTGACGCCTCATTTGCTGAGGATAATGCAATTTTGGCTACTTTGGAAGACTGCCAAAATGAAGGTGACGTATGGGTAGATGATATAGTTTACAGTACACACCATGAATGCTTTTCTGAACTCTTTCGCAGACAGGTCGGCTTCTGGAGGTTTTGATCGCTGCTCGGAGAAAACAACAACATCTGGTGCACGCGATGAGCTTGCAGTGAAGCCGTCATCATCTTGTTCGAAGCCTACTGCATAGCTTGAGATCGAGATAAGTAAGAAACAGTTTGAGTTACACACCACTATCATCATCATCGTCCTGCTCCTCCTCATCCACTGATCCTCCCTCCGAAGTGCTATCTTGAGGGTCATCCGATGTTCCAAATCCTTTCCATTCCTCTTCTGATTCGGGGTCTTTGGTCGTGAAACGCTTCAGCGGTTTGACGATATTATCACCTCGTTTTCTCTTCTTGGATGTGGTAGGGAGTTCAAACGAGTCAAAGAATTGTTGTCCATGAGCTTGTAACAAACTCAGGAGTTCCTCCTGGTTGTCTTCCATTGCCACCAGCCTGGCTGCACTCACCTTGGCTTCACCGGCCTCTACTGGTACCACCAAATTCTGCCTCGATCACTAGTACCATTTTAGGTAGTTCCGCCGGCTTCTCACATCGCCTCCTTACAGCTCCTTACCCAGTAGCCACGTCCGACTTGTCAGTAGGGTCCCACATCCAACGTGTTCTTCCATGTCGAGGAATCGCAAGGACAAATCCAAATCACCCACAGAACAAAAACCGTTCATCGAGATACCGGAGTCGGAGCAATGGCGCTTGATACAAGAAAGTGGCTTGCTCGACAAAATCAATAAACCCAACCAGGGAACACCGAACGTCCAGGAAGATTCCACGGCCGAGGAGGATGACGGACCGCCGCCGATTGCAGAAGAGATCTTCAATGCGACGGTGGTTATAATGCCACTTACATTCTTCTTAATCATGATGGACATGTAAGCGTTGTACTGTATAGCGCGCCATTGGACTTACTTAGAGTGTGGATTCGGCAAGTCTGATCCACCACCAGTACGCAAAGCATCCTGGTGTCCGGGACATCGCAGATAGGCTTTTGAACACGTTTCCTAGTATGTGTTATCATGAGTACGGTGACCACTCGAGCTAACCTGAGAGCTCAAGTCATGTCGGTTTTTATGTTCTACAGTAGGTCTTTTGAATCTTGACTAATATTTTCTGGTATATACTAAGTCCAACTTGCAGCAATCCGACACAAGGAAAATACGATCATGCAACTTGTATTGTTTTTGATTTCCCTTGGTGTAGGACCACGAATGATTTGGCTCGTCAACCGGGGCTCCTGGTTGACAAACATTGCTCAGGTATGAAGCCTGTCTGCCTGGGCGTCCCTTTTCCTTAAACTGTTAGCTTGCAGTGTCCGCAGTTTGCCACAATTTGGTTGTATACTGTCCTTCAGCTCCGATTATCTCTTGCTGTCTTGAGCCTTACCTTGATTGGAGGTTGGACATGGTGGTCGGGCTTGAAGCTGCTCCTCTGACCCAAACACTACATATCACAGGGACAATTTGCACTATTGCATTCAATATGATTTACGGACGTTTACTAGACA
Organism: Hydnomerulius pinastri MD-312; assembly: GCA_000827185.1. Classification (NCBI taxonomy): domain Eukaryota; kingdom Fungi; phylum Basidiomycota; class Agaricomycetes; order Boletales; genus Leucogyrophana; species Leucogyrophana pinastri. The sequence continues at coordinate 1,233,814 of KN839835.1, forward strand.
TTTCACTCTTTAATAATGTATGCCACTTAGCCACGTATCACATGTTTTGGATAGAGGGGCTCGGGTGCCCGTAAAACATGAAGACAATGGGCCCTTGCAATTACGAAAGGGATGGAAGCAGGGCAGAAGGATGTCCCTCTTAATTATTCTTTGCTCGATGATACGCCCAGCCTGGATGTGAGTTTGAATCCGGAGGGCACCTTGTACGAGCAGAACTATTGCAATCATTCAGCCGATGATATCTCAGTGGCTTTGTTCGAGAGTCCGCTTGTCGACAACAAATCCACATGCAGAAGTCCAAATACATTACCAAATCAAACACCTTCTCCTTGGTCTAGCTCACTAGTCAAGAGCTCGACTTTCGCCTATAGACCTGTCAGCACTAAGAGATGAACCAAGGACAATGCACAGACCCGGTACGTGGTATTGCGGCCCTCAAGAACTTGTCGCAAGACACGCAACTGCCACTTCAAGCGGCGACTCAGACTGCGGTGTATAGCAGTCCGATGTGCATCGAGTCGCTCGGTAAATGCCTTGAACGTCCTGTCATCTCGCGCAAAGTAGTAGAACTTCCAGGTACGTTAGTCTCGTGTGAAGTAGGACACGGCGCCGGACACTCACTGGTATTTGTTCGCCGTCGACAGAATCCAGCGCCATCGACCAGGCACTGAGTAGCAGAAGATCAGCAGTGGCATTTGCTACGCTAACAACAACCTCAATTCCATCATTTTGCCCAGAACAGAGCCTGGGACTCACTAGTCCTCGAGCGCGGCAATTGCGTCGGCTTTGCTGAGTTCCTTCGTCGCAAACTTTCGCACAGCCGCCTCGGCGGTAGCAACAGGTTTACCAGCAGTGCCTGACCGCAACGCAAGCGAAACCGTAGACACTTGAGCTCGTACCCACTTGTCACCTTCGCTCATGACAAGGGTTTGCAAAAATGAGGCTATCAGGTCACTCTGAGATTTGTACAACCCATAGTCAATAGCAAGTTTGAGGTTCGTTCCTTGGGCTACAGTGAGTAACTGAGGCGCAAGGAGGGAAAAAGACTTACTCAGAGCCTTTAAAATTACTCTAGTCTTCGGCAGCTGGATCTCACCGTCTTCGAGGTGGTTTATCCAGCGTGAGAACGCGCCTAGGAGAAGTATCGCGACATCTCTATGAGACTGGCCTATGCGCATTGCATGGAGCAGGGGAGTGGCATCTCCAGTTTTGCGCAAAAGGAGCTGCACATTAATCGGTCAGATGCCTTCACTTGAACAGCCGTGAGCTTACTGGGAAAGCTCTGTCACGAACTTCCATGAGGAACATGATGTCTTTGCCCTCGATCGCTCTGAAGATTTCGAAGGGCTAGAGTTCGGTGATCTAAGCACATTCTTGTGACAGAGCGTAATCTCTCTCGTACCTGGGGTTCTTTCCATGTCTTGGAGGAAATGGTCTTCGGTAGACCAAACCTCCAAGATGTCGTAGCAGGTGACGATGGCGAGGCAGTCGATGATATGCTGTCCCTTCTTTCACGTATGGGACTGCTCTCGCTCTCTTCAGGCTCAAAATCTGGCGGAGGACTGAGAGGTGGTGTCGGACTGCGGCGCAGCTGTTGCAGGATGGCTTTGGGAGCAGCTTGATCGGCTTCGCGCTGTAAGAAAGCTTGAGAAACGTTGGGTATAGTGCGAAGCATATGAGAAGGTAACGAACCTGTAGTGGGTAGTCGGACAGGAAGACATGGATCGAGGCTGAGTCGGGTCCTTGGCGCTGGCTTTGGCAAGATTGCCTCAGAGCTAAGGTGCTCTGCGATTGACAGTATTATGGGGGCATTGTTAACCATGTCAAGAACACTTCTGACTTCTTATTTGCGATATATTGAACGAGGTGGTCGACTTTGACAGAAGACCGTCATGAGAGTCGGAAGTAAATAAGTCGTTCTGACCCTCCTTGTTTGGGCAACTAAATAAACTTAATGGAACGAGGGCCGAAGTCTCTCCTGAAGCTTGCGTCACTGTGACGAACCACACACATTGCTAACGCTCACAGAGGTTGTTCTGTGGCCACCATATCCTCACCAGTGAACTTCCTGGAACTTGTCTTCATCAGAGCGAGCCGTATTGTACTAGAAAGCCGAGACGTGAACCCAGAAACTCATCTTTGATTTCGTACGATTTATGCTCAAGGCTTGGAAGGATACTTCGAAAAGAGAAGACAGCCCCCGTCGATCTCGTTCAGAAGAGCAGATCAACTGTCAGGGTACCCATTTGCGAGGAACTAGCAGTGGCAAGCCATCTTTGGTCTCTGTCGGTGCAGATTCCTCTAGTGGTGTCGCCCTGGATAGTGTCATGGCTCAAGGTTCGAGTGCGACAACTCTCAAACGGACTCGAGAGCCGAATATCTTGACCGGGGTTGCTGAATCAGCTCGCCTCTTGAAGAAAGGGAAGGGGGAAAGCCTCGCCTCGCAAATGGTAGAAGGCGATCCTGCGCCTCAGGTTCCGCAGACTCCCCCCAGCTCAGCCGAGGCAATACTCGAGCAAGCCAGGGTTTACAACAGTAAGCTTTCAATGGGAGGTTGAAGGAGTTATTAACAAGGTACTCTAGCTATCGCCGTCCTCAGTCCTCCACATGGTACAGTGTGTATGCTTCCGCTACATCGTCATTAACATGATTCCGTAGATGTCATCGAGCTATCTTCCAGATACCTCATGAGGCGAGCAGATCAGGGTTCCATCCCAGCTGAGAGCGGCCCGTCAGCTCGAAAGGTTGCTGTTATTGTAGTCGAGTAAGTTGTTGGCGAAAACTTACTTGGAACTTATTAATAACTAAGCTTCAGCAACAAAGCTGGCCTTGACGACATATCGGCGAAGATATCCAAGATGTCTCAATTGAAGACAGTAGCATGCCACGAGCCCACCGACAGCGCGGAATGGACGCGTTTACTAGAGAACGAAGCGGTCGTGTTCCCTGTCAATGTAAGTGGGCTCGATCTCGATCTCAGAATACTTAATCATCAGATGTTCAGGTGCTACTTGATCAACTCACTCGAGGGATCTTTGCGATGTCGCATTTGTCTGCACTCCTCATATTCGACGCTCAAATGATGTTCCGACCCGGCTCGGCTTTGGTCAATGTCTTGAAATGGTTCTACCAGAGCACGAGCGGGTTTGCAAGACCCAGAATTCTTGCGTTTAGCTCACCAGTGAACCCTTCTGAAGCGCAACAGCTGGAGCAGCTACTCGACGCCAAAATCGTTTGTTCTCTCATCGAAGGACTTCGCCCAGCCGAGGACGTCATCCAATATGAACCTGCCTGTGCGAAGTCGGACACCAGGTTAACACAACAAGTCCGTCAGCTCGATCCTGGAGAATCTATCTGCCGTGGCGTCTTTGAAGATGCACATCATGCTTTGGAAGAGCTGGGTTCTTGCGCTAGCGATCTGGTATGGCGTCGCGCAATGAAAGCAACTGCAATACTCTCCGGAGACGAAGACGACGACGATCCTACCGTAAGAATGACGAAAGAAATCCAGGATGTAGTCAAGAATTGGGTCTTTGCGATGCCGAACGTAAATCCATCGGCGCGGGGCTTCAACGTCACGCCGAAGTTTGCGAGGCTCGTTGAAGTTCTGAAGGCATGCGAGCCTTACAGAGATAACTTCCGCGGTATAATCTTTGGTATGTTTGCTCTATCCTTGATGTCATCCTGTTACTGATCGTGGTGTAGTTCAACGAGGCTCAGTTGCAACTGGCATGGTCGACCTGCTGCGTACTATGACTGACGAACTGAGGTTTTTACGCCCGTTTGCCCTGACGGGTGAAGTTCCGGTGATTAATATTCACAATCAGGTATGTTTGTCGTTTGTCTTCATTCCCCCCACGCCGTTCAGCTATACTCCAGCATGACATTCACCTCGGCTTTTCGACTGGGAAGTACAATCTCTTGATTGCGACCAAATCGCTGGAAGATCTGGATCTTCCTGCTTCCTCGCTCGTCGTGAGGTGAGCTCTTAACCAGAGCTTGCGCACTATATGCTATATTAATTTCTCGAAAGGTATGATGTATTCGAGAGCCAGCTGTCGTATGCATATGCATGTGCTCGAACAAGCCGACACCTCGGTCGCCTTATCCACATGGTGGAGATCGATAACGATGTTCACCGCCGCATACTGTCTCAGTTTGCGGATGGAACCTTCAACGACCGGTGGATCGATGTGGTCATCCGCAATGGAGAAGCTGCTATCCCACCCGTACCCTTGAAGGAAACATGTCACCCATTCCGGCCAGATGACGATGACGATTCGAGATCAGAACCTTACATAGAGGATCCCACGCGTGGGGGTCGATTGTACGAACAGGATGCTGTTGCGGCTCTCTATCGTCTAGCTGCCAATACCCAGGGGTTGCATTCCGCCGGAAGGCCTTTGTTTGCTACTAAGGAGGGCATTGGCTCGCAAAACGCGCGCGAATGGACGTCTACTGTAATGTTGCCTCCAGGTCTGCCGCTCGGGATCGTTATAGGTCCCACTCGTTCGACACCCGCTCATGCACGCCGCGCAGCTGCGTACGAGACTTGTTCGCAGCTCTTCAAACATGGCGCTTTCGACCATCGCCTTTTTCCTGCTCCACAGCGATCAGAAGCCACTCTGGGCGAGCCCGAAACTGCCCCCGCCGACAAAGTCTCGGGTAATCGCTGTTATCCTCGGAAGAAGACCCAGTTCTGGGCAAACTCTTTCCGCCTATCGGGCCATCGTTTGTTTCCCGTTGTCGTGTACGTGGAGGGCCCAGCTGCGAATCATGCCCCCATCCTTCTCTTGACAAGACAACCGTTGCCGCACATACCGTCGTTTCGTTTGTTCTTCGACGGCGTGTCGGGCTCAATCCAGAACTTTCGCGGTGCGCCTGTCGTGCTAGACGCCCAACGCCTCGACGCCCTTCATCAGTTCACTCTTAGGGTTTGCCGCGCAATATCAAATAAACCATTTACCTGCCCAGTGGAGAACATGGCGTACTTTCTCGCGCCGCTGAAGTATTCTCAACAAGGGAATCCTCTGTCCATGGCTACTGCTTGCCTCCTGGATCATGTGCCGTGGGACATGGTTGCGCTCGCCGGCAAAGAATGGGTAGTCAGATTCAATCTGGAGGATCTCCGTTCAACACATGACGTGGGTGACATGGTAGTACAAGACCGACTGGTCGAGTTTACGAGACGGTACTACGCCGTCCAACTCCGACAAGATTTAACCCCGTTGAGTAAACCTGAAGATAGTCCTGTATGTGGGAAAATCTTTTATCACAGTGTGGGTATGGGCTGATGGTCGGCAAGCGAGAGGCAGAGTATGCAAATTTGGTCGAATACTGCAAAGCACGGCGGAAGGGATTCGACGGCCTGCAGGATTACACCCAGCCACTCATTGAGGTGTCCAAAGTCGCCGGAGTTACGAATCACCTCAATCCAATATTCAGGCCTTTGACAGGGCCAGCCAAGGCCGCAGTCAAATGTATGTGTTATCCTGCCATGATGGCGTCGGGATGCTGACATCCCCGTAGATTTGATTCCAGAACTGAGCGCCAAGTTTACCATTCCCGCAAGGTGACAAACTTAATCTTGCCAGATATGTTCCGCTCCCGAATGACTGACGTTATAAAACAGCACCTTCCGCACTGCACTTCTTTTGCCTTCCATCACAAGAAGGATAGAAGACTTCTTGATTGTTAAGGAGCTGAACGGAAAATTATTCAATCACTCTATCCATGAGGAACTCTTGCTGGCCGCCATTTCCGCACCTTCCGCAGGGTTTGAAACGGACTATGAACGACTAGAGCTTTTCGGTTTGCCATTACATCGCGTCTCCTTTCAAGGATGCTTAATCTGATTTCAGGTGACTCCTTCCTAAAATATCTTGCATCAACGTATGTGTTCGTTACAAATCCGGCGCAGCATGAGGGGGCCCTGCACACCGCGCGACAACACATCATCAGTAATAGAACGCTGATGCAAAGCGCTGATCGCAGTGGTTTGCCCCAATATATCCAAAGCAAACCTTTCAGCTACAAGTTATGGAATCCACCCAATTTTGTTACCAGCCCTTTGGCCCCGTCGAATTATCTGGAACCTGGCATCGGCGGAAATGAAGGCAGCGCTGCTTCGGACTCTCCACAACCCCATGAGTCGACTAGCCTTACTGAACATGAGGTCCCCAGTAAGGTGCTCAATGCTGCTGACGGTCAAGCTACGAAGAAGAAACCCCGAGATGACAATGTCACGCAGTGGTTGGGTGATAAGGTGCTGTTTGGCCTCTAGACCAGAATCACGCTGACACATCATTGACTTCTACAGACGATCGCTGATGTTGCAGAAGCCATCATCGGAGCCGCATATCTTTCCGGTGGACGGGATAACGCACTACAGGCTGCAAAAGCACTGCAGGTGCCCATCCCTCATGCTCAACAGTGGCGCGATTTTCAGAGGAAAGCTCTTGCGCCCCCCTCCAACGTCACTGCACCCCTTCGCCAAGGTACCACCGAGGCAGTCGAGGCAATCGTCGGGCATAAATTTCGTCACCCTCATCTGTTGGCGCAAGCACTGGTGACCAGCCTCCGCCCTTGACCACCACCTGCACATAGCTCACGCAACGTTATAGACTCACGCATCGATTGAGGGGCATGATGCCACTTGTTATGAGAGATTAGAATTCCTTGGGGATGCTATTCTCGACTTTAGTGAGTCTATGGTCAGCCGCAGTGAATGTTTCTGACGTTGAAGGGAGCTAGTGGTCGTCCGACATATCTTCGGGCGCGATGAGAAATTGTCTCCAGGTGCGATGACAATGTTAAAGGTCAGCACAGGTGCCCACCTTTGATGACTCTTAGCTCACTGTCGCAGGGAGCTATGGTCTCCAACTCGGCTCTTGCCGCCGTCTGCGTGTCGTGTGGCTTACACAAGCACCTTCATCTCGACTCTTACACCCTAGCCAACGCATTTGACACCTATGCGCTGGAACTTATATCGAAGGAACAGCAGGAAATCGACGCCGCCAAGCGGGAGGGTAGAAGTATCGGGCAATATTGGCTCGACCTTGAGCCTCCCAAGGTAATTCATGGATCCACCGGTTTGGGTACAACAAATTGAAGTCCCTAGGCTCTTTCAGACATCGTGGAATCCATTATTGGCGCACTCTACGTCTCAGACGGATTCACGTCAGATGGCGCCGAAGCATTTTACAACAAGGCGCTGAAGCCGTTCTACGACCGACATATCACATTGAAAACGCTATCTCACCACCCAACGAAAGTACTTTTTGAGCTTCTGCAAGCGCATGGTTGTCAGCAATTTGAGCTCCTGAAGGAACGACGTGATTTAACTCAAGAAACACGCTGTGAAGGTAAGGTCCCCCAGCGGTAACTTAATATTTGACTTATTCCTGGATTTTCAGTCGTCGTTCATGAAATCAGCCTGGCCAGCGCCACAGCTGGGACCGCGCATGCAGCCGGGCGTGCAGCATCCATGGTTGCACTGGATGCTCTCGAGGGAGACCACGATTTCATGTCTAAGACATGCGACTGTCGGGGTAGCTTGCAGTCGCAGAAAGCACGTAAACTGCTAGTTGACAAGATGCTCGCGGTGGAGATTGCGGAAGAGAATATAATGCTGACATGAAGCATTTTGCTATTGACCTTCATGGTACGCTCACACTGCGAATTCAACCTAGTGTGCAACGAGCGGATAATGCGAGAGAAAAAAAGGTTCAATTCTCAGCAACAGTGTATTAAGCAGCTCCAGATTTCTTCCTGAGAAGCGCAATAGCTCAGAACATCACCAAATATTATGATAAGGTGGATGCTCACAATTGAAATGCGGCGGCAGCAAAAGGGATGCTGAAGCCTGAAATGAGGAAGAGTGAAAGCTTGACAGCGAAGGCTTTTCGTTTATTGCCAGGGAAGGAAAATGGAAGGTGCTGTACAAAATGCACATAAGCAACGAACGTGAAAATTCGGGGAAGCTCAAACACGACGTACATGATACTCGCCATGACCGTGAGCATACCGTACGGGAGCAGCGATGCGCACGCGTGCGACTTGGGAACGCAGGCTTTGTGGGGCACGAGCAAGCATGATGAGGGTAGTAGGTAGATGAATAAACTTGGGGTGAACTGGCGGGATTGTCGGGAGACACTAAACCAAACACCGTGAGAAAGACATTTCAGGTGTGCTTCGCTTACTAAGCTCAGCTTGTTACACTTACATCAGTCTACAACTTGAAACACCTACTACCCAGCCACGTTGAACGAGGTCCTAACAACTTCATTCCTTCAGTAGGCCACTTGTCTCTCCAAACGAGACCAATAGAGAGGAAGACAATCTCTCCCCTCTCTCAGGCAGCATACAGCATACCCAATGTGGACACACAAGATTGACTCCTGGTAGGCCTCTGATGGGTCGGCCCAAACAGCACGTAAATGACCTTCAAAAACCTTCTTTAACATCGCGCCAGACAGACTGGACTGCCACCCAGCGCTTAATAACTGGACGTGGTCGTAAGGCATGGTCTGATGCAACGCCGGTGGCACTATCTATGGTAGGTTGAAAGTATCCGCGATAGGAGACATTTCAACTTGGCTTTCATTCATTTCACGCTTCCGCTGAAGCCGCGATCAACGTTATCAAGGAAACGCGAGTTCCACCCAACCTCAACCATTTGAAAGGAACTCAAAAGTCGGATGGGATCCTCAAGGTGATCTTGTCCGGACTGCCGAAACTATGGATAGAATCACGCTGAGAGCCTGGGGCGAAACTTTGCAGTACGCGCTACTCTCAGAACCCAGAATAGCACTCTTGCCACGTAGCTCTTTGCTCTCACCCACCACATTTTCGCTGTTGTTTCGCTGATGTCAGGCATCACGAGTTCCCCTCCCTTACATGCGGCGACGAACTATGTCCGGTCAACTTTTGTTGAATTTACTCCGTCGACTCTTACGGCGAACGTTCTGTGCTTCATTTGAAACGGAGATCTCTTCTTTCCGACCTATATGGCATAAATCTGAGATCGTGCGATCTGACATTCACTTGCCATGTTGCTGTTGCGAGACAACATCACTACACCAGGCGCTGACCGATGCACAAACGATCCCCCATCCAGCTCGGAAATTCAGTGGCGGACTGCGTTTGATGTCCCAACGCACCCATCCCTTCATCCGGAACACACGCGCTAACCATACCTCTCGCCGCCAATTGGAGAGCGTATCATTCATATTTCAGGTATATAATCACGACTCGTCCGTCCACCAACAAGAAACAAATTCACTACCATGAACTCCAACCAAGGAAGAGCGAGAGAGGCCTGCGTCTCTTGTCGCAAAGATCACAAAAAGGTGCTGCAAATTTCCTTCCCATTCGACAGCCGACCTTAATCGTCACCCAGTGTGTTTATGATGAGCACTCCACGAAGTGTGGTCGTTGTGAAGAGCGGGGAGCTCCCTGCAGCCTCTTCCTCACCGTCCAGACCGATACTTTGAATTCCATGCCATTCGTCACCGAGACTGGCCTTTGGAATGTGCCGCTGATGGTGGACGACAACCAACCAGTCGTGCCACAGCCGGTTGCGACAACGCCTCACTCTTGGGATGCAACCCCTCTCGACTCAGCGGCATCATTTCATGGACAGTATACCACCCAGGAATATTATTTCTGGCCGCCCGACGTGCCTTCGGGACAACTTGCACCATCGCAAGACGCTATGCATACGTACCTATCGTACGTGTAAGGTTTTACATGGCTACTGTGTTCTCACTGCGACGTTGCGGCAGGTCTGGCAATGAACATCAGCAGCAGATGGACTTCTACGACCCTGACGAACTGTCTGCAAGCAAGGCCCCTCGCTCTTGAATTTCCCGGCCAAATGCGGCAGGTAAGACTAAACCCGTACTCGCGCATAACGCCACGTCTTAATAACTGGCACAGCATGGCCCTGAGTTCCGGAGGCACGTTTTGTGGAGGACAGTCGCTCGTGGCGTTGATAAGTAGTCAGGTTCACTTGCCTCGAGAATGTACCAGACCCCTGGTGGGTCGTTAAGGCCACATGCCAGTGTTCGTTGTATAATCGAATCGCCGATTGCCAAGCCAGCGTGAGCCAGGCCCACGGTGTAAACGTGCTCTCGGGACAAAACTTTATCATCTCCGAGTCTTTCGCTTAGTGGGGCCAGGACGAAGTCCAACAATCTCATTGGTTTCCAGGAATGCTCCAAACCCTTCCTACGTTGTTAAGTGGCGAGTCATGCATGGATTCCGCTAGAGCAGGTGCTGTCATTCGCCGAAACCTTGCCAGCCAAACCTAGATGTTACAAGCTACTGTACATGGATAAGACACCTGATTCGCCTGGTTCAGGTAATACATTCATCAAGAAAAGGTGGATCAAATGGCTTGCTTGCTTCTTCTTCGCGTTAGTAAGACTATCTATCACAGCGGCCAGTCGAGCTTGTCGCCAAAGTTCCAGTGAACAGCCTTCACGGATGTATATTCCTCCAGAGCATAGCTTCCGAGCTCGCGACCTTCCAGACAAATCAGATGAACGCTCTCGAACTTTTCCGAGGAAGTTGCATACCTATTCCGCTCTGCTTTTTCCCACCAAAGGGGACATTGTTGTTCAAAAGGTTGTACTGGTTAACCCAGACCTGTAGGGGTAACATTGGTTTGCTGATCACGGAAAGAAATGACGCCTCCCTACCGTTCCAGCCTCCAAAGCGGATGAAACGCGCATGCACTGGTTGGCATCATCTATATGTGGGCAGGTTGTAAGGTCTGACCAGGCGGCCTTTACGATTTCCGCATGGAGAACTTACTTGAGTGTAGACCGGCGCCGAGACCATAAGTAGTATCGTTTGCCAGGGTAATGGCCTCCTCCTCTGTCTTGAATCGCCCAACGGAGAGCACGGGGCCAAAGATCTAGGGAAGTGTTGGTATAGACCCTTTCAGACACAGCATCCTGGAAAGTACCTCATCCTGGACCTATGTTACACTCGTCAGCGAGTTTCTCGGAGCGTGCAGGAGAGATCTCACTATCTTCATGTCCTGTTTGACGTCCGTGAATACTGTGGCGCGGTTGTCACGATTATACGTCGAAGTATCCGGAAATAAGCTTACTAGTCGGGTCCACGAAAAACCCTTTGCCCGGGCGTTTCTGGCCACCAAGAGCGAGTTTTGCACCCTGAGCTTTACCATTCTCGATGTACCCCCAGACCTTATCGTACTGAGTTTTAGACACCTGGATGAGGTTCAATTTTAAGTTAAGTTCATGGTCCGGTCAACAGGAGATTCAGCGGAGTGAACTGACAACAGGACCACCCCCGCTCTTCTCATCAAAGCCGTCGCCGATCACGAGCTCCTTCGCTTTGGTCACCAGCAATGCGACGAACTTGTCGTAAATGGAATCCTGCACGTACAAACGAGACCCTGCTGTGCAATCTTGGCCTGTGTTATACAGAATTCCTAGGCACGCCCAATTGGCTGCCTGATCGAGATCCGCGGACTCGAATACAAGGTGAGGAGACTTCCCTCCAAGTTCCAGCGATACCTGTTAGGTACACTCGTCAACGTGTTGCCTCAAGCATATCGCCTCGCGGGAGTGGCATGTAAGCCGACCTTTTTCAGATTACTCTTTGCCGCGGCTTCCATAATCTTACGGCCAGTTACAGTCGATCCGGTGAACGCCACTTTGTCAACGTCCTTGTGCCCCGATAGCGCAGCGCCACCAACAGAACCCATGGAAGGGATCGTGTTCACCACGCCCGGCGGAAATCTGTCCGTCGAAATCAATGAGTTACGTACCTACAAAACAGACGTTTGAAGCCATTACCCAGCCTCAGCGATTAGTTTAGACAACATGAGTGCCGTTAGAGGCGTTAATTCGGATGGTTTCATGACGATGGTACAGCCGCAGGCGAGTGCGGGTGCGACTTTCCATGCCCTGATGCGCATTGCAAGATTATTGCACTCCTGCAAAATGACCAAATGGAGTCCCTTACCACATGTTTATGGGGTAGTTCCAGGGGATGCTGTGTAGCATGTTTAGCCAAAGAAAGCATGGAGTCGAGGGTGGGCGTTTGCTTACATTTGTCCACAGACGCCGATTGGGTCATGTCTGGTGAATGCAAGCTTCGTTCTGTTGTCAACTTCAATCGTCTGGAAGGCGCCGGAGAGTAAGAAGCTTCAAGTTCAGCAGGAGGCTGCGGCGTGGGAGCACGTGGTTTACCTGTCCAAGAATCTTATCCGCCCACCCAGCATAATAGCGAAGACACTGGATGCTGTCACCAATATCGAAGTCTCTGCGAGAATGTGAGCGATGTTCGCCGATCAGGATCGTCCTTTTCATCGTACCTGGCGATCTTGACTGGCTTCCCGTTATTCAAACTCTCGATTTCTGCAAGCTCTTGCTGATCTCTTTCCATGAGGTCAGCGAGCTTGTTCAAGAGCCTGGATCGCTCAAAACCGGTAACATTCTTGCCCCAAGTTGTGTTGAAAGCGTTGCGAGCGGCAGCAACGGCAATGTCGATGTCTTTCTCGGAGCCTACCAGTATGATATTCGTCACGGTAATGGGATGCTTGGGGTTACCTCGTTACTCGACATTGAAAGTAGAGGGGTTTACCTGCGACGACATTGCAGATGAATTCTTCAGTTGCTGGATTGATTGCGCTATCACGACCATGAGTCCAAAGTGGCTACGGATTCTTGAGAACAACCATACTGGATAAGCTCGTTAGAGTCCGCAGAAGGCACAAATTCGTTGTTTATGAAAAGCCCTGTGGGCACCTCGATTTCGCGCTTTGTCGAGGGGATCACAATCTTTGCGGTTTGCGGCATCGTGGAGGATGCGAACAGCGAATAGCGAAGCGCCCGAGTGGAGATCCTCCAAGCCCTTAGCATTAGGCTTAGATATATGTCCGCATGAGGTGTTTGTATTTATAGATAAGATAGCGCGTTATCAACGCCACGACCCCACTGGCATGCAAGGCCGATTCAACAACTCCTCGAAGCTTTTCAAGTGACAGGAGACCACTGGCGACACAGGCCTGGCTAGATATAATTTGGCTACTCAGATTGCATCCAATCTTCGACTAATTCAAGCGTCTCTCGTAAAGCTGAACAAGGGCATCACTGAGCGCTCGCTAGTGAGATAACCATGGGCGAATATCCACGATGCTAGCTTCACATGGAATGTCAGCGGGACTTGTTGCGCATCTCACGTAAGTACGTCTTCCTCGTCTTGACGCTGCGCGCAAGTTGATCCCCAGTGAGAACCGACAATCAGTTGTAGTACGTAGGATGTTCTGAAATATCAGTCTCAAAAAATTTAGCCTGATATCCGTGAAGATGGCGGGTTTTTGACTTATCTCAGCTGGGCTGGTATAAGGCAATGTCCACCCGATACCAGTCAATTTTACAATATCGTGACATATCGGCAAAATGGATGCATTGGTGCCAATTATGAACAGTACATGATGGACATACGACAAAGCTAATGAAAAACGAATGTAGAACTTGACTCATGTGACGACAATACGGCTCGAAGGGAGGGGGGTGCTGATGCACGGGAATGATAATGGCTGCGCGCGAAGTAGCAGGGGTGAGTGGTGCATTTATTCCGATTCTTCTGCTTCGGATGCTTCGGGCGCCTCAGCAGCATTGGCCTGTGCCTGAATCATGCCACGGTATTCGGCGGAATCTTCAGTGCCGTCAATACCATCCGTGATGTCTCTGCAGTGACTTGGTCTGAGCGGTGAGAAAATCTAACAAGGACCAAAGACTTACGAGCCTTGTTCGCGATGGTTGGCTTGTGGGTTGGCATAGTGATATTGGGGAATGCTAGGCATGGGAGGAGACTCTTGAGTAGCAAAACGCAAATGAAGAAATGAACTTACAGGTTCCCTTGTCCTTGAGTACCGAAGTATGGGCCCCGCATCACCCCCCTGGATGAACTTGGCGCGAAGTCCGAACCGCTTCCCATCGACGCATAAATTGTTGCTTGCGGGAAGTTTGACCTGTGAAAGAGCACTTAAACAAAGAAACATCGGGGAGAAAGATACGGACTCACCAATTCATCCCAGGTGACTGCATGGCGGGGTATACTCCATGCACCGTGCTTGTATGTGCGACTGGTGGATCAATAGAACCCGGAGGCAGCGCAACACCTCGCATCATCGGTCCAGGAAACTGAACGCCGGGCACAAGGTCGTAGGAGGGAGCAGCGAGAGTGGCAGGTGCGGCTCTTGTGGTCTGTGGAAGGGCCGCTGGCTGCACTGTGGCAAAGCTGCAAGTAGACCTCCTCGACCTGCAAAGGCTGCAATTTTGGTCGGTCTCGCTATAGTCGCACTAACGAACGGTGAGAACTTTATACCAACTAGCAGGTAAAGCACAAACCCCCCGACGCGCCTGCCGACAGGCTATGCAAACAACCTTAGAACGTGGCCTCATAAATGGCTTGAATCGCTGTTGAGCATGTTTCTGTGTGCGTTTCGGAGACATCTAAGAAGACGGGAGTTAAGCGAGGAGATGGGGTGCAACCACTCGAGCTTATATCGTCGGAGTGAGCCCACACTACTGTTGAGCCTTGCCTTCTCCCGTCGAAATGCAAAGCGTGCAGGGGACTGGGCCAATAGATCTGATGTCCATCTCCGTGTTGTACGAATGACTGCCTTGACTGCTGTATCAGATGTCGCCCAGATCAATATGATACCAACTCAGATATCATGAATAAGGATGAAACCTCAACCCAAACCTCCTTGCACAGCAGAGTGCATTAGTATTAATTAAATAGCGCAGGAAAGCGGGCGATAACCCCACGTTGACGAGAATTGTGAATGAAAATTGACTTGACGGTTGGAGGAGTGGTGACGAGTCGGAGAGATCAAAAGAAATTCGTTTCGCATGATCAGCGCTCACAGGAAGCTCCATGCAACATGGCCTCCTCAGTTAATGTCATCAGCAGTTGAACACGGATCCTACGAAAGTTGGACCTATGATGCATTGGACTGAACTCCGAGAAGTTCATAACACTTGCAAGTGGGCTAGCACGTGGAACAAAAAGGCACTCAGCGAATGTAACACCGATTGAGGAGTGCAGAGCGGGACATACGTAAAGATACTGTACAAATTCACAACGCCAGATAATCCTTCACTTCTTCCTCACTTAACTTACGGAAAGTAGGTCTTGGCCGCCCTGTTTCCCCTCCCTCCTTTCCTGCCTCGAGTTCTTCTGTTGTAGGAACAGTGACCACCCCGATCTCAATGGTCTTTTCCGTCATCTGCCCTTCAAACCCCTCCTTCAGGGTCAGCAGGGCTGTATGAATTGCGTCCTCCAGGCTTATGTCGTCGTTGTAACTTTACGTGGATAAGGACGTTCAACATGTGTCCATTGGTTGTGTACGTACGAAACTCACCGCTTTTCCAAAAAGGTCTTCGCGTTTACCATGTTCTTACCGATAGCGCTAGCCTTCCAAGCCCAAAAAGATCCTGAAGGATCAACTTGATACAGACTAGGTCCGCGATGGTCATCCCATCCAGCGACAAGTAATGACACGCCGAAAGGACGCACGCCTCTATGAAAACAATGTGGAAGCCTCAGCAAGCGAACCTCGCGGAGTAGCTCGGACATACCCGGACTGCGTGGCTTGCTGCATGACTGTGGCAATTTCCTGAGTCAAAACTTTCGTGGGTGGGTACTCCCCGTACACTTTCCAATACGCCTGTGCACTTTTCCGTGCGCGCGATATGAGGACGCGGAAGTCGGGACCCATGCCAGAGTACACAATGCCGATGTTAGGGCACACCACCGCCACCTTCTCGATCATTGAATCATCTATTAGTATGGACGAGGACTTCTTCTCTGTGGCGATGACGATCCCATTCGACGCTGGGGAGGATGAGGACTCGTGAAAGCGGATATTACGAATACAATACCTTTGATCCCTAGACTTGTAGTTCCTTGTGAAACGGCGGCCAAAGCGTGTTCGATCTGCACTAGCTTTCCGCTCGGCGAAAACACAGTTAGGGAGTAGCTGATGGAACAGTGAGATGTGAAGTCAGGTTTACGTGCGGACATCATACCTGTAAGCGCCGCCATCTGCACTTGCCATTGTGACTGATCTTTCTGAGAAGGAGAACGAAAATTAAAGGCGACTGCTTTCAGGAGTGGTTGCTGGTAATCTGTGATCATGGCGTACGCGCGTCGGCACACGCACCTTTGTTGGCACCTGTTGTGCAAGGGCTTCAAAATCAAACACGTGTAAATACGTTTTCGGTCGCATCACAAATAGGGGTATTTCTTTGATTCAAACAGCGCTGCTTTTGCAAGAATTTACATATACATTTACAACGTATACAAACTGCCTATCTTATGCGTACTAGAGTTTACTCGGCGTTGAGGGGCGTTGTTCTCAGATAAGGTTGCTAGAGATACAGGGGTGAGGTCAGAGTTTTCGATCTGATACATGACCACGCACCTTGTGGAAGGTAACTTCAGGGAACAGAACCTTGGCCTCGTCGTTTTTGACAGAGGGGTGAACTATAACATCGTCACCCTTCTTCCAGTTCACTGGAGTGGTGACCCTGTATTTGTCACCAAGCTGCAAAGCTAAAAATGGAGCATTTAGAACAACAAGATACTGCTGCTAGTTTGAAGCTCACAGTCGATCACACTATAGGCAGTGAAATTAGTATGAGATCTTCCATAAGAATACCTATACACATTACCGGAGAATTTCGTCAAAGTTCCTTCCCGTCGCGGCGGGGTAGGCGATTGTCAAACGAATGACCTTCTTAGGGTCGATCACAAAGACGGTGCGGATCTGAAATGGGTCAAGCACACGCCACCCCGCTGATTTGGGGTCAGTGCTCACGGTGAATGGGAGGCCCTTAGCGTCACGGTTTGTAGCGTCTTGCTCATCAAGCATGTCGTACAGTGTGGAGATCTTTCGGTCCTCATCAGCGATCTAACCGGATTTCATGAGTGCCAGTCGTCAACGCAGAATGATGATGGTACATACGATAGGGAACTTGACGTCGGTGGGACCATATTTGGCACCGTACTCATTGATATCTTCTACCCATGCTTTGTGGTCATGGAGGCCATTGGCAGAGATACCGATGATCTTCACGTTGCGCTTAGCAAAGTCATCTGCGCGGCGAGCGACCTCGCCCAGCTCAGTAGTGCAGACAGGAGTGAAATCTCCGGGATGGGAGAATAAGATCGCCTGAAGAGGTGCTATTCAGCCATTGGTCGATGATCAATCTTCTGACATGCTTCATACCCATGAGTCACCAATCCAATCATGAAAGTTGATGTTGCCCGCTGTGGTTTCCGCCTGGAAATCCGGGGCAATGCTACCAAGACGGAGGGAAGGCATTGTGAAAACGGGGGGGGTGATCTGCAGATGTGAATGAGGGGAGATACAGAGATAATCAAACAGTCTTGATTGCGGCATCCTTTTTATAATCTTCGAGGAAGAAGTCCACCGATTCGAACAAATTGCCAACAAAGATGAAAGATGTTAAACAAAGATGATCAATTATTGCGTCTTTGCTTCTCACGCACACTCGATCACCGAATCAAGAAGCTTGCCGAAAGTACACCAGTGCCCATCTGGTACTATGCATGTAAGTATGTGGCTTACCATATTGCAGTCGCTGTTTAATCTTTGCGTGTTCTAAAAAGAGGTATTTCGCGAGACGAGATATGGGAACACCATGAAACCACTACAAGACTAGTAGAAGGCAACTGCGTGTAAAATACTGTGCGGGTGACGTTCCTGCTGCACTTGTAGTATCCTATCAATATCCTCGTCAATGTCCTGAGACGCCTCGATCTGCACGCCTTGATAAGCACATGATCCATGCAAAATTAATGGACTCACTGCTGCGGCTAAGTCCAGCATCGCCTTTCCAGCAATGAGTGCTTCCTCGTGGTTATCCTTGATTTCGATATTAATGATGTGCACGGGCTTATTAAAGTCACCGCCACGACCAAGAAGGTCTGCTCGTACATCAGCTCATGGAAGGGTACTCATGTACCGGATCATCTCACCGTCACATACGGCGTCAAAACAGCGCTCCTCGCAAGTTATCACCACGTCAGCTATGGTTCTACTCTCTTGCCAGCGCTCTGGTGCCAGTTTAATCCTCCGGTTACGGTCCAGCATTGGGAGAAGGCCATTTGCGGTGTAACTTGCGCTCATAAGCTGAAGTATGAATACCTCGTGCTGTATCTCGTACTTACAGGCGCGGATCCTTTGAACTTAGTTCTTCATATATGGTATTGTAAGGCGTCCCAAACGAGTATATGTTGGGTTTATCTATCGAGGGTCCAGGCAGGCGGACAGCTGAACCAGTGCCATATGAAATGACCCTATGACCCGCCTTGCTAGATGATGAATTAGACGAAAGTAATGACATATCCGGTGTGGAGTACTACACACTGTAAGACGTGGTGACCCTCCATAGATCGATTCTGCAACGCGTCAGAACCCGTTTTCGCAGAAGCTTCATTCAAAAATACCTGATTACTCGCGCAGACAACACAGAATAACGGCCGGGGCTTGTAAGTTGACGGCGAAGACGTGACATCATTGGATGGGTGGAGGTTCGCGCTAGAAGTTGACGTCTGGTAGGGCACTTGTTGTGAAGCTAGTTGTGAGGAGGGTGCGGCGTATTGGTCTGCTTGCGGCCATGTCGAGGAGAGTTGCTGTTGCGGTGGTGGTGCAGGAGACCCTGAGAGTACTCTTTGTACACGAGGGTCAGCGCGTGCTAGGCGGGGATCGCGGGCTCGACGGGGGTCCATAGAGGTCTGAGCTGAGAACAAGAGAAAGATCATGAGCGGAACTATCAGACAAGGACCGTGTTTACTGAGAATGGTAAATCAGCAGTATCTAGAACATTTGTGGTCTTCAACTCGACCCAGCGTGTTTCGAAGCGCAGGTCGATGGAGATTCCACTCTGAATCATCACGACAAATTGCATGAAGAAACAAAATCTTACCTGGCGAGAATTTTCCGAGTGAACTGCTCAAAAGAATATTTGCGAGGTTAGGAGCGATAAGCAGCTAAAGTAGCGGCGGCGTGATGAGCCCTGCCAGTGCCAGTGGCTGGTGAGCGGCAAGGCCAACGACAGATACAACAACAACCCCAAATACTACCCACCCTTGCTATTATCACACGACCCACTCAACCCACCAGCGATCCGTCATTCACAGCGTTTGTGTTCTCATCGACCACTGCTTCACCCAAATAATTCATAGAGAATCACCGCTTCACTCTCTGCAGCATGGTGTATGTTCTGGCAACTGCAGCTTCTCTCTCCTCGCAAATACTGAAAGCTCCCTGTAGACTACCTGTGATTGCGGACCAGATATCGTCTTACCGGAATCCCACAAGAGACGATATCCTCTTGATTGCGCGTGTAATCGAGCAAGATGAGCAGGCCATAGTTGCCTTAGATTTGGAAATCAATATGGTCATGGCGCAGTTGGAGCAGCTTCGTCTCCGCAAAAGTCAGCATCAGGATAATATTCGTCAATCCAGGTCACTGATAACACTCGCACGACGCATCCCACCGGAGCTCCTTGCTAGCGTCTTTGAGCTTTGCGCTGAGAGCGGGTGGACACGTGCTCCTCTTGTTGCATCGCATATATGCTCCGCTTGGAGGAAAGCAACGGAGTACCCGCGTGTCTGGTCTTATCTTTATGTTAACTGCGGTCTAGGGAACCCCTTGGCCAAGACACGACTCTGGCTCTCCAAAGTACTTCAGGCTCCACTCCACATCACCCTTGAAGTTCCTGCAGATGCATCATCGGCTGGTGACGTTCTCTCAGCCCTATTTGAGCACGCTGCTCAGTGGAAGAGCGTCTCAATCCGAACACATGACTCCGTCCAATTAAACTATATCTTGTCACTCATGCGTTACTCGTTTCCTCACTTGAGGCAACTTGACTGCGTTACCCATTGGGATACCTCAGCAGGGGATCTTATCGGCTTCTCCGCGCTTCATAACGCTCCTTCACTGAATCGCCTCAGCATAGAACTACCTAACTTGCCCCGCTGGCGCATCCCTTTCAACTTGACAAATCTGCATCTAGTCTTATCGACGACAAGCACGAGCCTTATCACTGCCTCGAGATGGACAAGCATGCTCGAGGACCTTCTTGAACTGAAACATCTGACACTGGAGCTCTCCAGTGACATGGAATACCATTACGAACCTGATACCCCTCTCGTTGTAGAGCTTCCTCGACTCGAGTCTTTGACATTCATCGTCTCCCCAGGGCTCCTGAGTGTCCTCGACAACATGCAGTCCCCCGCACTCAAACGGATCCAGCTTCGCTGTTCCCCAGGACACCAGCACACATCCTCTAGCCCGCTCATTCGTCGTTTCCTAGAGTCGTCGCCTCACTTGCAATTGCTAGAGTTATATGATGTAGATTTACCACGGGAGGAGCTGGAACAATGTTTCAGCTCGTTATCCCACCTTGAAGAGCTTCGTTTACACGACAGCGACATATCTGACGAACAGCTGCAGCTATTGTACGGCCCTAATGGCTTATGTCCGAATCTCACCCGGCTGGAGGTGCGCTGGTGCGCACACCTAACGGGATCGGCAATAGTCCAGCTTGTCAGGAGTCGCGTTAATACGGACGCCGACAAACCAACGACCGCGTCACAGTACGCGAAGGAGATCGAGGAGGTGGCTGCGATAAACTGCCTGCACGTCGGGGAACAGGATGTTCTCGACATCGCGGCTGTGACCACTTGTCGACTCATGATGAGAAACACGGATGACTTCTGCCGTAAGGTCACTTGCCTCTTTGACTGCCAACCGCCGCCTGACAGATCATTTACACAGGTAGCAGGGGGTGTTGTCTCAATGAAAGATACAGGCAGCGCATGCGCCTTCGTCATGGCATCACCTTTGGAGAGAGAAACCCACCACTGTCCAGAATCATCCTTTAATTTGAAAATGTTTGAGATGAAGGAATTAATAGATAGTCCTGGATGTATCTATGCGTGTAGAAAGAGAAAGAAAAAAAAGAGGTGCGATTGTGTCGGTCGCAAACTATGGCAAACGGTGGTGAAAAGGAACACCATCCACCTCAAACAAGGACTACAATCATTCTTCCACGTCCAGAACACCATCATTGTCCCTCGAGAGCATCATGATGGACAACGTTTCTAGCTCTCTTCGTGGTTGATGTGAAAGAAACGAGATCGCCTTGTTCTCGCAATAAACAGTAAGTGTCACGTGTCAGCTATTTCACCCGTCACCTTGAGGCTTGCTGGGGATTGGAGTGCATTAGTCTGCGTAACCAACCCACCCCCCTTCCCCCTCACTAATAATCCTGCGACGGGCAAGTTGTTGATCATAACCATGGGATACAGCAACCGAACTGCGGACTTCAGGGATGCGCTTAAGTCTAAGCAAAATACTACCCCTCCTCCGAAACGGCGAAAGGTGACAGGCGATGGTGATTCCAAGGATGCGTTCGGGAAACAATATTTAGAGGAGGCGCATACTGTCGTATGTCGAGCTCCTTGATTCCACGGTCTAACCTTGACATGACTGCATCAGCTAAACCACATAAACACGCTAACGCGGATGCTGGGCAACATTCGCAAGCCTTACCTCAGCGTAGATTCTCGTCCGAGCCCCCTGGTGCGGCAAGGATCTCGGAACCTAGACCTGAACAACTCACAGCAGTCCTGGTCTGAAATCAGACACCTCACGAATGAGGAGAGGGACCAGGTTGACCTTCAGGCTCGTGTTATACTCACCCGCTGCGCGGACAGAGTGAGGGAGATGGAGACTCTTGAAAAGCGTGCGGTTTGTTTTTGGTCATGCGAGTAGAAAGATTTAGTAACTCTTGTCTCTTATAGGACGCGCAGAGCTGGCCGCAAGCAGCGCCAATCCGCTCGCTCGATTTCTCCCTGCGAGGTTGCTACATGACGATTCAACTATACTCTCAGAGTACACCGCCGCGCACCACTCAAGCATTACGTGGTACCTCAGTCGACGTTTGACTGAGGCAAGCCAAAATCAAAAAGAGATGCAGGAGGAACGCGTCAAGCGACAGCTAGAAAGAACGCGTACGCTAGGTTCTAGCGCTGCGAACGAGGCTCTCGCAATAAGCTCGAAGGAGGTACATGAGAAGCAGCAGTCCGGCAGTGATAGCTGGCTTGGAGGTGCCTCCTCTGCATTTGTCTCTGGCATTGCTGCCACTATTGGTGCCTCCTCGAGTCGACCAGCCGCCACTCCGAAACCTCTCGGCTCTTCGCCGTCAATGGATGACTTGGACGACGACGACGAAGAAATAGAGTTGACCCAGTCGCAAATCCTCCAGTTCGAAGCCGAGAACGCAAATATTCTACGCTCGGTTCAGGATACTTTGGAGTCTGTACAGCAAGCGGAGGCACGGTTGATGGATATCAGTAATCTGCAAATGGAACTCATCACGCATCTCACACGACAAACGGAGCTCACTGATCAACTCTACGAGGATGCAATAGCAACAACCTCCACAGTGGAGAAAGGCAACGTGCAGCTCAGAGAGGCAAGGCGACGGGCAAAGGACAGTAGAATGTTCATACTCGTTTTCCTCGTAGGAGCTAGCTTGTCGTTGCTCTTCCTGCATTTCTACTAAAGATATGGAGAACGTTTATCGAGGGACGGTCGTACATTATTCAGTCACTTGCACTGCACGCAATCATAGTTTATTACGAGTAGTGACAACTGCAAAGAAATACAAATTGCGAAATAGTCCCATTGTTCTATGATAATAAGCTCTAGATCCTAATTTACATCAG
Source organism: Hydnomerulius pinastri MD-312 (assembly GCA_000827185.1). Taxonomy (NCBI): domain Eukaryota; kingdom Fungi; phylum Basidiomycota; class Agaricomycetes; order Boletales; genus Leucogyrophana; species Leucogyrophana pinastri. The sequence continues at coordinate 1,256,633 of KN839835.1, forward strand.
CTACATCCATCTATTCTGCTGGACGGTGCGTAAGAAGTGGAGCCCCTTCTTCAGCGTCTTCGAGGGCTTCTGCAGCGAGCTCGTCGGTCGAGGTCGGGCTATCCTGGAGGGCTTTAATCTCCTTTTGCATGAAGTAGTACACCAAACTATTGACGGGAGTTAGCCAGCAGCATATCAGGCCAAAGAAGATCATACGAGCTGGCAATGACCGAGATCACAACGCCTCCTACAATCAGTAGACCATTAATGACCTTCGTTGCTGTGAGGCGAAGGTGAGGTCAGAAAAATGCCCAAGAGATGTAACATACAGGTATCCATGTGGCTTCTTTGTGTGCCGTCCGATAGGCTCGCAATGCGAGAACCAACAAAAACATAGACTAGGACGCGAGGGAGTACGAAGAGTGTGGCTAGCACGAACTGGGTTAGAGAGACGCTCTCGATGCTCTGCAAGGAAACCAGTGAGGTACGATCACATATTAACCTGGATCTTACTCACAGCAAAAAGCGAATTGGAGTACACCCACGGTGGAAAAGATGACACGCGAATGAGGATAATCAGGGGCAGCCCTCTTGCACGCTGCTCGGTGAATTTGGTATAAATTGATCTCGGAGCACAAAAGTGAATTACTAACGATGACAGATTCCAGGGCCTGCCAATTCTCATTGGTCGATGTCCATTGGCGCAAACGACTGCTGAACAGGAGGCGGAGAACCACGAAGACAAGGGCAGACCCACAGACAGTGGAGATGGCCGCGGGAACAAATCCTTGAAGACCATAAGTGAAGCCGCAGAGATTCATGAGCGTTGCATGTCCGATGAAGGGTGGGAATGAAGCGATAACTGTATGTCCTCAGCTAAGTGCCAGTGAAAGGACGGGACACGCAGTGACTTACCAACCGCAGTCACGAGCACCAGCGAGCCGTAAGGAAGGCGGTGGATGCTCTGAGCAAGATCATACATGAACTGCGCAATGCGACTTGGTGTGACAACCACGATGAACGTGATCAGACATGCGTAAAAGAAGATTAAAAACCAGATGACTGCCTAAACCATCCCGATTATCATGGAAATACATACACAAGGGTTGCGGCTCACCTTTCCGAAAAGGCTCAACTTCTGATACCTCAAAGAAGCAGAGCCCAGCAGTTTGGACAAGCGCATCATGAGCAACATCCTGCAAGCGCGGGATGAATGAATTATTTCCAAAGTATAACGGGAGTATAAACTGTAGTATCCAAGACTGAGACCGACAACTGGCACAGAGTTGTTGCGTCTTGGGAAATACTCCTCCAAGAAGACTTGCTTAGTCTTGCATGCATCCAAGAGACGGAAGCGAAATTCACTTGACGTCAGCATTTGCCACGTGATCCTCCGTAATGATGCACAGCCACACCGCCAAAAACGCGGTAGCCTCCTTGCCGCGGCGACCAGCTTCACGAAACCTAATAATTTCTTTTAGAGTTACTGGGTGATTCTGGGCAAGTACAGAGCGTCAAACACGACATTGAATCTCATCCCAGTCGTTATCACACTTCAGGCTGCTTCATGGAAAAGTTTTCTGCGTTCAGAGTGAGCAGTTTGAATTTCCTCATTACTGCATCCCGCTCATTTCTCCAGGACCCTGGAACAGGAATTCAGGTTGGTCCATCGTTAACTTCTGTGAGTAAGCCGCTGAACACGAGTAAATGGTCTAGCCATTTCTTCCGCCGATTCCACCGACAGAACATGCTTTTCTTGCGACCCTTCTAACGCCAATTCGTGGCGTACTTGCTGCGATACGGATGGCATTGGTCATCGCTTTTGCGTTATTGCAGTTCATCCTTGTTAATGTGATGTGCACGATTCTAGTGAGTGCAAGAAGTCTCCCAACACTTTCTCGGCTCACAGAATCAGATACCTATTCCCCCTCTTCGCCGTCTCATTGGGGGACTCAGCACGGCCGTACTTGCGCGACTTACTCTTTACGTACTTGGTTTCTTGTGGATACCAGAGGAGCTTGTTACTCGAAAACGAGGGTGAGTGTACCACCGAGCAACACGACGCTCTTTTGGTTTCTCATGCCATTCTCAGGAAGCTGCCAGAAATCCCATGGAGTCCTAAAGCAGGAGATATCATCGTGTCCAACTGGAGCTCTTGGATAGATGTACTGTGGCTGTCGTATAGGTAAAAAGACGCCACAGGCCAAGAGACTTTTAGCTTGGAGCTGACCGAAACGACAGGTTTAACACAGTCTTTGCCTTGCCCGTTGCCGACGAGCCGACACCACCGACACCCTCCTCCACTGATGCGTCGCCAATATCCTACAAACCAGGTCGCCGCACCGGCACTGGTTCTGCTGCGATATCCACGCCCACTCGGGCTGCTAGCCCACGCCAAGCGATCCGTGGCTTCCGCCAGGTGTCCTTGCTCTCCATGGTGCTTGCCACCGGTCGAACTCCGGAAGGCAATTCGTCAAGAGGTTTTTCCTCCCTCGAGGACATCAGAAAGTCGGCGGGGCGGCCAGTCGTGGTCTTCCCCGAGTGCACGACGAGCAATGGCCGCGGCCTTCTACGCTTTGCGAATGTCTTCGAAGGCATCAGCGTCCCCACGAAAGGATTCAACATTTTCGTCATGTGTACCAGGTAAGAGTCAACATCTTGATGCCTGCTTTCAACTCATGGTGTGGTCTGTAGATACGACCCTCCGACGGCCTTTCAGCCCTCCCTTGCACATTCGATCGCCTCCCCTACGTTAAATCCCCTTCGCCACCTGCTCGCAATCTCAACCGCGCTATCGCCACAGTACATGTCCGTTCGCATGCTCCCCCTCTCCGAATCACCCTCCTCCCAGCTGTTCATGGTGAGCGAGGTGGTTCCAGAACCCACCCCGGACGTGCTCTCGGAGGCATGTGCTGTCCTGATAGCCAGGATCGGTAAAATGAAACGCATTGGCCTTGGCTGGGAGGATAAGGTCGCCTTCCTGGATTTCTATTGGGGTCGTAGGAAGTAACGACGGGTGGGCACCACCCACGCAAGCATCTACCTCGACTGGACAAGTTCCTTACACCACCCCAGGCAGTTAAGGCGTAAGGCATATTCGGCTCATCGACCCTGCTTCATATTCGACGAAGTCCTTCCTGCGGATCTCCGAAGCCATTACAAATGCTAATCTCGTTCGATCGTTTTCATCTAACCTAGTAATCAATGATCGGGAGCTTTGGAAGAGAGTGGATAAGTGCATTGAGTTCCCTACGTATACTAGTTCTAGGTGTGTTACATGACTTGATAGAAAAACAATGGATGACTCGGCCGTGTTGATCTACATAGTACCCTATAATGTACAAAGACGTCTTGAAACGAAAACAGCATCGAGTAGTGCGTTGATGAAATAAGTTACATGTTAGGTTTTTGTTGTGTCACTAGAGCGTGTTGTGAGCAGGGTGACGCTCTTTGGAAGAGATCAGGCGTACTGGTATTACGTCGTTAAGCTGGGGGATTCAGGACACCTGACTCTCGCATAAAGGCCATCCACCTATCATCCATACCAGACTCGCCAGACAACATAAGCTCCAAATCGCCCATGTTGTTTGGCAGGGGTTCTGGAGCTGAACCAAAGAATTCCATATCGGACATGCTTTCCATGAAATTTTGATCAAAGACTCCAGACGTTCCTGGAAGCGCGAACGAGTGCTGGGACGAAGTTCCAGGGGACGTCATAGGCGTATTTTCGAAAGACATATTGGACTGGAACGGAGAGCTCTGACTGAAGTGGAATTGCGCCTGCGATGTCATAGAGCTGGCACTGATCACAGGCGAATTTGATATGGTCGGAGGTGGGAGCATCGATAGATATTCCACAAGGGAAGGGTGAACTTCAGGTACGGAGTCCGAAGGCGAATGGCTCTCGTCTGATGCAGAGGTAGGAGTGCTCGCTGAAGATCTTGATGGCCCAGATGTTGCTTGCATTTTCCTGCGACCTTGTTGTGAAAGGATTTTGCTGACCAGAACCCGTGTCTGCCCGCCAAACATTGCGAGCTCATCATCTACCCCAGTCTCCGGAAGTAGGGTAGGAGGGTTTCCGTAGAGAGTTGATCCATTATCGGGTAGCTGAACTTGCTGCGCTTTTGCCTTCAGTTTCATCAAGATCGGCTAAACGTCGCAGTTAGCAGTTAGTCGTCTGGAAGTCTCTCTGAAGATGTGACCTACCAATCCACTTCGTGCGCGAGGAGATTGAGTGGCGCCAGTCCTGAACAGGTTCAGCGCCAGATCTAGCTCTAATTGTGCCGCTGGTGCCATGGTGGAAGATGGGGCCCTGGTAGCAATAGTTCCGACGATTACCTGATGAAACGATGTGAGCTCAAGTAACCACCTCGAATGCATACCACCAACCGCTGCAGACATGAGGTGACTCCATACTGTCCAGAATCGGGTGAACAGCTCGGGATACTTCTGAAAGTTCAATACAGTTGTTTTGATGATTGCAGAAGCACATCGATATGCAGCAAGGAAAGATGGTGCAAAGGGACTGCGAAGGGGATTGGAAGGAAAGTCCAGCATAGCCTGTGCAAAGAAACTGCGATGTATATACAACATCGCTGAAGTATTTGATAAGCAAACGTTCATCTTTGCAGAGTGTGAAACGTACTGGAGGTCCTAAACTGAAAGAGAAGCCGCCCGCGTACATATGTAGTTGGCGTGGAGTACTCGTCAGTAGAACTGGAGCGATACAAGTTCAAAGAGGGTGGCAGGGCCTTCTCCCGAACCTTCCGATCCAGTTCTAAAATAGTTTCGTAGCTTGGCGGCGTAGCAGTCAAAGTGAGTTCTGTCACCGGTATGAATACGTCTCTTGTGAAGGAGTACTTCCAACGGAAGACTGGGGAGCACGTTCAGTGAATGTTAAAGGCGAGGCACATGGTGCACTTACAGCCCATTTCAACCTCTCCCTTGTCGTTCATGCTCATGGTCTCATCTTCGGGGTATTCACAGTCAACGTATGATAGGCTGAGAGATGGCGGACGTCCGAGAGCCATGCTCTGTTAAAAGCATAAGTGGTTAGTGTAGGTAAATACAGGGGTCTTACATGAAACAGATCGGCTGAAAAAATCTCCCAAAACAAGGTTCGACGACGTTGGATCGTCCTGAGGGACATGTTAAAGCGCGCAGGATCACGATCTAATTCCTACAATAAGAAAGCGTCCATCAAATGGAGATTTGAACGTACGCAAGCCCATCTGTACACAACAAGTCAGCAACAGTCTGTCACAACACCGAGTACTCACACTCTGAGCAAGTTTGTTTGTAAGTGCAATGATTGACCAAGCACTATCAAGTGTGTACCGTCTTCCCCCGTTACTGTGGTAGTAAGCCATCAAGCACAGCGCTTGTAGTGTCTGGGTAGTAGGCAGGTCGAAGACAGATTGTAAGGATAGCGCTAAACGGCCGAGGTGGAAGTTGTTCTCTGCCTCGACGTTATATGGCGGGAGCGTGAGGTCTGTTAGAGCTCCATGTGCAAAAACCATGTAGAGGACAGCAAGAGTGTGCGGCAAAATCTCTGTCTTGAGCTCGGGAACCTTCTTCTTTCTGTCCTGCGCGAAAGCGTAGACGGGGGACAAGATTTCGTCAATGAGCTCCTCCCGACTGATCGGTCGAAAGACCCATGCGGCGTTCTCCAAGTACGTCTCGCATAGAGTTGTGGCACGCGGGTATGCAGGAAGGAGGTTAAACAATGAGTCCATAACTTCACGCAATTTGTCACCATCACTGAAACCCCCTATACCGAAGGGAAGGATTGACGCCAGTCGGCCAACCTCGGAAGACACTTGTGGCAGTTCGTCAATCTGAGCGGACGACGAACCCGGTTCGGTCCCACCCAACTCCGCGCCAGCCTTTTAATGCAAGTTGGTATGGTGGACGAGGACAGGGATATTAAGTGTCACCTACTAGAAACAGAGCCTGCATGCCCGAATCATTAGCTATTCGCCGAGATGTCTGACTTGAGCGCCTACCTCAGATCCTGCAGAACGCCCGAAATAATTCGAGTCACCGCGTTCCGTAATTGTGAGAGTGCCTAGGGCATCGATTGGCACAGCGTGTTGATCCCCCGAAGACTCGCGAGATGCTGGTTTAGGAGCTTCTGGACCATATTTGATGGCCAATTGCTCATCACTAAGCAGAGGGTGAACCTCACTTGAAACACCAGCTTGGAAGATGGATAAAGCGTCTTCCAATTGTCGTATTCGCTGTCCCATGTCCCCAATCTTTTGATGAAGATGCTCCGTATCTGCAAGAACGAACCTGAGGGGCCCATTGTGAGATTTTGGTGACCACTTGACTTGCGGATCACATACCGAGTCCCCTGACCAGTTGATAGGCTTCCTATTTGATGATCATCAGGATGTTTCAGGATCAGAATTGTAAGGGGTCGCAAACCATTAGGGCATATGGTGGGGCATCCTCTCCGTACACAAGACCCGCAAGGTATTTTCTTATCGCATTTCAGTTTCAATCTGAAACGTAGGGGTAAGCAAAGGTTGGGTTGAGATGACTCGGAAGATAAAGGGTAACTAACCTTCGACATTCGGCGCAAGATATTTCGCCTCGGGCTCGTTTAAGTTCTATTTCTTCCTCGGTTGATACTTTTCGAAATGTTCGTCGGGACGCATTTAAGCTGATGTTCTTTGAAGTATCAGCCGGCATAGCGTGCCTCCCGTCCCAAGTTAGAAGATAGCGAGTTCGACGAGCGAGCAGAAAGGACATGCAGTCACCTTTTATGACTAATGGGGAACCAAACAGAAAATCAAAAATTCACGTGATCTAAACGCGTGAATGGTAACCGACGCGTTCCTCTTTCGATGACACCGAAACCACATCTCATTCTCTCCCGCCGAACCATAGCGCCAACGTTCTACCCTTATCCCATCTTAATCTAAATTTCCCATTCGTTCTTTCCAGTTTCAGTCACACAACCGCCATGCGTTTCCAAACGGGTATACCCCTGATGATTTACTTGGTTCTTTCTGTGCCGCTGGTCGGTGCAGCTACCATGAACACTGGGCGGGCGGCAGTAACGCAAGATAAATCGCACTCCTTAGGCGAATCATATCAGTTCGATCCTCGTGACGGTTGGGAGTCAGTCAGCGTCACAAATCTGCACTACAAATACCGCTCACCTGAGCCAGCCCACAAGTCGGTTCAGGAGTCCACCAAAAACTCCACAAACGCACTCAAGAGGTCCCAAAAACCACAGGCAAAAGGCTCAGGGAAGAATAATGTTATCCAGTCATTCACCGATTTATTTGCGGGCCTCGTTGGGATGGGGAAACCCGAGCCCGTAACTATCACCTGGTTTGACTATTTCCCGACCATCATTGGAAGTTTTGAATGAACTATGGGCTTTCACAGGTATACCGGGCACGACCTTCAGAACCCGAGCTGCTGGAAAAACACCAATTGGGCGCCGACGGTATGTGCTCCGCGAGTCTGCCCGAATCAAGCCTTCATTTGTCTTTTTCTAGGACGAGTCTTACGTTGCCGCGGTCACTGAAGATGGGTGGGCCACAAGACCCAAGTGCTTCAAGTTCCTCGAACGTGAGTGAAGACGCTTTGCCTCACATGATCACGTACCGATGGAGTGTAGTCTGCCGCCCGTCAAGCAATTGCACATTTGTCAGGGTGGTAGATACCTGTGCTGGATGTGCCAAGGGGTCGAAACATGTCGACCTCACACAAGCGGCTTTTGAGCACCTGGGCACTCTGGGCGAGGGCATAATGACAGTGCAAATGCGTGAGGCCAATGAGCCCGAAAACTGGTAGGTTGAAGCCTGTACCGGATGAAACTCTCAAACTGAACCACGGAATTGCAGGAGCGAGGACCTTTGGGGTCCAAAAGTTATGTAAACGCATGTGTCTCTAGATTTGTAGCAACATAGACCTATAGCAGTAGAACATGGGTTATCATATGCAATGGCTCACATATTAAGTCTTTATGCTAATCCGCTTCCTCTTTTTACCTTCGGCAATCTTCTCGCGTACTTTCTCCTCATCGAATTCCTCCTCCTCGAAGAACTGGGCAGTCCTGTCAGCTTCGTTCTTGCGTCGGATATATTGTAAAGCGGCCAGGTTATAGCCTATGGTGTCTTTCTCGCGTCTGAGGGCGTTTCGGAGGTGAATACGCATGGGGATTAATGTCGTTCGCATGATGCGATTTGCTACAATCTGGTGATGGTGAGTCTTGATGAGGAAGAATGTGATGCGCGACACGAGTGTGATATTCCACCCCTAACATAGACATTGTCCGAGTGATTAGAGTAGAGTTCTTTACAAAAGCACGAGAAACCCACTTTTTGTGCCCACAAGTCAAGGTAACGCATCAAAGACAGAACCTTGCCGAACGGTAGCACCAGCAACGCATCGTGAAGAGCAGCACTGGGCACCTTTTCAACTACTCTGAGTACGTATGCCTCTGGCTGCAGATCGAATGCTGCCAAGATGGGATTCCGAGGTGGCGGCTGCAGACCAGCAGCTTCCAGCGTCCCTGCGCGAGCCTTTTGTTCCCCGTATTCCTGGAACACTGCTCGCTCATTGTCAGCGAGATCAAGAGCTTCCATGATGCGCTCGCCGGCCATGAGGGTTTCGGTTGTCTGCTTAGTCACGGCAGCCACTTCGGTGGATAATTGTCCGTCTGCGTTGTCTCCTGACCCAACTGCAGCCTCGTTTCGGTTGAGGGAGTCAGTTAACCCGCTCTCGTAGATCTGCTCGAGTTCCCGCTCGCGCTCTTCCTCGAGGAAGAGCTACACAACTATCAGCAGCAAATACAAGGAACGGAGAGGAAGAAGCGTACCGGTTCGTCCAGTTTCTCCCAGACACGGATGGACTTATCGTGAGAGCCTGTTACCACGAAATTGCCGTGATGGCTGACGGCCAGAGCCCATATCTCGCTGTGATGTCCATCCAGCTTTTGGATGTTTTCAAACTGCAAGTCTCGTTTCAAAACAGAATAACAGAAAGCGATCGCAAAATACTCTACCTTGTCGCCATCCCAATACTTCAACATCTTATCCTTGCCAACTGTCCAGAAATAGTGGGACTTTTTCTCGAAGAGGACTTGCACGACGCTTTCCTCGTGAGCAAAGATGGATTTGTGGCAATCACCAAAGTCGAGACCCCATATTTTGACGTTCTTATCAGCGGAGCATGTCACGATCAACTTGGAGTCGTCGGAAATGTCCATGGAGAGCACTGGCAGCTACGCTGAGTGAGCACCAGGGACACTTCAAAGTTTGAAGCTGGGAGACTAACCTTGTGCCCGTACAGTGAAAGGAAGAACTTGAGTGTATCTTGGTAGAAAACCTTCACCGTCGAATCCAAGAGCGATACAGCAAGTAATTTTCCATTTGGGCTGTATCTGACAGATAACACGTCGTCTGACATCTTGAGGGTTCGCGTATGCACGAGGGTGAGTGACTTTCTAGGTTGAGTCTGTGTGAGCAGAACTGTGAGCACGATGCGGTGTACCGGATCGGAGATTGTTTACATCGTCTTCTGGCGCTGCGTCTCGCTCGAACTCCCAGAACTTGACTTCTTTGTCAGCACTGCCACTGACGAGTACTTGCTCGTCCGGTCTGACGTGCAAGGACCACACAGTCGCCGAATGAGCCTTGATTGTATCAATAAGAGACGAGGAAGCTAAGTCATAGATCATGATTTCGCCCGATTTCGTTCCCACCGCGATCTAAATGGGCCATGAGATGGATGGAAGTAAAGCTGTGAGCTCAAAAACACGAACATGTCTATCGCCCGGGAGGAAGGTACTACAGATGGCATAACCGCAATCGATGGTCCGGATGCACGCCGTGGTCTTCATATTCCATAGCTTGAGTGATCCTGGGAGGTGGTTCGAAGGCTATTCTGATTATGTGACAGGATCGCTCACCGTTGGATGCCGACGCTAGGAGCTGGTCATCGTAGCTCAGACATAGCGTCCGTACGTCAGTGCGATGTCCCGGAAGGTCGAGAGAATAGACCCGCGTCGCTTCGGGAGCTTCTTCTTTTGATTTTGTTGGAGGGGGGATGTCGTACACCTCCAATGCGTTTGACGCGAGGGCCACAAAGAGCTATAGAGCTCTTGAGTGCATGTGCTTGTTGTTCGACTGAACCACATACTGACCTGAATACCGGGCTTATGGCCGATGGCATCCTTGGTGGGAAAGTCAAATGACCTGACTTTCCCGCTTGCGCGGATGACTAGGCAGGGAGTGAACAGGTCAATCAAATTAACGTCGTCGGGTCCAGCGACGTCCTCATCCATCTTGTCGTCAAGTTCGTCATTTTTCGACTTGGATTTCTCCTTCTTTTCCTTCGCACGTCGCCGTCGCCGTGCCTGCTTCTTCCGGATTTCGTCTTCCGTTCGGATGCGAAATATTTCGATAGACCGGTCGTGTGACTGTACAGCGAGGTAAGGTTGAGTTTTATGAAATAATATTTGGGACACGCGATGTCGAGAGGCGAGAGGAAGTGTAGCGACTGCGTGAATCATCTTGCTGATCTGCAAAAGCAAATAATGTCGGTCGGTCAGTCGGCCAATCTATCGACCAGACTGAGGCAAAATGCATACTTCTCCGGACTCCGTCGTCTTCAAACCTTCTGCAATGGCTTCGTAGTCGATTCGCCACGTTTTGAGGTCACCTTCGCTGCTTCCAGTGAAAATGAGATTTTGCTCCGGATTGATGTCCACGGTCCACACTTCTGAACGATGGGCTACGACTGTTTGCACGCAGTGCTGGGTAGAAAGATCCCAAAGTTTCATAAGAGTGTCCTTTGAAGTTGATAGTAGGTACTGGGACGAAGACCCAGTCGAGGTTGATGGAAGCTCTGGGGGTGAAAGGAAGCGTATGCCAGTAATCTGATCACGGTGTCCACGGAGCCTGATAAAAGTCAGATGTGTAAGTTGCAACCAGTGTAGATGCTCCATTACCGATAAAGACCAGCTTCCGCGACAATGTCCCAAATGATCAGGTCAGTGTCCTGTGATCCAGATGCCAACTTAGTACCCTGGCTGTCGAAAGCGAGTGCTGTGACAGCCTTTTTGTGCCCATTGAAGGTTGTAGTGACAGAGCCTAATGTGCTGTCCCATAAGCGAACAGAGCCGTCTGCGTACCCCACAGCGAAAACGTTTTCTTGAGGGGACCGTTCTATGCAGGTGACTTCAGCTCTGTGGCCAGTGTCATGCCACATCGCGAGCTACAATTTGACGTGAGCAAGATATGAAGCATAATGGACGTACTTTACTCACCATCTGTCCCTTCTTCATGTCCCAGACCAGGACATCTTCCAAAGCGGGCACATATGCAAGCTTCCCATCATAGGTAGAAACTGACGAGGAGCTGCAAATCAAACCAAAAGCCTGCCAGAAGGATAAGTGCCCAGCCTGACTCCTCGAGAGGTGAATAACATACCTGCGTTGGCCCATGCTTCAGATAACTCTGAACCATCGCTGATGCAGGATGCACCTCCGTACTAACCAAGTAGTACTGGTGCTGCAGCTGGCTTGATCTTTTCGTTGGCGGATTATTAGGCAATCGCTTCGCACTTCTTATTGCCTCCGTTTTTAGCAAGTGTCGATCGTGGCAAGGGAACCGAGCGCGTGTGGTCCATCGAGCGGCTCTTCAGCTTTGTAAGTATCTCCCAGAATCAGTACAATCCTCCGCGGTATCGATTGAGCCAGGAAGCTTATATACTGACGACGTTTAACATTCCCGTAGGTCCTTATCTTTTGACCGCATCGGCGCAGAGCAGATCGGAATGATGCTTTATCCAACTGCCCCGGAAGCTGCGAAGCGTTTCTTGACGTTCATCAACGCTTCCCCAACACCTTTCCATGCCATCCAGAATGCTGCAACTCGTCTAGAAGCTGCTGGCTTTCGCAAGGTGTGCCCTTTTTGCTACCGATCTGACCACCACGTAACAGGCTTATTAGGTTAGAGAGACGGATGACTGGGAGAAAAGTTTGGAGCCTCGGGGAAAGTATTACTTCACTCGGTACGTCGGTCAAATGCGTCCTTGAGTATGCCGAAGCATCTCATCCATCTATCAGCAATCAGAGCTCGCTGCTCGCGTTCACGATTCCTCCAAACTGGAAGCCAGGTGCAGGTGTGTCAATCGTGGCAACTCACATAGACAGCCCCAACTTGCGAGTGAGTCATACGCGATGAGTTAAACATGATATGATAGGTTGAGATAACATGTACCTAGGTACGCCCGGTCTCGAAAAAGAACAACGTCGGATACCTCCAAGTGGGTGTCGAAACCTATGGTGGAGGTATCTGGCACTCCTGGTTCGACCGTGACTTGTCACTGGCGGGACGGGTTGTCGTCACTCAGCAGGATGGATCCTTCCAGTCAAAGCTTATCAAGGTGGACAGACCTCTTCTCCGCATCCCCACCCTCGCTATACACCGTAGGTCTTTTGGCTGGATAGCGCACAGTCAGACAATCTCATGTCTTTGCAGTGGATAGGGATGTCAATGCCTCTTTCAAATTCAACCAAGAATCTGAATTCATCCCGATTGTCGGCCTCGTCGAGAGCCAATTGAACGCCGAGCCCAAAAGCTCCGGCAATTCCTCTGCCTCCAGCATCCAGGACAATCACCATCCAGCCCTTCTTTCCGTCCTAGCGGGCGAGCTGTCTGTCGCTCCCGAGGAAATCCATGACTTTGAATTGTACGTGCCCACCTATTCTACTGAGAGACCCTGTGAACCCGTTCTTCAGACACCTATACGATACCCAACCCTCCGTCATAGGAGGCGTAAACAACGAGTTCATCTTCAGCCCCCGCTTGGACAACCAGTTTTCTTCGTAAGTATATGATTCTTCTCGGTCACACCTGATACCAATAAAACACAGGTTCTGCGCCGTGGAAGCAATTGTCGGTCACGCCGAAAGCTCCAACTTCGGTTTCCTCGAGGGTAACGTGAACTGCATCGCGCTCTTCAACCATGAGGAAATCGGTAGCGTTTCGACAACTGGAGCAGAATCTTCCTTGATCCCCTCATTGCTTGAGAGGCTCTCCCCGACCCCGGCACTCCACTCCCAGTCCGTGGCTCGGTCGTTCCTCGTCTCGGCAGACATGGGTCACGCTGTCCATCCCAACTACGCTTCCAAGCACGAAGAGAACCACAGGCCTAACATCAACGGAGGAATGGTCATCAAGACGAACGCAAAGCAGAAGTATGCCAGCGATGCTATCGGCACGTTCCTCTTCAAGAAGCTCGTCGAAAGAAAGGGAGGAAAAGTGCAGGAGTTCGAGGTCCGCAATGATATGTGGGTTTTACACTTCTTCCCGCGTGCGAAAAGATTCTGAACCCTGTTCATTCAGTGCCTGTGGTTCAACCGTTGGCCCAATGCTCTCAAAGCTCGGCCTTCGCACTGTTGATGTCGGTAACGCTATGCTGTCCATGCACTCCATCCGAGAGACCGGTGGCTCTCAAGACGTCCAACACGCGATTGATGCCTTCAGCTCATTGTTTGAAGGGTTTGCAGAACTCGACAAGACGCTTTCAGTGGATTAGGAGAATCAGGCCGTTTGATGAGGGTGTAAGATAGGTCGTCCAAAACCAATGCCTGAGTGGTGGCTGCTTTTGATCACACAATAAACTGGGTACATCGTTGAGCGGCCAGTTCTAGGTCTCGTTGAGCAGCGCAGTAACAGAGTAACAGGAAAAGAGGGTATCGAGTGACACTATCGTTTCTGTCGCTTGGTTGAAGCCTGTTCTGGTTCACTGCTCGCACTCAACAGCCTCCGCTTCTTGGCCGTTCTTGAGTAGTGCGCAAGTACCCACTCTCGTTCTGCCTCCGTCTGCTCGATGGTGCCCTGCCGTATCTCGTAGGCTGATAGAGGAGCGTCAGTCGTACCCACGAGCTCACAGAAGAACGGGGCACCCACGTTTCATCTCGAAGCGAGGTCCAACCTCTGCGAGCTGGACATCACGAGGAATTTTGACAAATACATGATGCCTGGACATTAGACGCATGAGCCTTCACGGAGTGCTCTTCACCGAAAAGAAACTCTTACCGGAACGAGATGAAATCATCTTCGTTTGCAAACGTCATCACACGTTTGCTATCTTCTTTTGGTACGGGAAAAAGGTACTTGAGCACATCACCTATCCGTTGGCCAAGTTTTGACGTGAATTGTTCAAAGATAAGATGTGGGTATTGTTCCGACACTGTCGACGATTTGTAGGAACCAATGTCGTGTCGTAATGCGACGTTGTGGAGAGTGAAATATACTGTTGGTCCATGAGGGAAGTGCGAGACAATCATGGCATCTGAGGGCCACGATGTTAGATGGGATTTATCAGTAGAAAATGCTAAAGCTCACCTGGGATGCCTCGGTGTTCGTGTAGTACAATGAGGTCGGTGATATCGTTGGCACGGCATGCATCTGCCAGTTCTTTTACAACATAGTTGCCGCGATTTATTCGGTGCGCATTAGGAAATACAAGTCGCATTTCCTATGTGAGAATGAGATCGGTGTCTTGACCCAGAGGGGCGTACGGACACACCTTTGCGAACTGTAGAAGTTTTGAACTTGGATCTCTTGAGGTTGTTATCACAATTTTGGGGTCATGTATTCCAGCCCGAGAGTACTCATTATCAATGTGAGTCGAAGGATCTGAAGATTCCGGTTTCTTCATTTAAAAATGCACTCATCATAGGAAACAAACACACACCCTCCTGCGCCTCATCAAACGCAAGATCCTTCCCCAGTTTTTTCGAGTCTTTCTTGAGCTCTGTTGGGAGCTGCTTGCCAGAAGCAAGAGCATCTTTGAGCTGACGTTTCCGTTCGTAGGTCTGGCGTTCTTGAGCCTCTAATGATTTGGCGTAGACATATTGCCTGCGCTCGCGTGTTTGTCTCCGAAGCTGCAAAAGCGAGAGGTTTATTTAGATGGTGGGATCAGTGGCGTGTAGAGCTTACCATAACCTGAGCAAGGTGTCCGTAGATCCGAGACTAACGTGCTGGGAGGGAGAACAGCTTGATCGCACTCAAGTACATAACTTCGGGGGGGCAAAATTGGCGAGCCCTGATCACATGACTTTCAGGGGAGGATTGAATAGGGGCTATTGTCATTTTTATATATGAAGGGCGAGGTGAAGATGCAGTCTACCATTCGACGTTTTGGAAAGGGAGAATTGTCGGGCCCACGGCTCCATCGAGCCATCGAGGGCCTTCCCTGTTGTCAATCCTTTTATAAGCACGTACACTCTGTCTGGTGGGGACCGAGCTTGGCTTGCAAGTGAGAAAATGAGGTGGGATTACAAATGGCTAGGACATTATGTGGATGTAGGTAGATACATATTATATATGACAAGGACATAGCTATTTCGGAACACAGCGAAGGAGCGTTGGCATGGGTAATGCATAACGTACGTTAAAACAGGCGGATACGAGATTAGAAATCCTCGTTCAATGTGCTACGAATAACGGGTGAGTAAAATCAACTGGCACGGAGATTCTGAGCTTACAAGATCTTTGAAGATGACGGCTTCGGACTGTTCGAGTGGCTGTTCGTGTGATTAACATGTGCCCGAGAATAATCGGACACCCTCCTCTCGAAGAAGTTGGTCTTGCCCTGTAAGGATATCATGTCCATAAACTCGAAGGGGTTGGCGGAATTGTAGAATTTCGTGTTTCCGAGGGACTCAAGAAGGCGGTCAGCGACGAACTCGATGTATTGGCACATGAGCTCAGAGTTCATGCCAATCAACGCGACCGGTAGAGCATCTGGAACATGAATGAGTATCGACATGACGAGCACGGCAAAATTGTGCATACCGGTCAAGAACTCCTTCTCGATACACACAGCTTCCGTGATGATTTGATGTATTACCTCTGAAGATGGTCTTTTCCTGAGGTGTCCGAACAGTAGGCAGGCAAAGTCGGTATGCATTCCTTCGTCCCGACTGACAAGCTCGTTTGAAAAAGTAAGGCCGGGCATGAGCCCGCGTTTCTTGAGCCAGAATATTGCTGCGAACGAGCCGGAGAAGAATATGCCTTCGACTGTTGCGAAAGCGATCAATCTCACAGCGAATGTGGAGTTCCGATCTGATATCCAGCGCAGCGCCCACTCTGCTTTGCGTTTGACGCATGGTATTGTTTCGATGGCGTTCAAAAGATACTCCCGTTCGTTTACATCTCTGATAAGAGTGTCGATGAGAAGAGAGTAGGTCTCGGAATGGATGTTCTCCATCATGATTTGAAAGCCATAGAAGCAGCGAGCTTCCGCTATTTGGACTTCGCTGGAGAACCGCTCGACAAGGTTCTCGTTGACAATACCATCAGAGGCAGCAAAGAAAGCTAACACATGAGAGATGAAGTAACGTTCGCCTGCAGTTAATCGGGTATTCCATTCCACAATATCTGTCGATAAGTCCATTTCTTCCGCAGTCCAGAAGGATGCTTCGGCTTTCTTGTATAAGTTCCAGATCTACGAAGCTGTGGAGTGAGCAGGCTGCACCATCAAGCGGGGGGACACCGACCTCGTGGTATTGTATGGGGAAAAGCACAAATCGCCGTTTCGAAGGCGTCAGGATTGGTTCTTGTTCCTCTGGAGATGGCGAGCGCTGAGGAGTCCAACTTGAGATCTGGGGCTCAACCTCGTCAGGAGATAAAGATAGATCTTTTCTGGACTTTTCTCCCAAACGACTTGTATCCACTGAATCGGGAGCGCCTGAGTCGAGCATCACTAGTTTCATTCTCTCCTGTTTCGCATGATCAGAAAAGTCGCGAAGAGAATGATAAACTACATACCTCTATTGGTAGCGATGCATTAGAGGCATGGAAACATCTCAAGGACATGGTCAGGGGGATAGTAGAGGGGCAAGTGACAGACCTTGCCACATTTTGAAGATAAAGAATTGTCGGAGCCAAGTCATCGCGATCCAAGCCGCGGCCGCCGATCATTTGTCACGTCGCGGTCACGTGATATCAATGTCGGCTAAAACTGGTGGACCGCGTTGTTGGTGTGTGGACTACTAAATTAGCGTGGGATCCATGTGGCCGACGTGTGGAAGGTTTTTTTTGGGCTGATCAGATCTCGTTTGCGGCCTTGGGTTTAACCGAGCCAATTAGAGGGTTAATACACGTCCGGCGGTCCACAATACGGGACAACAACGCGTCGCGTAATGTTGGTTGAAATAACCAAATACGCGCAACTTGTTCGAGAACATAAAAGCCAGGTCGCGTTTACTACTCCTACCTCATACCAGACACTCATCTTCTATTGCCTTCTCCTCATCCTTTACCTGCGCCACATACCTCTTCTGTCTGTATATCTTCAATGGCTTCCACTGTTGCTCCTACCCGTGTTCCTTCCCCTGGTCCTACCCCCAGCAAAAAGGTCCGTTTGACCGAACCTTGACGCGTCAAATATACTTATATTAACGCGTTCCCTCCTAGGCTGCAGCAGCTATTGCAGCCTTTTCTCTTGACTCACCCACCAAATCTTCCTCGAAGGCTGTTGTACTTATTGACGACAAGAAACGTTCAGTTTCTCCTGATACCCTTGGTGATGATTCGGATGCAGAAGAGCAAGATGACATCCAGATTCTTCGTCGGAAGTTTGTGGGAGAAGTTGATCTGCCTGAATGTAAGCATAGCTGTCCACCGCCACTTCAACCGAGCTCACTCTGTTATCTAGCTGAAGAGCCTCTGCTGAAGGAGTCGAAACGTCGTTTCGTTCTCTTCCCAATCCAGTATCACGAGGTACGACAACGTCTAATTACCTCATCCTATTCAATTAATTCGCTTTCAGATCTGGCAAATGTACAAGAAAGCGGAGGCGTCCTTTTGGACTGCGGAGGAGATGGATCTGTCGAAGGACATCCATGACTGGACCAATCGTCTTAACGACAACGAGCGCCACTTCGTCTCGCATGTTCTCGCATTCTTCGCTGCTTCTGACGGTATCGTCAACGAGAATCTTGTCGAGCGGTTCTCGAACGAAGTCCAGGCAGCAGAAGCTCGCTGCTTCTACGGTTTCCAGATCATGATGGAGAACATCCACTCGGAAACGTACTCCCTCCTCATCGATACCTACATTAAGGATGCCGCCCAGCGCGAATACCTCTTCGACGCAATGGAGACCATCCCATGCGTCAAGCGTAAGGCTGACTGGGCACTCAAGTGGATCTCTGACCAGCGTTCGACATTCGCTGAGCGTCTCGTTGCCTTCGCTGCTGTTGAGGGTATCTTCTTTTCTGGATCGTTTGCGTCCATCTTCTGGTTGAAGAAGCGCGGCCTTATGCCTGGCTTGACCTTCTCCAACGAGCTCATCAGCCGTGATGAGGGCATGCATACCGACTTCGCTTGCCTCTTGTTCAGTCACCTCAAGCGCCGCCCTCACCCTGATGTTGTCAAGCATATCATCACTGAAGCTGTTAAGATTGAGCAAGAATTCTTGACTGGTAAGAACCTACCTCGGCTATTGTCGTGCACTTATTCATCGCTTCCTCCAGATGCGCTCCCTGTCGGCTTGATTGGCATGAACTCTAAGCTCATGTGCCAGTATATCGAGTTCGTCGCTGATCGTCTCTTGGTGTCGCTGGGTAACGAGAAGGTGTACAACTCCACCAACCCCTTCGACTTCATGGACATGATCTCGCTGCAAGGCAAGACCAACTTCTTCGAGAAGCGGGTATCGGACTACTCTAAGGCCAACGTCAACCACTCGAACCAAAAGACCGAGGCCGTTGCCAGCAAAACTTTGTAAGCACCCTGACTTGATCTTTCCCCCTACCTGCTTATTGACAACTGTATTATAGCTCTCTAGAAGAGGACTTCTAAACTGGCTCGTTTATATTTTGTTCACCGCACATTATTCACCTATATCCACATCATCACTTCATGACTCTTAACGTTGCTTTGCATGTTTACATAGATCTGTCCTATCATTATATGAAGAAGAATCCTGTACTAGCCCCTCATGTTATCACTACTTACAAGCATCAATATCATGGCTTCCACTGCTAGGCTCCTGTTCGTCTCACTGTTACTCATTGGAGTCAGTTCGCGGGTCTTGATAATACTAGTACCGTGATATATTGCACTACAGTATGCATGCAGTTCTTCCGACTTAATTGCGACTTCATGGACAACAGATTCTCTTTTCGCGCAGCAATCGAGGAAGATCTCCCAGCTCTCGCTGAAATTCTCAACCACGAGATACGGACATCCACTTGCATCTTTCGTAAATCTACCGTCGACGTACCCAGCCGTCGAACATGGTTGGCAGAGTTGCAGCGAGACAACTATCCTTGTTTCGTTATCGTACACACCCCCGCACCGGGGGAGCAACCACAGACTGTGGGCTGGTGTAATTTGGGGCGTTACAGGTCTTCCGAGGCATACGACGCGTAGGTTGCTTCTGCCTTGCGCTCCTGTTCTAGGTAGAATGTTGACCTCGGCGGCTGCGCTGCCATAATTTCAGGACTACGGAAGTCAGTTTGTACATTCACCAAGGCTTCCGAGGGCAGGGGCTTGGATCTCGTGTCTTCAGGCACGTTCTCGACGAAGCTCGCAAACATGGCTACCGCACTATCTTGGGCAAGTAGTACCCCGCCTCTCTCTTCTGCCTCATGCACCTCTCACCAGATGAGGCTGATCGCTTATCTCATGCTTGCTGTTCAACTCTAGCGATGGTCGCGACGGGAAACGAGCTGAATGCGCGATTCTGGGAAAGGCAAGGGTTTTCATTAGTAGGGACCTTGAAGGACGTGGGGAATAAGTTCAACAGATGGCTGGATGTTGGAGTCTACCAGCTGATGGTGGACGACTCGAGCGTGCCGTCCTGACCGATAACGTCGTGAACAGAGCTCACTCTACAATAAACGGATGCCAGGAGATGAACCGGTCAGCGTCAAGGATGAGTTGAACCTGCTCCATCAGTCTTCGATCCTGAAGCCTCGACTGGTTTTTCATAGCGTTTCAATCTGGTAAGGCTGGGGCTGTTTCCGTCTTACCTCCATATTCAAGATGGATTGGCGGGCGAACCGGACAGATCCCTCATAGTATGTTTGTGCATACCAGTTGTCCATTACGAGAAACTGAGTCCTTAATGCAGAGAACAGAGGCAGTGTTGTACTTCTGTACAGTTTACCAGGACGTCCTGGTACTAACGCCGCAGTGGGTACCACTTGAAGGATCAAATTCACTGCTACCTCCACTTTGAGGGCAAGAACTGCCGAAGTCATGCATGTGGAGACCTTGATACGCTGGATAGCGACCTAAACAGCAACGCCTTCTTTTCAGATACTACTATCTAAGTGCCCTCACTGCCGTCCGCCAAGTATAGCGTTGACTGGTCGACCTGACAACCTTCAAAGAGGCGGTGAGTAGTTTCTCGCCACACCTCGGTGTTTATGGTGGTCATGCCCTTGTATATCAAGCTTCGACGCCAGCATAGAAGGAATGCCGGAAAAAGGCACTACCAAACTGCTCTTACCACAGTCCTTTAATCTTGAATTTTTGATAGCTTGCATATCAATCACAAAGATCCCCACAATGTATCAAAGGAATTCTTCATGCAGGGAAGCCTGCCCCCTGATCGCGCCACAGAACTGTCTACCTTTCTCATTATTCGCCTGCAACTCGAGACCGGCGCGGTCGCAGACAGGACTGCCTGTGGCGTTTGCAGAAGGATCCTCCGCAGTGACTTCTAATACTCAGAAGAAGCTCGTAATTTCTCATCCGAAACCACTCTCTTCGGCTCAGAGGAGTAAGGGTGCTGGTGGTAGACCATTTCCCCAGAGACAGACTGTCAAGCTCGAGCTAAGGAACCCGCGACCGTCATTGTCGGCACCCACTTCCAATCTGCACCCATTCGGCTCTTTTCCCTACGTACCGTCACATCACTCACGTCCATCCGCCACGAGCCCATCCCACTCTCGACCGTCGCCCCTTCATCAGGTTTCGCGGTCGACCAAACCAAAACCACACGATCGGTCAGCACATACTCTACATTCGGAGGTGGGATATACTGATCGGGGAGTAATGGCCAACCCGAGCCAGCATCGCCTTGAATGAAGCATGCTCTTTCATGTTTCGTAGTAGTGCCCTATAGAAGTAACTGTTCTCCGGCAACACTCATCATTTCTGTCTTGTATCAAGTACCATGTCCGCCTTCATATTATCGGGGACGCAGCAATCTAAGACCTGTTGTTGAAACAAACAGAGACTCTAAGTGATGATTCCCGTTACTTGGGCGTTCCTCAGTAGGTCGACGAAGTGCTGACAGGACGGAAGAGGTTGCCTTCTTTGCAACCAAAGTCACTGCATGTCCCGGGGAAGAAACAAGGTTGGTTGCAGTGGAGTACAGAGAGTCATGACCTATGCAGTAACCTCGAGAAATCTTGCTGTCGTAGATCTCCGCGCCTACCCGAGGTAATCATACCTCCCCTGGGCGTGACTCCCCAACAAGGCACGGTGCCCGACGACTTCGTCGTAGCCTTGAAGCAGGAAGCGATGGAAGAGCTAACGATCCTTCTTCGACTCAGATAGTTTCTTTTCATCGTGTCCTTTCAGGGACTGTCTGTCTTCCATCACGGAAACGAAGATATAAGCCACAAGAACCAGGTTGGCAGCGCAGATGGCAGTAATGGCAGCATAATTTGAGTTGCCTGCAAAGCTCGTCAATATGTTTGAGAGAACTCTGATTGAACTCCATACCTGCCCACATGTACTTGAGAGAAACGAAGTAGGAAGAGATAGGTAAAATTGCTAGTGTGGCTGCAAAGAGCAGCAGTTTTATGAGAGCTCCTCTGCAAATAAACACGTCAGTCGCGTCAGCTAGACGCTAGCACGAAGTGGGGCGAGTAGATACACACCTTGAGGCGGCTTCCGCCGTCGTGCTTGCAACCGCAGATTGATTGCTCATGGTCGTTCGTGGTGAATGTGTTGAAGCTGAGCTCGAAGGAGCGATGACGTCGGCAAGGGCCGCAAGGCGCGTCGGAGTGGCGGTGCAAACTCAGTAGTCCCTCTTTCAAGTTCTATGCAAGGAGGTATAGTGGAGAAATAACGACCATCTCACTTCTGCTCTTTGGTCTGTCTAGGGGAGACCAGCGAAGTGGATGTGTGGCTTGAATAAGCTGGTTCTCCTTGCAGGGGCGGCTCCTGTGTCAGCCGGAACAGTATTTCTTCCAAGCACGATACTGCCCTCAGGCTCAGGCTTCTGCAGCGACCACGCTTAATTCTGGGTCCCTAGGAAGTAGCATACCCTTTAGATCTGGTCGCCGAGGATCAAGACGCTCTCAGCGTTTGCCTACTATTGGCCTGCACAGCCAACTTCGACTCTTTCCTACGCTGGCGGGTCACGGCTGTCCGATATTGCCTGTATTCCATGTATTCTAGTAAGGCTATTTATTGCATCTCTTTCACATAAAGAGGAATGGGTGCAGCTCCGATGAGTTCTACTTATCCACCAAGCTGGGAAAACGATGCCGCAAGCGCTCACATGGGAGATCACGCTGTTCGGTTGCGATATCCTTTGCTGTCTCTACGTTCAGCAGCCATGACCAGCGTTCCGTCCGCTACAGTGTGGGGTTCGCCTGCTGCGATTAAGCACGCACTACTTATCCATGGACTAACTTCCTCCTCACACACTTGGCATAGAGTAGCTTCTTCCTTGGCTGCACAAGGTATGTCTCTTTAAGCGGTTAAATCCTTGCTATGCTGAATCCTGCCAGGTTATCTGGTTACCGCACCCAATCTCATCGGGCATGGTTCCAGGCGGTCCACAGACTACCGCATCAGCTCCATGGCAGAAGATCTTCGACCATACTTCTCAGGAAGAAATTATGATTTGATTATGGGTCACTCCCTCGGAGGCGTAACCACCATGTCTCTCTTCCCGTACTTGTCGCAGTCGCACTCCACAGCCATCGTCCTTGTCGACCCACCTTTGCATCAGGGAGCGGAGAAAATCGCAGTAAAATCCGCCATCTTTTCAGAATCTTGTGTCAATATCCAAAGCGCAGAGAAATACCTGGCTGAAAACCCCCTTTGGGCAAGAGAGGACGGTGTCTTCAGGGAGCTTGGCACTCGCTTGTCAGCAGCCGAGGTTGTTCGTGACATATACAAGGTAACGCCTCGTCCCGTACTCATTGGTCTACTTGTTTACCATCTCTATCCTCGCTACTCAGCAAAACCAACCATGGAACTTTGTACCCTTTTTCAACAAGATATCACCCAAGTGGAAGGTTACGGTCTTGATTGCAGATCCTGCGCTCAACCAGACTTGTTTCGTTGAAGATATCAAACCTTTCTCTCATGTTCGCCCGGTTGTTGTGCCTGGGGCTGGGCATTGGATACAGTACGAGTTCCCCGAGGTGGTGGTGGAGGAGGCATTGAAGACGGCGGCCGAACTGACGTAATTGTATGAGCATCCCTTTCTTTAAACTACACATCCAGTATGATTGTTTGTACGATATGTGTATACAACGTGGTCTCCTGGGTAGTGCTGTATCTCTGTCGGTGACATGGTCCGCCTCTTAACAGGGGCTAATTTGGCACGTGATTTACATGGTTCTGCAGCGCCGTTTATGTCAAAGTTTATGGTACTCGGACGTCGCATGCAACTTCTGTCCACCGAACACGACAGCAGCAACGAGCAACTCGCTGATTCTCCATGTCTAACTCGGTGCCATCATCACCTAAGCATACGCATCCGCTAATGATACCTGAAGAAGAGGCACCCGAGGATTCAAAAGCTTTGCCCCACACGCCCTCTCGGTGGGCAAGGCTGAATATTTGGGAAGACGTGACGCGCTCTGAGGTTGATTTGCTACTCTTCTCGACTGCTTTCAAACTTCTCCTTTTCCCATCCTAGTGAGATTCAAATAATGTGCTTAGTATGTTATTCTGAACTATCTCGCAGTCGTTCAACAGACTTTGAAGTGCACCGCAATTGGCTTGCGATCACTTACTCACTTCCCATTTCTCAATGGTATTATGATGTGCGCGACGTTATGACTTTATATCACACTTTCAGAGTCTGACAATCCTGATAGATCACCTCTGAATGGAGTGAGCTCTTCACGTAACCGTGACCCGTCGAGTACTGACTTGTGTGACACAGCATTGGACTACCCTCCGTTCTTCGCATACTTTGAGAAGCTTCTATCAATTCCAGCTTCATTCGTGGACCCCGCAATAGTAGACCTCCAAAACCTGAACTATGACGCATGGTCCGTTGTTGCCTACCAACGGACAACCGTGATTGTCACTGAACTTGTCCTTGGAGCAGCGCTCCTCAAGTGGGTAACTTATTGAATATTCTCTTGTCTGGAATTGATCACAGGCCTTCAGGTTCATCCGCGGAGCGGTTGATCCTTCACGGCAGCGCATACTCTCCGCATCCCTCTTCTTCCACCCGGGTTTCCTGATTATAGACCATATTCACTTCCAGTACAATGGGTTTATGTTTGGGATTTTGCTCTGGTCCATCCTCATGGCCCGTGATGTAAGAAAAGTGCTCGCTGGGGTAGTGCACCTACTTACGCTAGCTGTGTCAGGGAAGAAAGCTAGCTAGCGGAATATTGTTCGCTGTCTTGCTCAACTTTAAGCACATATACATGTATCTCGCGGTGAGATGCACACTCATTTTCGTCTACTCTTGCTTACCCTGCCATCTGTTAGCCCGCTTACTTCGTCTATCTGCTGCGGTCGTATTGCATGTCATCCTCTGGCGAGATTCTTCCAACGAGATTTATCTCACTGGCAAATGCTGTGATCCTGGTTTTCGCGGCATCCCTTGGTCCATTTATTTTAATGGGACAGTTGCCCCAATTGCTTTCTCGCCTATTTCCGTTCACGCGTGGTCTGAATCACGCATATTGGGCACCAAATGCGTGGGCTTTGGTGACAGCTGCGGATCGGGTGCTCCTTCGACGTGCGTATCATCCACTTTCTTCCGCCGCTGATGGCTGATGGCACGAGTGAAGTGGTAAAGCAAGCTGGGATCGACTTAGCTGTGAATGAACAAGGTGTTGCTTCTACATCGCGCGGCCTTGTCGGTGACACCGTTTTCGCTGTTATCCCGAATATCAAGCCTATCCACACGTTCGTCATCACAATCGCCTTCCAAATGGTAAGATAGAAAAGCAAAGGCCGGATGTAGCATTCTGACTAGATGGTTGCCTCCAGGTTTTCCTTGTCAAGCTATGGAGAGCGCCCAATTATAAATCATTTGTGACTGCGCTCACGTTGTGCGGCTATGCCTCGTTCATGTTTGGGTGGCATGTACACGAAAAAGCTGTTCTGCTGGTCCTTGTCCCACTGAGGTACGCTCTCACTGATTATGACCGAATTCCGATACTCATGAACGCAGCCTACTTGCAGCGGATAACTTTGCATACTTTAAGACTTTCATGATAGCCAGTATTGCAGGAATCTTCTCTCTATTTCCCCTGCTGTTCACGCCAGCTGGTAAGCTTTCTCTGGCATAGAGGAAGAACGGACATTAACTACGACATAGAAACCTTGGTGAAGGTTGTCTACTCGCTGATCTGGGGTGTCATGGTCCTTCGTCCACTTCACAAGCAAGTTTACGAGTAAGTTCTCCCAAGTTGCTACGAGACAAATTTTTGACACCTTTTCAGGTTCCCGACCTCATTACCCTGGGTGCTCCTAGAGCAGCTAGAAAACGCCTACTTGGGCGGCTTCGCGATCCTGCAAGCATTTGTCCTCGTATTCCCACTTCTGACCGGTGGGAACCCTGATATCGAGTTCCTTCCTCTGATGATGACCAGCGTGTACTGCGCTGCTGGCCTCGTCTGGGCGTTCATACGACTGAGTGTGATCTATCTCAGGCAACAGTACTAGTACTAGTCGTACACATAGGATGGGATATGATTTATTCCGTGGACCTCGATTAGATGTGCTGCACTGCATCCAACGCAACAATCTACCGCTTTGAAATGTGGACCACTGGATGATGATTGAGAACAACAAACTGGGAAGACTGCATAAGCTAATCCTTACCATCTTCGTCCTCTAGAACGTGATCCATGCCAACTTTCTGCCCTCGTGAATGTTTCGCGCTGGCTCCCCACACGACGGCACTGCAGAGTCGTGAGCGATGCAATAAATCGGAAGCAGTCAAGGCTTACTATTTCATCTGTTTTGCAATCTCCTTGTGAATCGCGTTACAAAAGTCCTCGATGGTGCATCGACCCCGGCGGAGCACTACTGGAGCAGAGTAATCTGGAGACTGTCCTCGTGGCTTGGTGTACACTCGGACAAGCTCGAGGGAGTCCCACATCTTTTCTATCAGCTCGTCGACGTTCAGCCATTCCTTGGAAGAGATGGGGACACTGTGAGGGATTTTGTACCTGGAAAAGGTTGAGGGTATGTGAGCAAGGATCCAGCGAAAGAGCTGCGTGATACAAACAGGAGGTCGAGTTCCTCTATTGATATAGCGTCTATCTGCATTGGTCGTCAGCGAGCTCAATCTCGAAGAAAAGGCCGCTTTACTTTGTTGAGAACATATACGGCAGGGATATAAACTCTGCCAGAAACGTCAGTCAAAAGCAAGCAGTGATACGACTGAAGCTCACCTGTTCCCTTCGATCACGTCCACAAGATCATCTGTAGTGCAGTTGGGCTCGCGAATAGTAACATCTGCATTGCTGAGCTTGTACTCGCTGAGTACAGCTTTGATTTCATCGTGGTCAATGTTCGTAAGTGGTACAGTATTCGTAATGGCAACTCCGCCTTTGTCTTTCTTGCGGACCAGGATCGCTGGGGGCTTTTTGTTCAGTCGTATACCAAAGCCTTCCAACTCGCCTTCGATGATTTTCTTGTCACCCAGCGGTTTTAGGACGTCGAGAACAATGAAGATCAGGTTACACGTCCGAGCAACTGTGAAAGGCGGGAGGTTGTTGTCAAAGGCGAGCCTTCAAACGCAGAGGACCTCATTGGCATACCGGCAATAACTGAAATAAAACTTCAGTAAACGGTCGAGGTATAAAGATTTTTTCTTACCTTGGCGACCTCTACCACGACCATCATTTGCACCCTCGATAATACCAGCTGATATACAGTGAACAAATAGTTCTGGAGAAGATGGCCGAGGACCTACGCAAGTCCAGAATTTGTATCGGAGCACCGTGCACTTTCAGCGTCCCAGGAACAGTCGTGAGGGTGGTGAAATCAATCTCCGAGACCTCAGAATGAGTTCCCGTGAGTTTTGACATGAGGGTTGACTAGCAGGTGTGATCAAGATGCTGCAACTCATCCTGCATTCAACATAAGTCCTCTTACCTTCCCAACGGAGGGGAAGCCGACGAAGCCAACCGATGCTACACCTGTCCTGGCCACATCAAATCCAAGACCTCCGCCGCCACCTCCACCTCCGGAGGGCGATATCAGCTCACGTCTGAGCTTTGCGAGCTTGGCTTTGAGCTGGCCAAGATGGTAGCTCGTGGCCTTATTCTTTTGGGCTATAAGGTTTCATATGTTCGATATGCTCCAAAGTCAATTATTGATGTAAACATACTTCTGGCCTGGAGGCTGGAGGTAAATGATCCTATGACTGGTGCCAAAGGTTACTAAACATTACCATCTCATCTTCAATTTCCTTGTGAACATATCCGTCAAGAATCAATGCTCTGATAGAAGACAGCTAACATACTTTGATTTTCTGTACGGTGGTCATTGTTGCGGCCTTGTGCTCTGAGTGCTAGTACTGGTGGTAACTTGCAATATCAAGATCGGATTAGGAAAGACTACAGACAAGCAAGACCAAAGTGTTGTGTATCATTGTGTGGGCACCAAGGCTACCATTCTCATCAACACTGCCGCTCGTTTCTTTCCAAGTCTTCCTTTTGTCAGTCTCTTCCCCACCGTCTCTTCACCGTCTGTCCTTCTGGTTTAACACCGTTCTCGATAGCGTGTCAGCCGCATTCTGCAACCTTAGTCGGGGTTCTTTCGTTTCGCATTCGCTCCTTGTCTCCGCGCCCAGTTCAGTTCTGTATGCGACTGCGTCGCACGAGCGCACCCTCGATCTTTATACCCGACGAATACCAACATCTCCTCGCTGCCTTGATCGCTCTCTGATCGAATAGACCAGTATAAAACCATGGGTTCCGGTCCCGCATGGAAAAGAGAGATCGTTCCCGACCACAAGGTGCGAGCCAGTGTAATGTCTTCGCTTGTTTATGTCAATGTACCGCCCCCTTACAGTTCGACTTCATTGATACGCGGGAATTCACTGACAATGGATTCCTCATGCGGTTGAAGTGAGTCCGTTCCTTCCAACAATGTGTAATGGGGTGGCTCCAGTGCGGGCGCATGATGTCCGCCGCAGCTACTTCGATGCATGAGCTTCTATGGCTGACTTTATGCTTGTCAAGATACCTGTGGCTCTACATCATTATTCTTAAATCATTTCTTGTCTATATCTCCGATATCTTCTCCGCTACTACTATGTTGACCACATCAACATGGTCAAACCAAATCTTTGATGACTGTCAACACCAGGACGGTTGCTTTTACATCCCTTTTAATATTGGAAAGTGGCTGTTCGTAGGATGTATCATATTTGGTTTCCTTTTGGTACGTCCAAACCTTCTTTTTCGGGCGAACGTCGTTTACAGGTTCTCCAGCTGGCATACGAGGCGCGCAAATCGAAGAAGATCATCGCCAGTCGGGATATTTCATACGCTTTCACGAACGTGATGGCTAACCACTACTATTCGCTCCGTAAGTGTTTGGCTAAATGGTTAACATCAACTCCGAGTAGGCTGACTTCCTATAGGTTCATATGACCACTTCTGCTTCTTCGACCATATCAGCAATTCCACGAAGAAGAAGGACGACTTTGCTTTCTTCATCTTCTTCACATTCAAGAGTAAGTCGCTCTGAGATGTAAGCCGCCGCGAAACTAAATGCAATGGTACACAGGTTGGAAGCGTCTGCTTTTGTCTGATGGTCCTCGTCAGACGATCAACGCCCTTACGCTCTACAGTATCTATCTTGCCAAGAAAGATAATGGAGCCTGGTACGATGTATCGAAGTACTTTGCGAACAACAGTCTGTCAACCTCCGCCCTGACTGTTTCGACGTTCTTCACCTTCGTCATCTTCGCCGGTTCACTCCTTCTGCTGATTTTTGCTGGTATCTTCTATATTCCCCTCCTCTGCTATATCCAGGGGAACTTGAAGGTAAGTTCCGGGGCTGATCTGTATTGAACATTCGTAACACGGCTCCCCCTTAGGAATATGTCTGCCACAAGGTCGATAAGGTCGGTGCTACGCTGTGCAGGTGTCGCCACGAAATGCTGACATGCTTTACAGCGCATCGCCGAAGTCATCAAGCGCCGAAACAAGGAACGTTTAGCCAAGGCTGCAGCCCTTGCTAAGAAAGAAGCCATGGGTGACTTCTCTCACCTCAAGAACAAGAAGGGAGAGATGATTGCCAAGCCTCTGCCACAGCCTACGCTTCCGAATCTTTCCGTTGACGACGACGACGACGACGCTGCATCTATCTCCAAACGTGGTCCACCGCCAAGCTCATACGGACAGGACTATTACTATGCCTCTGACAGCAAGAGCATAGCGCCAAGTTACCACACGAATCCCGCAGGAGTTGACTACGCCGATTACCCACCCATGCCAACATACAACACAGGGTATTCCCACCAAGCGCCTGGCGCGTACGCTCAGTACAACCCATCCATGGCTACCTTTGACGAGGAGCCACCCCACCACGTATACGACGATGACTATAGCAGCTCGGTCAATCTTCCCGCTACTGCTGCCCCTATTTCTTACCAGCAAACAGGGCCCTACGATGCCTATGGCCATCCAGGGAATTACGTTGCAGATGCTCATGAGGTGTATCAAGGCAGGGCAACCCCTGCCATACGGCCGCCGAGCGATGGCGCGCAAAGAATGGCTCATGATGTGCAGGACTATCCGAGCCAACATTATACACAACAACAATACCCTCATGATTACGCATCGCACAGGGATCCATATCGTCAGTACCAGGGGCATGGAGAACAGGGGTCAAATGAGTATGGACATGCTATGTAGTCCGCGAGTATTTACGAGGTGGACTGTCATGATTGTGTTGTTCCTCTTCTCCTATTGTGTTTTAATTACTCACATTTCTCTATTCATGACCGCTGACATTGCGAGGGATTCGCCGGCGTCGTATCCGAGACCACATCAAGCAGCAATATTCAACTGCTCACCCCCATTAACGCGTCATCCATCAACTCTGTGCCGCCGCGCCGTGACTTATGTCGGCCCTTTGCTGCTCACGACTAACCTAGACGCAGTCACATCTTTCACAGTCAGTCGCTTGTTGACGAGATTCGCCGCCCTTGGGGCCGACTGTGTGCTAATCAGTCCTCTGAGCTGTGCCCTTCTAGAAGGGGAGGGGCATTCGATTCTCGAGCAGACAAGTGGTTAGTGACCTTCCTCAAGAACTGTTTATGTGTTGGCCTACCGAGGTAGATAGTTTTCGCCACATGGGGTCGCGTTGAGCTGTCGGTTTTGTCGTAGCCTCCCGGTGAGAAGAGATAAACGATTCTCACTCCAATGCTTGGCCCACTGAAAATAACTCTTTCATCCCTGGACTTTCTTTCTCATGATCTACGTAGGCAATCACGGGTCGCGCGCTCATAAACACCCGAGCTTATCAGCCAGATCCCAAAATTCTAAAGCAGAATGCGTATCTCTATCTGCATGTTATCAAAGATAATGGCACGCCGTCATAAGAGCGTTGTTGCATCAGGCATGTGCATCGCGCGATGGCTCCTTCCACCATGCAAGAATTGTCCTCCGAATTTGAGAAAGGAACGCCAGAAGATGTTGGCGACAGTTTGCTGGATGGAGATGAAGCACTGCGACTCGTCGGTACCCAGGCGCGCCAGCGCTTCAGTGAAGAGTATAACCTCAAGTTGAGACGAAAGCTCGTAAGCCAGAATCTTTTCGGGGGTTTTATGATTAAGAAAATCTTCGTAGGATCTCTTCATACCTACCATTGCGGCAGCGGTCTATTTCACCCAGTTCCTGTGAGTTCATCACCCCTCAATATGCATTTCAGCTAGAGAGTCCTGTGCAGCGACAAGACGTCCCTCAACTATGCGAGGTACGTTCCGGATCTTTGGGGACATGGAACTTCTTGAGCTCACGTATCTTGCACAAGCATCATGGGGTTTCCGATCTCCGGACAGGTGATTATGTTCACCTGGAAATCTCTCCGCTGATACTGACAGGCTTACAGGACTATAATTTAGTCTCTATGGCATTTTACCTCGGTAAGTTGACCACCTTATCCCTTCTGCATTTGCTTTAACAGTGCGAACGTGAAAAGGCTACGTCGTCTGGGAATTCCCCACCGTCTATATCGCACAGAAACTCCCATTAGCCAAGTATCTCAGTATGTACTGTTGCACGGAGACCTGGCTGAGGTGCTAACCCACGTCAGGTGCCAATATCATTGTGTGGGGCATTGTGTTGACATGCCATGGAGCTGCCAACTCCTTCAGCGCTTTCTTTGCCCTCCGGTTCATCCTAGGTAACGCTTTCGTTTTGGTCGCCGCCCTCGCTTACTCGTTGCCAGGAATGTGCGAGAGCTGCGTGGCTCCTATCCTGATTTTGGTCATATCTATGTTCTACAAGAAAGATGAACAAGTGAGCTCCCGCTGGCGTAAACAATGCAAAACTGACCAGGAAGCAAGGCTAGCCGGATAGCATACTTCTACATGATGGTCAGTTCGTTCCCTCGAAAGCCGAAAGCGCTAGCTGAAGAAAACACAGCTCGGATTCACACAAATATTCGGTGGATTTGTCGCATATGTGGGTATTAAAAAAACGCTGGCACCCGAAGCCACACTCTCAGTCCCACTTACAGGGGATTTCTTTCTATGACGGCGCCGCACTCCCGCCTTACAAAATCGTCTACTTCCTCTTAGGCGGTTTGGCTATCCTCGTCGGCATAATCGTCCTCCTCTGGTTTCCCGATTCTCCCGTCAACTGGCGCATGCTCACCGAAGAGGAACGAATAGCCTCCCTCGAGCGCGTTCGGGATGACCAGGGGGGCACAGAGAATAAGAAATTCAAAAAAGACCAAGTCGTCGAAGCTTTGTTGGACGTGCGCACATGGCTGATTGTCCTTGCTACCATGCTGAGTACATCTCCTTTTTTATCAAGCAACTGCGGCTTTTGTACTGATAGGATTGGACAGCTGACATCCCAAGCGGTGGTCTTACGAATTGTATGTCATTCTTTCTGGTTTCTTACCTGATAGCCATTGTCAATTTACTTTTCTCCGTTCAGTTAGCAACATCATTATTAAAAACTTTGGTTATACGTACGTGAGGCTCTGTTGGTCATGGCTCAATTCCCTCTAAGGTAATCTTCCTAGGTCGAAACAAACGTTGATACTTGCAACACCGTCTGGTCTCGTGGAGGTGATTTCCGTTGTGATATGTGGCTGGTACTCCGACAGAAAGGTGAGTTGACCCACAGGCTTCGTTTCGCGGGGTTCGCATGCATTGACCTGAAACTCAGGGCGAGAGAATGCTTCCCGTGATCTGGGCGACACTGCCCACGCTTGTTGGAGTAGGTAAGTGGACGCCTTCGCCTTTCTCATACACCAGCTCCTCGTCCTTAAATGCTTTGCAGCCCTACTAATAGGTTTTAATGGGACAAACCAGAAGGGGGTCCTGCTCTTCGGTAGGTTTAATTCTGGAAGAAATTGAACCAGACAAGTGATAAAGCAACACAAGGGACGTATCTTATCGGGACATTTGGAAGCACACTCTCCACCATTTATGCTTACAACGCCAGTAACACCAGTGGTTATACGAAGAAGGTCAGCTAGTTGCCGTTGCCAACTCGATCTTACCGGTCGCGGGATGCTGAATCACCGAGTCTAGCTGACTATCAACGCCATGACGTTAACGTTTTTCTGTGTCGGTAACATCATTGGAACAGAAATTTTCCAACCGAAAGATGCACCGGCGTATATTCCAGGGAAAACCGCAATCATGGTGCTCCTTACGGTGCAGATCGGAGTGGCGTATCTCCTCCGCCATATCAACGTACGTTTGAACAACAAGAGGCAGAAAGCTGTCGAAGAGCTCAAGGCTTCGAGAGGCTGGACGGACGAAGACGTGCAACAAGAGAGGGAGCGGCGTGCCTTTGCCGATATGACAGACAGGCAGTAAGTGATTGCGCTAGGTGTTGCAGCTTAGTGGCTGATAGAACACCCCAGGAACATATTCTTCAAATATACCACATAACTGCCACCAAAGACGTAAGCGGGTGAAATGCAGAAAGTGTAATAAGCATTCGTGTCCATGAGAGTTGTAAAGCGTGGTATGAAGAAGCAATAAATACAGAGTCTATCAAATCAGTAGTGGACAATACGCATAGACCAATAAATCACAAGAGTATGGCACTCTAACCAAACAGCTTCTCCCAGATGATGATCGCGATGAGCAGAACAAGGACGACAATGATTGCGGCGGTCACTACCCGCTGCTGATACATTCTAGCAGGACAGTCAGAGATATCCACCAAGGGAGATACTTCATAATACTGAACTCACCGCCTGATCATTTTCTTCAGTGTGCCAGATGCACGGTCTATAGCCGTGTCGGCCGTTCGGAGCTAGAAGATGCTGAGGTCATGTTTGCTTACAGTGGTGAAACTGCAACGTACGGTATCTCTTGCGTTCTCGATTTGTTCTCTCTGGGCACGGAGGTTCATCAAAATCTCTGCGCCTTGGTCCTCAGTTTCGAGGGCAATACGCTGGGACTCCTGCAAGCGTCGAGTCCCGTCCTCGAGGGTAGCATTACCAGCCAGTAAGCGTGTCCTATCACTTGTTGTACCATAAGGGTCGTCGGAGGTTGGGGTTCCAACTCTCCCAGGTGAGGCAAGCAGGTCGCTGCGCGAAAACTGCATGTGTAGGTCCTTCGAAAGCTTCTTGAATCTCGTTAGGTCTCCTTTCGCAGTTCTTAGGCGCGTTTGGTACTGGGGCTTAAGAGACTGAGGGATGCCCTGTATTTCGATCTCCATTTGCGAGATCTGCATGCAGAGTGTTAGCGTTGTGAACACGAAGGAACATATCATATACCATTTCGTCTGCCTCGTCCAGTTCCATCTCTACTCGTCTAAGAGCAGCCTTTCGCTGTTCTATTCGGCAATCAGCTATCAGATGAAAGTTCGCCATAATCTATTGCATATTCCTGACCTCCTCGTTCATCTTTGCCGTCTCCATCGAGTTTCGTCCGTATACTGTCAATAATCTGCCGAAAGTCCTGTTCGTACGAATCGAAAAGTGCTGTTGGCGAGTTGTCCATGTCTGAGATGTCTGAGCGCACGAAGGAAAGTTAAGAACAAGACCAGGTGTCTCGGGTTGACGGACGTTGTGCGTTTACCTGGAGGCTCGGCTGCGCAGGAGCTCACGCTCACTGTGTACCGTCATCCCAAAAAGGTAATCAGCCTGAGTCCCTGTGATTCTTGCAACCATGTCCTCGAACGCCCCGTATGCTTTTTGGCTGCCTCTGCGCGTTATGTCTTCACTGACGAGCCCAACTGCTAGCATGTCGTTATATCTTGACCCTCAGATACGAGATTGGGTCCTTTTCCCAATCACGCTCGTTATGGTACGCCGATTGACACGCGTTCATTTCAGTGTACTGACCCATCCACTCATATATAAAGATTCTAGTTGGTGTGCTTCGACATTATGTCGTCGTTTTACTCCAGGCAACGCCAAAAAAGCTCTCTCGGGCTGGGATCCGCGAACAGTGCGCCTTTCTCCATCCTCTTACCGCTACGTCGCATAACAAAATGCTTCAAATAGACGCGCCTTGGTAAGATCACAAATACTCCGAGCCACGTCCGCAAATTCCCCCATACCACCATTGTATTACAAGACAATATCCCAGCACCTCTCCGAAGCATTCAAAGCTGGCACGTACCTTAAGGATGGTCCACCGAAGGGCGATGCTACCTCCGGCGCGCCCAACCCTTTCTCAGACCCCGCTGCCATGGACGGGATGATGGCAGGGATGAAAACACAGATGGTCATGATGGTACCACAGATGGTTATCATGGGCTGGATCAACTTTTTCTTCCAGGGGTTCGTCCTGAGTGCGTAACTTCTGTTTCCATTGGTGATCTCGAACTGTCTCTGACACCGTTATAGTCAAGCTTCCCTTCCCCCTGACTCTCGGGTTCAAATCAATGCTCCAACGTGGCATTGAAACCCCTGATATGGACGTCCGGTGGGTGTCATCGCTGTCGTGGTATTTCCTCAACTTTTTCGGCCTGAATGGCTTATATCGTCTTATCCTTGGCGGTGATGACTGTGCGTCTTTTCCATTGCTTCCTGTATGTTCTATATAGTAACTTCTGATGCTGGCGCCGGATCTTCATTTCATAGCTACTGATTCTTCGCGTGACATGACGATGTCACCATTTGCTGCGATGGGGACAGCCCAGCCCGGGCAACCCCAGGACTTCGCTAAATTATATAAGGCGGAACGTGACAACCTGGAATTTGCGGAAGGCCTTTATGCTTGGGTGGGCGAAGAAATGGACGTGAAGATACTTCGGAAGTATGGAAAGTTGCCTCCAAACTCTAAGTAGACGATTACCACACGGCTATCATGAGATATTCTACTAGAAGCCTGAGAGGGGAATACAATATGGTAACACTAGAGCAATGAAGTACCGCTACATCATTGAAGGCATACAGATTCTGGATGAAAACGTATATGATATGAAAAAACCATGTGTGAAAGCTTGTCCTTGAATGGGGATTGAGGTGGTACTGGAGTGCACAGTAACACCTGAGATACAGCAGTACGAAAGCAGATTAGAGGGAGATATTGCCTGAGGCCGCTCCGCGAACATCCATTACCGGTAAGGTACGAACCCTGCGAGACGCGCAAGGGGAATCCACGCCAAACACTTGGCTATACTAGTCCATCATACAGCGATAAAGCCTTGTTTAGATCGTGTCACATGGAGAGTACGAATCAGTCGGACAAACCATCGGTCATGTGGCCGGCTTAGGCTTACCTGGACTATAGTTGGATCTTGTTTGCTACCTTCAACGAATTCATCGTATGTGAGCTTCGCGTCCTTGTCGCGGTCCATATTCTTGAAAATCTTGTCCACGCGCTATAAAAGGAACATTGAGCTGCGGAGGACGAGAAGTATCGGTCGGATCACCTTCTCAGGAGTATCTTCGTCAACTGGGAGCTTGACCATCTGGCCGGTCATCTTATATATGGAGGAGACGATCTGGAGCATTTCATCGTATGTGATGAATCCATCCTTGTCTATGTCGTATAGCTGAAACGCCCCTGAATAATGAGACAGATCAGACACACGACCATATCGCACTGATCAGCAAGGTAAATCTGGGGGTGGTGTACGTACACTTGAGCTTCTCGTCCAAGCGTCCGCGGCTTGTCACGCTAAGTGCGCAGATGAACTCTTTGAAGTCAATAGTACCATTTTTGTTTTCATCGAAGACATTGAACACGTAGTCTGCGAACTCTCCAGGATCTCCGAAAGGGAAGAATTGTTTATATATTCGACCGAATTCGGACTTGTCCAGCTGGCCTGATGGACAGTCCTTGAGAAAGCCTTTGTACCTGAGAGACGAGGGCGAAATTAGAGGGCGTCGCTGCATGGAGGAAAGAATCATGCTACCATTGTTGGAGTTCTCTCTTGTCAACTGTGAAATGAATGAGATGATTAATCGCGAGATTCGGTGATCAAGCTGAGGAAGACTTACAGTAGGTGTTCTTCTGAAGATCCGCGAGTTGTTCTGGGGAGAGCTTGGACTGAGATTTACCCATCGTCGCAGACGATTGTCAAGGTGCTGTGGGGTGCTGGGCTTTGTTCCTATTAGAAAGGATGACCGAGGGTTTATAGAGGATTGACGCCACTACAGGATGATCTACGTAGAACACTGGTAAATGTGGAAGCTAATCTAGCCGAGGGAGATAACATAAACATTCACACGACATTCACACGGAACTGTTGGCGGGGTTATCAGAAATCTATGTGAGAATTGGGAACCTGGAGATAATAATCTTGTTAGCCAGATCGTTTTCGGTAGTGGGTCGTGGTCGTCCTCGAAAACATGAGGACGAGAAACTAAAAGCGTGTACAGACTCGTGTTCGTTGTTGTTAAAGGGACATATAAAAGCGAATCCTGTCGCGAATCCTGTCAGTTAAACAGCTCTTGAACACCCCCGCCTTGTCGTCGTTACTCATGTCTCCTGTAAACGGAACCGATCAGCAGCTGCCCACCCAGGATACCGCATGCCGGTCCTGTCTTCGCCATTCCACTTCTTTCTCAGTACAGACCCATATCCATCCCTTTTTTAGTATCTTGCGCTCGTATTTCGTATAAGAATATCTTCCTCATCTCCCCTCCCGCAATATCTGAATCTGGTCCATCATGTGCTACCAGTATGCATCTTCACAAGACCTTGCAAACTATCCATGTCCGATGTGCAAGGTCTTCAAACCAAGCGGTGCACGGTATGCCTCCTTGTATCTCTTTTACGTCTCATCATGGCGCTTACTCCCTGTCCCTAGCTGTCCTCACGTTCGAGATGTCTGCTATAACAGAGCGCTCCACCCTCGCCTCGATGTCGTGCATTTGAGGAATGCAGAAGGTGCTTGTCTTGATCCGGAAAGGTCGATATCCTTGCTTATCTTCTTTCACAGTCAAGTCTTTCAATGGATGTGGTTACTGCAAGGTTTCTTGGCTGCTTTCTTTTATTTCCAATTTGCCTGACGTTTTCGTTCGATCAGTGGGCTCGGGCAAACCCAAAGTCGTCTGTCCATAATAACCAAGGCTGGCAAGGTTGCTGCCGTCCTCCCAATGCTAGCGAACAGCGCCTCATACAGGCTGCGGATTGGCCTACTGTCAGCATTATTCACAGTGTACCCATGCCTCCCGAGATAAAGTCCATTTTGGACAGCTTGGCTTCGAGAGGCAGTCCTTTGCCTGGTATGACGCCTTCCGGTCGCAGTCAAGGCCCCCAGGCTACTATTCCTTCTTTGGATCGCCGAAATAGCGGAAACAGTCCAACAAATAAGTCTAGTCCAACTTCTGGAAAGAGTCAGCCAGTCTCCATCCCTGTGCGGGGGCGTTCTAGTGGAAGCCCTGTACAGCAAAGTTCGACCCTGACAGGCACGACGCCACGGGCTTCGGCGCCTTTGTCTTCCTATGCCATCACCACTCATACCGATCAGAGCCCTCTCTCTCGTCGTCAAACATATACCGAGGGAAGCGGAGAGAAGTCACGAACCCCATCTACCCGGAGAGCTACGGACTTAGAGGGGTCTCTTTCGAGACGCAACGGTGGAGGTCGCCCTTCTCTGTCGGCCGTCGCGCCTTCGTATGGCGCCTCGAAAGGCTCTGGAGATCCTTCATCCCAGCATCATTCCTTGCCATATCCTCCTGTACCACACCCATCACCAGTAGATTCGTACACTACCACAGCACAAGAAGCTCCTTTCGGCCATACGCTTTCGTCGAAAAGGTCAATGTTAGAGAGCGCGATGGCCAAACTGGAAGTCAGCGGTTCATCGGAGAGTAGCAGCGACAGTGGCAGCTCGCGAGGCTCGATGTCGGACGCTACTGTGATCTCGGATGGGGGGTTTACGGATTACTTGTCGGATGAATCCGAGGCGGAGCTCCAGAGGCAGGCAGAGGCCAAGGCAGCTCTGGTTGCTCAGAATCAGGCTGAGGAGCTGGAATTCAAAGCAGCTCGGCAGCAGCTGGTGGGAGTTGGGCTACGGCCACCAAAGACATGGGATGACACGAACGAAGCCCCTCGTTCGACATCGCATGCACCCGCATACACCCATCTTTCCGCCTTTAACTCCACTCCTTATGCGTCTGCAGCTGTTGCACATCCTGCTCGTGGTTGAAGACAGACTTTCTGGGGACTCTTTCTGATTTTACCTATCATCTTTACTACTTCATTCATGTTCTTCGGTGTATGTATGTTGCTTGTACCTTTACCATTGTTGTTATCGTGTTGCTCCCGGTCCCTATGGGTTTCTGTCTTGTACATTATTTGATTCTGTGCCGTTCCATGTAGAAAATCAGAGATAGCTTATGCATGTGGTATTGAAGCTGAAACCTGTAGTGATTGCTAGTGACTGCAATGATGAGTTAAAGTGAATTAGCCACAAGGAGCATGTCTCTTGGCTAGTGCTGCTAGTAGCAGTCCACTCCCCTCTCTTTTACACTTTATCTCTATCCATGAACTTAGCCCGCCATTCGATCACTCCAACGAGCCCAGTTCAAATCTTCGACACCCAATTCGACGCAGACTGCCAGATATTCACCACATCTACGCCAGCTGGTTTCGCAGTTTATCAGACATGGCCACTGAAGCTACTTCGGAAGAGAGGTGTGCCACGAGGGTTCCGCAGGTTTCCAAATTGATGCTGATGATTGTGCAGAGTTTATTGGTGGGACGTTGGCAGCAGCCGTGCCATGCCACACGTCGTCGCTGCTGTTCCTGCTTGGGGGCGGACGAAGCCCACTCTACCCGCCGAACAAGGTGATTCTATGGGACGACGCCGCCGGAGCTGAGGTAGCTGAATTAGAGTTCAGAGAGAGAGTTGGTGGGATTGCTTGTAGACGTGGCTGGCTTGCGGTGGCCTTGCGAAGAAGAGTCGTTGTTTTTGAAGTGCACGAAACTGTGGTCAGGAAGGCCGAGTATGATACCTGTGATAACCCAAGAGGTGGGCTGCCTGCATTTCCATGCTAATTTCGCGGCTGATCATTACCAAGGCATACTTTCAATGGCTACTGGAGCTTATGCTACGCTCCTGGTCATTCCAGGTCGACAGATGGGACATGTACAGCTAGTGCAATTGCCACAATGCCGACCTCCTGTGCCATTCGGTCCACCACCCCCTGTTCCTTCGTCAAAACCACCCCCACCTCCATCCAAGCACCCAGTTTCGATCATTGCTGCCCATGAATCGCCCCTTACCACGCTTTCTGTCCCACCGTCTGGTAAACTACTGGCCACAGCATCCTCGCGAGGAACTCTTGTGCGTATATGGGATACATCATCGGGAAAGCTTCTTCGAGAGTTCCGGAGAGGGACAGACAAAGCAGAGATCTACGGTGTTGCTTTCCGACCTGACGAGAAGGAAGTCGGTGTCTGGAGCGATAAAGGAACCGTTCACGTCTTTTCTCTCGTCTCGTCTGGACCATCGTAAGGGGCTTTGACAACTGATGAGGACTTAGCTCATGTTTGTTCTCCTTCCATTCTTTAGGAATCGCCAGTCATCACTATCACCACTTGCCCCTTTCTTCCCGCTGCCCAAATACTTTGACTCGGAATGGTCATATGCACAGTATCGGATACCGGCACAAGCAGCTCACATATCACTCTCATCTACGTCGGCCGTTCGTTCATCGGGCGCCGACTTAGCCGCCGACGAGAAATGTGTGGTCGGATGGATAAAGGTTCCTGAAGAGGCCGGTGAACTAGGCTCTGGGTACCAGCTAATAGCGCTAACCTACAGCGGAGGATGGTATCGACTGTCTTTACCTGTCAAGGGGTCCCAGGGACCACCCTCTCCTGTGGGAGGCTCTCCGTTGGCTGGATCTCCTCCCAGAGCGTCTTCGGTGCCCCGTCAGAGGACTTCGAGCGTGTCTTCCATTACGTCGCTTTCTGACAAGGGCAAAGGCAAGGAGCGGGACAAAGAGCGGAAGGAAGGTCGGGATCTGATCCTACAGGAGTATCGGAAGTATGGTCGATGGGATGGCTGGGGGTAGAGGTCTTTTATTGTATATACCAGCTATTATCTCTCGTATTTTCCAAAGGACTGGTGCTGTGGTTTTATTTTCATTTTCATCCAACACCTGTATGCGCAATCCTTTGACATCATATAAATCATCACGACACGGCAATTAACATCTTCTATCAGTACACAAGCCCAAGGTCAATGCGTGCAGCTGTACGCACCATGGCCGAGTCCT
The DNA here is from genome assembly GCA_000827185.1 of Hydnomerulius pinastri MD-312. Taxonomy (NCBI): domain Eukaryota; kingdom Fungi; phylum Basidiomycota; class Agaricomycetes; order Boletales; genus Leucogyrophana; species Leucogyrophana pinastri. Next base: position 1,297,669 of record KN839835.1, read on the forward strand.
GAGTACTGGGTCTTTGCTGTCCACGGCCACGCAGTTTCTTAAGCATCTTAAGCGGCCTGCAGGACTTGCAGAGCAAGCTCAATAATTTGCAGTTTTCCATCATTCCACGATCTGGTTCATGGGCGGTACGCTCGCAATCTAATCGCACAACCTGTGGTGCCGCAGCTTATCATTTTATCACCTTCATTAGTAGTGTCCTGTGCCAGGCGCGCGCGTTATCCGAGTACTTCTGCAAACCCCGTCGACATGTCACCGATATCCATTGGCACACCTCTAGGTCCTGGATGTTCCACTTGTGGCTATTGCGGACCGCCAGGAGGGAGAAGTTCAGCCGAGACTAGCATCAGCAAAGCCGGCCTGATTGCGACACAGTTATCATGTGCAGTAAGCCTTTCCGCTGCCCTCGATCACGCTGTTGCATCAATGAAATCGGAACCAGGTTTACCAGAAGATGATTGATCGTGGGTGGCGGAGATCTGGGACCTACTGCTACGCCCCCGACCTTCGACGCACTTGTTGTCCTCAGTACACGATCAAGTTTGTAGGATTACCGGCTTCAACTTCCCGAATCGCCCGCTGAACAGCTCAACAGACTCGATGCTCTGGCCTTCAAGCCGTCTCGCAGCCAAAGGAAGCTCATAAATCGGTGAGTATATGAACCACCGTAAGAAGAAGGACCGTCGTAACGACCCCCGCAAGGTGGAATCGATTCATACGGCAAGGTGACGACGACGACACAAGTCGTGATCCGCCGAAGCAGAAAGGGCACCAGGTCACGACGTTCAGTCTTACATCTGCGATTCACGACTCCGAGCAGGCCTCTTTACCCATCAACGAGGAACCGAGTTACAATTTCCAGGTAGGAGACACATTTCTCGACGCATTCACAGCCATAACAAAGACCCCGTGCAGGTGACACTCGAGCGGTCATCATATACTAACGAGAAATACGCACTTTATGTGGCTTACCAGTCGGGGATCCATCATGACGATGATAACACATCAACTTCCTTTCGACGGTTCCTCGTACAGTCCCCATTAATTGTGAGTATGTTCACCGCTTCGATCGCAAATTCACTTTACGTAGCAAGTACAGTCAGAGCCTATTCCTTACTCGTCGCAGCGCCCCGAGCATCTGCCCACGCATTATGGGTCTTATCACCAAATGTACAGACTTGACGGCGAGCTCATCGCAGTCGGTGTCCTTGATATCCTGCCACACTGCGTCTCCAGTGTCTATTTCATGTACAATCCGAAATGGGAGAAACATTCAATGGGAAAGGTATATCAATCGTCGTGTCCGTCTTGATCCTGTGATATTATTAACATCATTCACAAGCTTAGTGCTCTTCGAGAGGCATCTCTTGTGCAGGAGATACACGATGCAGGGGTACCATCGATGATCTCGCTTTACATGGGCACGTGTTAACTTCTCCAGACTCTCAGACTCTTTTTAAACATGGTTTGACAGGGTTCTACATCCACTCATGCCCTAAAATGAAATACAAGGGAGACTACTCTCCTTCATATCTCGCTGATCCAGTAGGTGGTGCTATGAAGATCCACACTCCATTTCCTCACTATTCTGCGCTCCAGGAGGATTATACGTGGTACCCTCTGAAAATGTGCACGGATATGTTGGACAAGTATCGTTATGCAGCTTTTGCGCACCCGGAACACTCTCTAGAGGGTCCAGGTGATCCTGGGGAGGGTAAGTTCTCAAACTCGGCGGACTACATATACCGATCATTAACCATTTACAGTTATCGAGCGCGGAAACGAGGAAGAGCTAGCAAGCGACGTCAAGGCGGTCGCCTCTATCCAGAACAAAACGGTACATTTGATACCCGTGAACGTGAGTTCAAGTGAGTTTTTTTGGAGCTACTGCTTATGATTTGCATAGATGTCCCAGGGATGGGACGACGACTACGCTCGCCAAGATATTGTCGGCTGCATACGTGCTTTGGGAACGGAATTGTCGAAAGAGATTATTTTCAAGCTGTAGACACACTAACATCCAATTTCGTGGCGTTGGAATGACCATATGGGCCTGAATAAGTAGATGAGTTTTTGTCAAGAGCTGTCCCGCTCTTTGTAGGAGTATGAGTGTTGTCCAGAGGAAGTTCCGGACGAACAAGGACCCAACATAGGGGCATATATCTGTTTACGTACTCATCGCCCTCACGGTTGCCTCTCGCTCTCGTTGGCTTGTAAGTTGTTGACTGCTTCTCATACCCCACATAAAGGCTCCCGGATGTTTTCGAGGCTTCGAGGTCAACTTTCAAGAACATGCTCGCTCGCGCGGTCGCGTTCATACAGCCATCATGTTCCCACACCTGGAGGCCCTTCGACATTGAGAAGCACGTTGCGCGTCTTGTACTGGCTTCCAATCGGGATTGCATTTACGCACTACTTCTATACCCTCAAGACAGTTAGAGGCCGAAGTATGCAGGTCAGCCACGCCATTTTTCTTGCACATTCGCCATGTGGGTTATCACGCTCTAATACCTCGTCAGTTAGCCCACCCTCAATCCAGACACGTCTGGGTGGGATGATATCGTTGTATTTGATCGGTTCACCGTATCGACTGGGAGGCCAATCGAGAAGGGAGACGTCGTTTCACTCCGGTAAGGTCCTCCAATGAGGCCGCCAACATCGCCGCGTTTTGAACTGTGACCTGTACAGAGATCCCGTTAACAGCAAAAAAATGATTGTCAAGCGAGTCATTGCCGTCGCAGGTGACATCGTCAAAACTTTACCACCTTATCCGGACGCCGAAGTGCTCGTTCCGGATGGCCATGTCTGGGTCGAAGGTGGGACAAATATATGTTACGCGCGGTGCCCTACATTGTCCTGACCAGATTTGGAGGTGACGAGCCTTTCCGCACATTGGACAGCAACAAATTCGGACCTGTGAGTAGCGCAAAAATCTTTTGGCAGGTCATTTCTCTATGATTTTTCAGGTTCCTTTGGCATTGGTGGACGCGAAGTTGAGCTACATTGTATGGCCACCAGGCCGAATAGGGCCCTTAAGGCCTCCCGCCATCCCAGTCACGAGGATGGGCGCGCCCCGTGACTCTCAGTGGTACTCACAAATGGCCGCGTTCGAGCGAGAACGCAAGAGACAAGCACGAGTAACTCAAGCTTCCCTCAGTCAGAAAGAGAGCGTTGTTTTGTAGGGCGGAGCAATCAAGCTACCCAACGTGTACAAGATGCTGCTTGTCACAAGTACATGCGCAGGAATGTGTATTGATAAACATATTCTAGCTTGTCTTCTACTGTCCGAAGGATTCCTCCCCAGAGTCCCTTCCACTGGTGACAGCACTTGATTGAATACCTAATATTCTATCAGCTTCAGGAGATCCAGCGGGTGGTATATCTTTCCGCAGAGAAACTTTGACTGGCGAAACTCCCTCGTTATAGGCCAAGGCAAAGATCACATCCATGTCTGTGGGTAAAGGCAGTGTGTAAGTAACTGTGGAAGTAGTTAACCAAAAGGCGCACCCTCTAGCGAGCGACCTGCAGTTTCTGGGAAGAAGAAGTATACTATGGGGACGATGAAAGCGTTCAAAGCAGCGAAAACTAGATGTCGGATGAGAATGTGTAGGTCCATGTAGGAGCTGAGAAGCCCACCAATATATGTCCCCCAAGATATGTTATTGAATGAAGGCCCAGTGACCATCACCACCATGAAGTTGAAGATCCAGTTCGACGCTGCAATAACAATAAGTCTGACGCAGCAGTTGTGACATGTCATGTGGGATTGACCTGTGCTGAGTGCATTGGCAGGAGCACGGATTCTTAGACCGACGATCTCAGCTGGCTGGGGAAAACGTCACTTGGGCAAGAACGTAGAACTCTGTCCACCCACGTATAACCATGTCATTCCCAGCCAGCCAACTGCGAAGAAGGAATTAAAGACAAAGAGGAGCACGGAGCTCACTACTTGGGCCCCACCCCCTTTCACACTGCCAAGGACCGCGAGCAGAACCATCGTCAGGCATTGTCCGACTGCACCGAATAGCATGAGCTTTCGCCGTCCGACACGGTCAATTAGGAAGATCGCGATGAGCGAAGCTAGGAAGTACTCTGTGCCATTTGCAGCTGCAATGACACGAGACGTGACATCAGATAGACCGAGACGTTGGAACAAGATTGTCTAAAAGGAACCAGAGTTCAGCGGGGACGATATATTCCAGCACCGAAACTGACCGCGTAGCTAGAGAATTAGCATATTTGGTCAAGATAGTAAAGGGAAGAATGGTGTACGAACGCACTAGGTGATCAGATTGATGCCTGTAATTTGTTGGAAACACTGGTTGATAACACCCAAAGAAGCCCGCCTGAAGTTCTGACTGCGGCCTCCAGTGAAAAGCTCCCTCAGCTGAGAACGTGGTCTTGACTTATGCGTGGCATCGCCAAGGTCCTCAGGCCCAGAGAATCCGTTCTCAATCTCCACCGCTTCGCGGATGGCGTGGTATGTTCGTTGCACTTCTGAATCTGTGAAAGGCTTGTCTTCCAATGCGGCTATGACAGCCACCGCTTCCGCATTGCGCCCATGTTTTACGAGCCTAAACCAATCGTGTCTTGATAAGGAGCATGCTTGCACATGCAAACTTTGTTCTTACCATCTTGGAGATTCTGGGAGCTAATGCTGGCCATTTAGCTGGGTGCATACGACAGATGTGAGGGAGACATACAAAACCGATGCCGAATATCATAATGAGTGCAAGGATGATTTGGAGTGCGATGGGAACTCTCCATTGCGCAGATGATCCAGATGCCCAGTATCTGGAAAAATCAATACACAAATACACCTGCAACGACTGAGCTGACCTACAATGCAAAGTCCACCCACTATATGATAATAGCGATTTGAGAGAGGCAGGAGCAGCGGAGAGAGCAACTCACATAGCTTGATTTTACAACGTCAGCGAGTCAAAAGGTATCCCAGTGAGGAATTCCACGCACGATATCATGATGCCGAATGTAATCAGACTACCTTCAATCATTATTAGGCTCCCCCTCCTAGCAGCCGGAGAACATTCTGCGTGATAACTGGGCACAGTAGAAGTCTACGACGCATTAGATGGTACGTGTCTTGGCTTGAATAAAGTTTACTGACGTTCAAACCATTCCCCAAGCCGGTCACAATGCGAGCCACGACAAGCTGCGCATAGCTATATGATGTCGTTTGAAGGATGGCTCCGATGATCATGATACATCCTCCCACAACTATGGTCCGACGACGTCCAAGAAGATCACCAACCCATAGATTGGACAAGGCACCGATAAGGCAGCCTATCTCCTGAATTACTGTGATGAACTGGGGCAGTGTCGAACAGGAGCGGAAGGACACACGTAGATAGCCACAACAAAACTTTGAAGAGTGGCATGATTTGGATGACTAGAATCCACCACCACCTGAGGGAAGACTTTCTCGAACTATTTTATCTCTCCAGTCAGCTCGCGTGATACAAAGAGGAAACTCTCGAACTTGGCCTGCTGTCAATAATGCAGACATCACTCCCTGATCATACCTAGTTGATCGTGTGTATGTTCATATATGCCTAAACTCCAGAGGAGACACGCAAACTTACCCGAAAAGCGTAAACCCGGCCCCCGCAACAAACGCCAAAGATGCAGTGAGCTTACGCCCCCGCAGTGACAGAGTATGTGAAGAGATTTCATCTTCCGAAGGATGCGAAGCTTTGCCATGTTCAACGCGTGCTTTCTCGTCCCGGTCAGGGCTAGTCTTTAAGGTAGACATGGCTCGGAGAGCAATGGTCACAGAAAGATGAGGAACAGGGTGGGGCAACTTTCGCAAGTTCGACCATGCGAGAGCACGGCTGCATACCCTTATAAGAGCAGCAGTGCCGGTCCCGGGTTCAGCGCGAAGCGATGGCGTAGCAGGTGATCACAATGAGATCAGGTTTAGGATATGTATATGGCTTGTGGAGTTTGAGGGCATACGGTGGTTACGTAGAGCGGATCTGCCGACCCCTGCCGATGATTCTACCAATTGCAAAGAGGTGTTCGAGCGCTCACGAAGAACAAACCGAAAGTTCTAGTGGGCTGAATCAAGTTAATCATTGTTTATCCATGCTGGAACAATTGCGCAACGTTTTGGAACAGTCATGAACAAAGCTATGTTTATGTTGTGGAGTTCACTATCAATGCGGGGTATGAGAATAGAAGGAGCTTATTGGGGAATGGTGACATTGGTGTGACAGAAAACTCCGATCATTGTTTGATTCTGAAGCCTTTGCCAAACAAACTTCAAGCCATGGGAGTCTGGTGACGTATACCCAGCACTTATACCCACCTCCTCCGTAGGACATCCAACAGGCTATCCTTCTGATAGAGGCGAACTTGATCCACATGTGTACAAGCAGGGTGTCATCAGTGGCCAGGATAAAGAGACCCCTTCCCTATGGACACGAGGGTAGGACAAAACAAAGCCATCAGATTTTTTTGGGGGACAACCTGAATGTCACTTTCTCACGCGCTGTCCTGTGCGGAGTAACAGCAGAGGACAGCGGACCTGGTAGAACCGGCACCTAGGCAGTGTTCGCCTGCAAGACGTTTCGGAGTTGTTCAGTATCAGAGCTGACTCATGGGGACGGCGACCGCTCCGTCGGTGGCGTTTGCATTATTAGATGATCTAGAGCATCATGAGAACTTGGACATGGGTCGGATGCCCGTCCAATGCCAAGACTCCCGTGCAGCTGACCGCTGAAGAGACTTGAGCCTTGGGCGTTTAGCGGCCACGGTCCGACAAACTGGGCCTGCTTCTGTGTCTCCCACGGGCGACAGCACAAAAGAAGCCTTCTTTATGGGCCTTCCACTTCCATATTTTGACGGAGACATGGGTTTGGATTGGATGCACGATAGAATTCTTGTAACTATCATGTTTATGTAGAGTCGGTACGCGACCTCGTCGTGATGCCAAGTATTTCGTCTGCTTCGGGAGAGCCTGCTGGTGGTACGTCTTTCCGAAGCGAGACCGTGACGGGGCTGACACCCTCTTTATAGGCTAATGCAAACACGACGTCCATGTCTGCAAGAGAGTACATCAGTGACATGTAGGTTACAAAGGTGTGGACCATCTTGCCTTCCAGTGAACGGCCAGATGTTTCTGGGAAAAACCAGTATACTACCGGGATGGCAGCAGCATTCAGCGCAGCGAACACTGTTGAAGAATGTGAATACAATTGATCTGGAGATTCAACCCCAGTGGTGTGCACTTGCCTATGTAGGTTCCCCATGAGATGTTGTTGAAGGACGGTCCGGTGATCATTACCACCACAAAGTTGAAAGTCCAATTTGAGGCTAGAGGAGGGGTCAAACCAGGCAGTACGACGCAGTCCAAGACCAGTGAAGTTACCTGTGCTCAGAGCATTCGCAGGCGCTCGGATTCGCAAACCAACAATCTCGGCGCACTGTCGCCTCCGTTATAGATGACGGACGAAAGCGGATGACGGATGACGGGATGTAGACGTACGTAGAGCCAAGCCATCGCTAACCAGCCGATTGCGTGGAACGTATTGAACACAAAAAGCAGGACAGCGCTGATGACTTGTGCAGTGCTGTTGTTAATACTTCCCAAGATTGCCAATAGCACCATCGTGAGGCCCTGGCCAATCGTGCCAAACAACATAAGCTTTCTACGCCCAACTCGTTCGATGAGAGCGATGGCAACGAACGAAGCCAAGAAGTATTCCGTGCCATTTGCAGCAGCGATGATGCGTGAGTTAACGCTCGCGATTCCCAAGCGTTCAAACAGGAGGGTCTTGGCATTGCCGTCAGTACTGGTAGCTCTTAAGCCAGGATCTGCGACCTTACAGCGTAACTGAGAGCAAATGATTCATGAACACACAAAGATACCATTGGTGAGAACTCACTATGTGATCAAGTTCACACCGGTTATCTGCTGGCAGCATTGGCACACGAACGCCAAAATCGTCCTTCGCAGATTTTGACTTGGTCCTCCCGATAGCAGTTCCTTGAGCGAGACTTTCCGGCTGGCGGCTACCTGACCTTCGGTCTTAAGGTCCGAAGACACGCCCTCTTCCATTTCGACTGCTTCGCACATGCCATGGAAAGTACGCCGCACACCCGGGTCATTAGGAGGTTTATCATCAATCGCAGATATCACGGCCAATGCTTCGGCCTTGCGACCATGTTTGACGAGCCTGATGAAACAACTATGGGTGAGCAAGCACACGGCGGAAGTCAGCATTGGACGACCGACCAACGAGGAGACTCGGGGAGCTGTTCCGAGCATATGAGTCGCAGTAGAATAGTGGAAAGCTGATACCCACAAATCCGATTGAAATGATCATGATCAATTCAAGTACTAGTTGAAGTGCAATCGGCACTCTCCATTGAACGGACGACCAGGATGCCCAGTACCTAGGAGGTGCATGCGTCAGTTTGATTGGAACTCGATCCAAAAGGACCAAGTCCTACAAAGCGAAATCTATCCACTGAAGGACGATAAATGGCTTTCGGGTAATATCACAGGGTACTCACGTATCTGAATTGGAAGCAAGGGTCAGACCGGAGCTATGGGAGGAGGCGGGTATACTGACGAAATTGTAACGCCAAAAGTCAGAAGGGTTCCCTCCAACATAATCATTGCACCCCTGCTCTTCGCTGGTGAACATTCTGCATGATAACTTGGAACGGTGGATGTCTGCGAAAATCGTGAGCAACGGTATAACATAGTTTACCACCACATACATTTAAACCGTTGCCCAGTCCGGTCACAATCCGGGCGACCACGAGCTGAGCATAGCTGTAAGAGGTGGTTTGCAGGATAGCGCCGATGATCATAACTGCTCCGCTAAGCATGATTGTGCGACGGCGACCAAGTCGATCACCGATCCACAAATTAGAGAGCGCCCCAAAGAGACATCCCACTTCCTAAGATATAATTTGGCATGAGGAAATGTTGGTTGGGTTGGGTACGCACGTAAACCGCTACAACAAAGCTTTGCAGGGTGGCATGATTGGAATTGCTGCCAGAAACCACAACTTGCGGGAACACCTTTTCGAACTGGACTTCTGGTGAGAAAGAATGTCGTATAACTGGGAGTAGATGGAGCCGACCTGATTGGCGGTCAGGAGGGCGGACATCACGCCCTGATCATAACTAAGAAATTTCAGTCCCTGGCAGATAGAGAAAGATAAGTCACGTCGATTTACCCAAATAGCGTGAAGGCGGTACCAGCAACGAAAGCCAGTGACGCTGTCAGCCTTCGGCCGCGAAGGTTGATCCTGTGTTGTTCGCTTTCCGTCTCGATATCGGAGAGGCTAACTGAGCGTTTCTCGTTTCCCACTTCATCAAGTTCTGGAGTGGAGCTTTTACGTGTGGACATATTACAAGGTTCAGAGGCATGCATGTCGAAGGACTCGCGGCCTAATCTTATAGCAGTTCATTTTTTGTACATGGGGAATGTGAGCTTGTCTTAGAAGGCAACACGAACCGCAGAAACGTCAGCTGGCTGAGATCGGGATGATTGAATATGCTGGTGAAAGATCTTCCAATGGAAAAGGTTCGAAAGCCAACCAATGTGGTTCAATCGATGTGTTCTCCTGTCAGAGGAAGTCACCTTGGAGGAACAATCAGATGGCGGAAAATATATCTGCGATGTGTTCCTATGACTTGCGGTGGTAGAGAATATCCGTATGTTGACCGAAGTGCTAGGGTTAGCAACCAGTTGACGAGTGACCGTGACGTAGCACGACCGAAGACTGTTACTACATAGATAGCCCTGAGGCTCGTGGTTCCGCCTGTCAGAGATGCCCCATCTCCTACAACACAACTTGAGTCCGTTTACCTGGGCCTGATGAAAGGAGACATCGTCAGTGATCTGACTTGCATCGAGGGTGAAACTGACTGTAGGTTTGCAGGCACCACCCTTCGGTTTAGATACAACCGATATTCTCTCACTGTGGTTATCTTTACGACAAGAGATGCTATCCGGGAGCCCCGACAGCCGCGGCTGGGGAACCAAATGAATGGAAACTAGAACCGGAAGTGTAGGTCCTTGGCACGAACAACCACCGCGGTGTCATTTCGAACACCGGACTGGGCAGCTGAGAACCAGGATTCGCAGGCATGAACGTTCGGAGGAGAAACTCCTGTAGTCTCCCAGGAAGTCCACACGGAACGGGATCGGAGAAGGTCAGGAGGGCTGTCCACGATGCATCAAAAGGAAGTCCAGAGAAAGCCTCCGGAAGAATATGACCCATGCGATTGTCGGCTTAGCTCTCCATAACCACGACTTGCCAGTACATGTTTGCCCATGGTCACAGATCGAAGAGGTTGCCCACAGCGGAACGAGAATTTTGAGCTTGCTAGTGTCCTAGACGCTGTAACATGTCTCGCCATCCATTTTGATTAGAGCGTTTTCGCAAACTCAAAATTTGGCGGGTGGGAGGGTAAGTTTGGCAGGCGAATTTCGAGTTGCGAATACGCTCTATTGGCAGAATGTGCTGATTGTGGTGCGCTGTAGTAGTAGAGTTACTAGAGTAGATGTAGCGGAACCGACTATGCTCAGACAGTCATGCCACATCAGTTTCGAAATCCGCGGCACCGCTGTGGCTGGGGACATTCAAGAAGCCTTTGCCAGTGGCTCTCAGTGGCTGGGGGCCTAGCACATTCGTCCTCAAGAAGTCACATCCGCGACATTAAATTTCTACTAGGGCTACCGAACCACAGTCAGACAGATACAGGACTTCGGAGCGCGACTGAACACGATCTGTACCGAGTGCAAGGACCCTTTCCAGACGCGTCACGCACTACTAGTAGATGTCAGGTTTTGCTGAGCACCTCCAATCCCTAACTTCATCTTCTCGAGAGGATGTCGTCAATGACCTCAAGGCTCCTGCATTCTTAGAATGGACCAGGTATATGGAGTCCGTCTATTTCGACCCCGTTTCGACACTGATAGGAGATTACAATGAAGCCCGAAGGCGTTCGCCCGTGAAGGTATACACTGATCTCCCGAAGTCGACGTACATGCTTATGGATAAGTTAATTTGAGATGCAGATGATCAGTTCCAGAACTTGGACGAAGATTTGACCGACGATCCTTGGTCGTCTGTCCTGGACGTATTCTACTCGTCTCAGGATTCAGACCTGCATCATACAAGCTCTGTGCTGCAGAGATTACTTAGGTGAGCTCTTCTCTTCAAACATTGTCAATCAGCACCACTGACCGCGGTGGGAACCTTTATCAGCAAGCCTGACTCAGATCATATCCTTGATGTCCTCGCGAGCTTGCTTTCTAGTTCACGCACGAACGACGAGATCTCAACTGAAGTAGCCGAGCTCGTCGGCTTTGACTACATCGATCTAGTACTGGAGCTGCTCGAGTCACGCTCCTCAGTTGTAAAAGAAGTCCGTATTAGCACTCTTGTGATGATCTCTGCGTGACACAGAGACCAACTCTACAGCTTGCCCATCATTCACATTCAAGGAGACCACTAAATCCCAGTGACGTATTGCCAGGGTCTTCCAGTAAGAGTTCTGTTCTTCGTTCTTGGCCTACAAATGAATTTCGTTAGTGGGAGGTCATGTTAGTCTAGCACCAGAAGACGCTCGACGTCGCATCGAGGCCACATTGAAAGCGAACGCTGCTCGTCCTCTGTTTACTGGAATAGCTGTGAGTGTGCAAAATCCGAAAGGGCCAAGTTACTGAGAATCCCTAGCACGAAGCTCCGGAAGCGTTGCCTCATGTTTATACCTCTTGGTCGAACGCTGGAGGCGGAAGCGTCTTATCGCAATATGGAACCAAGTATATGCTTCCCCTCGGGACAACCAGACATGATCGCGAGGTATAGCTTTCAATGAATTTTCTCGCTTTCGCTCACACCTTTCCCAGGACTTCGAGGAAGTGGTTATACCACCCGCTAAAACGGTCCCGCCACGGGAGTTCGAACGTCTGATCCCTGTCTCCGAACTAGATGAACTGGCCAAGGGATCGTTTCCGGTAGGCGAATTCATGCACTCAAACCTTTGTGGCGCGCTCAAGTCTTCCAGGGCTATACTTCTCTCAATAGAATTCAATCCATCATTTACCCAGCCGCGTATGGATCTAATGAGAACCTGCTTGTTTGCGGTGAGTATTGTCTAGTGAATGCGTCGAACCTGTCAACTGATGATCATAAGCTCCGACTGGTGCTGTAAGCCCGTTGTCACTTGTGCCTCTTCATGGACGATAACCTGCCTGCCTAGGGTAAAACCGACGTCGCAATGTTGACCATCTTGCGAGTTCTGAATCAGCACAGATCGACGATTGCACCAAGTTCAGCTATCCGAGCATCTATTGATCGCAATACTTTCAAGATTATCTACGTGTAGGTTACACCACTTAATAGCTTCCCGATCATTAATAACGCCAGCGCAGTGCGCCGATGAAGGCTCTGGCATCGGAAATCGTCCAGAAGCTTGGGAAACGCTTGAAGTGGCTTTCGATTCAGGTCAGAGAGTTGACTGGTGAGCTGTGCTTGCTTTTCGTGCGGGGAGTTTATATATATATGTCTATCCAGGTGACATGCAGCTCACAAAGGCCGAAATTGCTGAAACTCAAATCATCGTCACAACTCCTGAAAAATGGGATGTTGTTACACGGAAACCGACAGGGGAGGGAGAGCTTGCGTCTGTGTGTGAAATCTCCGCTGATGGATTGCCATTGCTGACGGTACGCTTCAGAAACTGAAACTTCTCATCATCGATGAGGTACACCTTCTCAACGAGGAGCGTGGGGCCGTCATCGAGACAATCGTTGCTCGAACTCTTCGACAGGTGAGTTTTCCGTGACATGTGACATTCACACAAGCCTACCTCTCATTTTGTTCTAGGTGGAATCAAGTCAATCCGTGATTCGTATTGTGGGCTTAAGTGCCACACTTCCCAACTATGTCGACGTCGCCGACTTTTTGAGGTCTGTAGCATGATGAATAGGCGGCATATAGCCATCTGATCCATCCTCCAGCGTCTCTCGACATACTGGTTTGTTTTATTTTGACTCGTCTTTCAGACCTGTCCCATTGGAACAGCACTTCATTGGCATCAGAGGCAAGCCCGGAAGTGCTCAATCGAAGAAAAGCCTCGACCGCGTGACATTTGAAAAAGTGTCCGAACTGGTGCGGCAAGGTCACCAGGTCATGGTCTTTGTGCATGCACGAAAAGAAACGGTCAACGCGGCGCAGGCTCTCAAAGAGGCTGCTACGATGGAAGGAACAGTGGCGGACTACAGCTGTGAAGATCACCCGCAATGGGGTTTTTTCCGCAGGAGTATCGGCGAGTCGCGCAACAGGGAGATGAAGCAGTTGTTTGATGATGGGTTCGGTATCCACCACGCTGGGATGTTGCGATCTGATCGCAATATGATGGAGAGAATGTTCCAGGCAAGAGCAATCAAGGTATCTCGCATTTCCCAATGAGTCTCAGAGTCCTGGCGTAGCTTGACGCTGTCAAAGGTCTTATGTTGCACTGCCACTCTGGCTTGGGGTGTCAACTTACCCGCCCATGCAGGTACATACGTGCTTCGAGGTTATACACATGCTCTGACATGAAATGCAGTCATCATCAAGGGCACACAAGTCTATGACAGTTCAAAGGGCTCATTTGTCGACCTTTCTGTTCTTGATGTTTTACAAGTATTTGGTCGTGCCGGTCGTCCTGGACTGGAGTCAAGTGGAGAAGGTTTCATTTTGACCACAGAGGACAAGCTCACGCATTATCTCGATGCCGTGACTACGCAGGTGAGCATATTTACAAAAGTGTTAGAGAATTCTAATCGAAAAGCGCGCAGAACCCGATTGAATCACAGTCAGTCCGCCTTGATTGACCGCTATTTTTTTGCATACTCAGATCTTACAGATTCCATTCGGGAATGGTAGATTCCTTGAACGCAGAGATAGCCCTCGGAACAGTGGCCAGCGTCCAAGATGGCGTGCGATGGCTTGGCTATACATACCTCTTTGTTCGAATGCAAAAGAACCCATTCCAGTACGGTAGGTGGGAGCTCTCATCTAGATTTCAATTGTCTCACTTGGGGAACACCGCAGGGATGTCGCGAGAAGCCCCTTCAGACGATCCTCAGCTTAGGCAGCAGCGGGAAAAGCTCATTATCATTGCAGCACGCCAGCTGGCGAAACTGTCCATGATTGACTTTGATGAGCCTAAGGGGACATTCACCATCAAAGACGTCGGACGAATCGCAGCCAAATACTACATTCGTCATCAGTCCATCGAAGTTTTTAGCTCGGCCTTCAGGCCCAGAATGACCGAGGCCGATATCCTTTCTATGCTCAGTAAGAGTACAGAGGTATAGTGTCTTCAGAAGGACGCAAGGTTGATGTTATTGATCTTGTGGTACAGTTCGATCAAATCCAAGTCAGGGAATCCGAGTTGAAGGAATTAGAGCTCCTGATTGGAAACATTCCCTGTGAAGTTCCGGTGAGCAGCATATATCTTTGTCCCGGGTGCTTATCGAACGATTGCACAGGGAGGCACGGATACTAGTCAAGGGAAGGTCAACATACTCCTGCAGGCCTACATCTCGAATCTTCCTATACAAGACTTCGCTCTGGTGTCTGATACTGCATATTCGGCGCAGAACGGCGGTCGTATCATCCGCGCCCTCCAAGAAATTGCGATCAGTCGGAAATGGGGTCATGTAACGGCTGGGCTCATGAGAATGAGTAAAGCCATCGAAAAGCGACTATGGCCATTCGACGAACCACTCAGGCAGTTTAGCTTGAAGCCGGAGATCATATTTGGTCTCGACCAGTCGAGGATGGAGTATCATCCGGCAGAACTTGCCGCCATGACCGCCGCCGACTTAGGAGAATTGATTAGGCTGAACGAACATCAGGGTCGGGCTCTGCTGACTGCAGCCAAACAGTTTCCCTCCGTTGAGCTCTCTACCTCTCTACGTCCTCTTGGTTCAGACATACTCAAGATTATCGTCACGGTGACCCGCACGTTCAATTGGAGTGCGAAGGTGCATGGCTCTGCGGAACCTTTCTGGTTGTGGGTTGAAGACCATGAAGGAAACAAGATACTGCAGTTCACGCATATCTTCCTTCGGGAGTCAACAGACGCTCTGGACGTCGAGTTCATAATCTCTATATCCGTGGATACTCCCCCGCCATCGGTAACGGTTTGCCTCGTCTCCGACAAATGGCTAGGAGCAGATAGCGAGCTACTCGTTCCACTGGAAGATCTGACCATGCCTGCTGCTTCTCACTTCCACACACAGCGGCTGGACGTCGGTTTCCTCCCTCGCTCAGCAATTCGACTTCCCGTACTAGACGACCTGTACTCATCTTACTTCCACGAGTTCAACGCCACTCAGACCCAGGTGTTTTGGAGTCTGATGAACACCAAGATGAATGTCTTGGTAGCCGCACCGGTGAGCTGCGGGAAATCACTTTTGGCACATCTGTCAATATGGTGCGTCACTCCCGCGTAAGTATTGGAAATGAAACTAACGACATTGTAAAGGAAAACCATTCTTCGGTCGTCGTCGCCCTCCTGGGCTCTTGTGGTTGCTCCAAGCAGGAGTGTGGCAACTAACACGTTGTCTGAACTGCGCGCAATATCTGGCGCTACTGGTGTTGGCGTCGAACACTCCACGGCTGCTACCCTTTTCAACCCGCCTAGGGGCAAATTAATCCGGGTAGCTACTGCCTCAGTCCTCCTAGAAAGCCTTCGAACCGCTCGCGCAACCCCAAACACGAAGTATCCCAGTATCATCTTGTGCGAGAACCTAGAACAACTAGACTCAACGTACGAACTCGCCCTCGCCTTGCTGAGACAAGCGACACAACACTCGCCATCACGATACATAGGAATTGCCAGTTCGCTCAACGATCCGACAGATCTAGCATCATGGTTAGAAGTCGACCCCACAGGGCTACACAGTTTCCTACCCAGAGACCGTGAGCAGTCACTCGCATGCTCCATCCAAACATATACCATCCCTCACTCCGGCGCACTCTTCAAGTCCCTCGCAAAACCCGTATATACCGCCATTCAGGGTAACCGTTTCGTCGAGTCCGGCATTGTTTTCGTCCCTTCGCGTGGACACTGCCACACCGTCGCACAGGACCTGATCACACAGCGCGCTCTGGACTCGGAAACGGAGCGAGGATTTCTCCCTGACACGGTGTCCCCGATATACGCCGAAGATTGTCTGGCAAGACTCCAGGATCCAACGCTGATGGATTACGTATCGCGCGGGGTTGGGATCTTCCATCACGGGATCTCAAAACCAGATCGTAACCTCATCCTTGAATTATTCACTGAAGGTACTATCAGGGTACTCATAGTCCCCCGCGAAGCCTGCTGGACTCTCCCTGTGCGAGCAGAGGTTGTCGTAGTAATGGCGACCCAATACGTCCACTTAGACCCCGACAAGTCCGAACGACAGCTGAAGGACTACACCCTCGTCGAGGTCGTACAGATGCAAAGCCGAGCCGTGCGGCAGAATGCGCCTGGACGGTTCGTGTTGTTCTGTCCGTCGGAATCTGGGGAGACGTTTAACAAGTTCTTAAACGACGATGGGTTGCCGTTGGAGTCGCAGTTGTTAGAGACGGATGTGTTGGAGGGATGGTATAGGGAAAAGAGGAAGGATGGGACGGTGAGGAACAAGCAGGATGGGATCGAGGCTCTGTCGTTCACGTTCCTCGCGAGACGGGTCGTCAGTAACCCGACTTACTACGACGTTCCGGCCAACAGCTCTCAAAACGAGGTATTGTCTCGCATCATTGACAGACTCGAAAGCGATTGATAGCTAGCATACGCGACAATGGTATAAACTCCTGTTCTCAATCAGCTCTCTGGGAACGTACACCCTCAAAAGAAACGTCAGATAAGAATGCTGCATAGGTGGTACAATATGAACGTATGATCGCAGAGACGAAGCAGTCAAGACAAACTTGAGGGTATCTAATGACACGGGGATCCGATGTCATCATGACAGCACCACCTGAATCACTGCACCTCCGCCAAAAACTCCTCGAAGAGCTGATCCACATGATACATGACCGCCAAGTGCCCACCATGCACAGTTGTCACCTTCGTGTTCTTGTAAACATTCGCCAAATACCTCGTCCAAGCCTCTGGGGCTTGTCGATCATCTGGACTCGTCGCCAACATCACAAGAGGACGAGAATGTTCCTCATCCAAAGCGTCGGGTCGGAATCCCCAGTCCGAGTGTAGAATAAAGCCAGTGAGCTTGAAACCCTCCCAAGACGTCGCCACACTGCGCGCGACATTTATTGCCATTCTCCTCTCTGTCTCCCCCTCTGCAATCCCCCGTTTCGCCCTCCACTTCGCATACTCTTCTTTTTCCGCTTCATCCATTTTGTCAAAAAGCAACCCACGCAGAAACTTCTCCGCGTTCTCCACCGTGGATACTTTCTTCACCATGCCGAGCTTGACGAGGTTAACGAAGAAGCGTTTGAAAGGCAACCATTGAGTGATGGGCGCGAGTAATATATAGTTGCTCCAATCCATGTGTTTGGCATAGTCCGTGCAGTAGCGGAAAGGCGCGATGGACCCCATGAGGAGTACGCCTTGAATACGGCGCCCATACGAAAACTTCTCGTACGGGGCTCCGTATAGCATCTGAGCAGGCACCGTGCCAAACGAACCACCAGCAACGTATAGCTTGATATCGTTCCCATTTTCTGGGTACAAGTGGTCAAGCAGCGCAGTCATGTCGCTCGTGAGGCAGTCGACGTATGATGTGGAAGGGGGTGGAGGAGAGGTATTTCCCCAACCAGGGAGCGTGGGGCATATTTGGTGGATGTTCTTGGACGTGATGACGGGGGAAGGGCGCGAGGTCTCGCCGATTGTGAAGGCGCCGTGGAGGTAGAGGAAGACGGTTGTGCTGGAGGGGTTTCCTGCAGTGGCGTATGCTAGTGTGCGACCACCGGCCAAGGAGAGCTTCTTCTCTTGTGTATCTGGTTCGCTCATGGTAAATGATGGAACCTTGAGCAGAGGGCGGCTGGTGCTTCGAGTCGACTTGACAAGTTCAGGTGCCAGTGGCATTTAAACCAAACCAAAGCCTCCAAGAGGAATGAGGGACTATGCGCAGCACCAAGCCATCTTTCTGACAATCTAAATGTCACCTTGATTTGTGCCGCTAGGAGGATAATGAGCCGCTCATGATAGGATAACGAGAGCACTTTCCGCAGTTTCTTAGAGATCTCCAGGGCCCCAGCCTGCGCCGCAGGACGAAGCTCAAGCCTGTCAGTGACGTGAGATGAAACCTTCCGACGCCACGGGAGAGTAGCTAAGACTAGTTATCGTAGTCACGGTGAACTAGTTGTGTTGGCTGTACTGAAGTATTGTTGATTGACGGATCTGATAGTGGACAGACCTTCTTAATTCAGCGCTGCCCGCTTAGCTCAGTGGTAGAGCGCGTCACTTGTAATGATGAGGTCGGTTGTTCAATCCAGCCAGTGGGCATTTTATGTTTTTGTAAACAAGATACCTGCCGGCGAAGTTCGGCCTTTAACTAGTACCTTTATGCCCCGTCCATAATCTCTCCCCAAAGCTCATCCATATAGTACCTCGGTGCCATATGTCCCCCCTCGATCTTCCTCATCCTCGCGCCCCTATAATGCTCCACAAGCCATCTCTGAAACACCTCCGGCGCCATATTATCCGCCTTCGCTCTCACCACAAGCACCGGCGGGCGTGTATGTTCTTCATCTAGCTCATCCGGATGGAATCCCCAATCGGCATGTCCGATGCTCGGGAGCATGCGGATGCCCGACCAGGTCGTAGCGACGCTCCGAACCGCCATCTCCGCCATCTCCCTCTCAGCCTGAGCTTGTGTGATCCCGTTCTCCCTGCACCAAACCTCGTACACCTCCCTCTCTTGAGAGTCCATGGCATCGACCACCGAAGTCCTCAACGCCCCCTCCGCCCTCTCAACGCTCTTAAACTGCGTCCCCATCATCCACGCCATCAACTTCGGTACCACCCCGAACCAATCCCACTTCACCACCGGCCCAGCAAAGACCCACCAAAGCCAATTGAGGTGTTTGTGGTACTCTGGGAAGTGCCGAAACGAGGGCACCGGGACGAGGAGCATCATCCCTTTGATGCAGCGGCCGAAGGGGAACTTGGTGTAAGGGGCCCCGTAGAGGATTTGCGCGGGCAGACTCCCGAACGAGGCGCCTGCGATGTACAGCTTCACCTCGCCTCGCTCTTCCTCCCCCGCGTCAGAGGGGTAAAAGTATTCGAGCAACGCACTCATGTCCCCCGTCACACAATCCGCATACTCCACGCCCTCAAGAGGAGCGGACGTCCGGCCCCAGCCGGGCAACGTAGGACAGATATAATGTACCGGTTTATCCGTGGACAGCATGAGCTTTGGAGGATGGGAGACATTGCCTATTGAGAATGAGCCGTGGAGGTATATGGCAACGGTTTTGCTGGATGGGGTACCGGCGTGGGTGTAGGCGAGGGTACGTCCTCCTGAGAGGGCAAGGTAGTGTTCTTCGGTACTCATGCTGGATTGGATTTGGGAGCTGGGGTGGATAGACGTACCGTACGTGGGGGTTATATGTGAGAGGAGGCGTTTTAGCTCTTGTACAGGAACACGCAGCGCGAGGTCTTGGTTTGTTCAGGGTCCCGGCGTTGCGTGCACTTCCGAAGGACATAGGGCGTCAAAGTTGTGCCAAGGAAGCTGTTGGTCTAAACGGTGGGACTGCGATCATTCCGCAGGATAGGTAACAAAGCAGCAGCATACGGCATCCACGTGGTGGACTGTGATCATTCCGCAGGGTAGGTAACAACGCAGCAGCATGTTGCGTTTTGCAATTGGCAAGGTTCCGCGGCCCACTAGATACGACATACACCTCTTTAGTTCACAAGCGCCCGGATTCGACAGGTTACACACGTCCGTGATTCACTTTCATTCATGCACCCCCTGCCCCTACTTCCCCTCCGCCTCCTTTCTAGCGGCCTTCTCAAATTCCACACAGTCCACAATCCTCCCCTCCCTCCTGCTCCTCTCCGCCGCAAACACCGTCAAATGGCTCTTCAAAACCTCCCCAATATCAGTACCCACAAGCCCCTGTTCCCCTCTCCTAACAGCCTCCACAAACGTCTTAATAAGCCCCAAATCCCCACCCCCATGTCCCCCACCCTCATTCGGTGGGTTCACGCGCGTCTTCGCCCCCGTCCTGAAATCAGTGATAGTGAAGGAAACCATGTCGCCAACTATTTCGCCGTGGGTGAAGTGCAGTCGTGTTTGGCGGTCGCATATGAGGGATGTGTAGGCTACCATTGTGAAGGACGCCGTTGCTCCAGAGGAGAATTCGATGTTGACTACTTGGTGATCGCATACGTCGTTGTCGGATTCGTAGACGCATTTTCCGTAGGGACCGGTACGCAGTGCGTCAGTTATGTTCTCGATGTCGGGGATGCCGTCTACGATGGTGCTCGCTGGCCAGTGGGTGTTTCCTTGAGAGACAGGATCGAGGTATACTGAGGATTTTGAGTGAGCACGTTTAGAAATAAGTGGGAGGCCGTTGCTGGAGACCCCACTCACTCTTCTTAGCGCTGTAAGGACAATCGCGTTCCATGGGGCACTCGAGGCACCGGGACGCGGACCCAGCAGCAGCAGGCTTCTTCTCTTTTTTGAAATGCTGCAGTGAGCCGAAGGAGGAGACGCGAGTCGGGGTAGCTGGGGAGAGCCAGTGACACAGGATGTCAATGTCGCTGGTAGAAGTGATGAGCGCGCAAGGGGAACGAGGCATAGTCAGGGTGACTCACTGGCAGCTCTTAGTCATGAGCGAGAAGGAGCTCTCGGATTCTTTGGACCATGCCCCGCGGACGTATGAGTGTGCGAAATGGTAGTAGCCTACCGGTTCGACGTGCACTGCGTTGACGAGTTCACCGAGCTGGCCGGAACGAACGACCTCTGTGAGGGCTCTGCTGTATGGCGAGTACCGTAGCACTGCAACGCCCGATGAATCACAAGTCGATCGCGCCTGGGGTAGGGATAACTCACCATGCCCCATCCCAAAGATGATCCCCGCCTCCTTGACAGCCTTCTCCATCTCCACACACTCCTGCAAACTCGTCGCCATCGGCTTCTCACACAGGATATGATACCCCTGCTTCGCAAACGCCAGCACCACCTCCTTATGCATCTGGTCCTGGACCGCTACGACGACCGCATCGGCAAGTCGCTTTCCGACAGTTTCGATGGTCTCTGCAGACGCTTTGAGGAGGTCCTGCCAAGTGTTGAAGACGAGGGTTGAGTCGACTGTATGGGCGGCCGCGAAGAGGGTGCGGGTTTTGAGGCGTGGTTCGGCGATTGCTACTACTTTGCATGATTGGGGAGAATTGAGGGCGAAGGCTGCGTAGCTCTGTGGGGACGAGGTGTGATGTAGTTGATAGGAGTATATGGGACTGAGAGACGGACCTTGCCACGTTGACCACAGCCGATGATGGCGAGAGTGATAGGTTCAGTAGTCGACGCAGAACCCATGTTTGTGACCTTGAGCTTGGAGTCGGAGGCCTCCCTCGACCATCGACTTTTTGTACTGTGAAACCAGGACATGTGATGGTGACTACGGTCCGACCGTCCTTTTTGACTTTTGACAGCAGCTGCCAGTGCCAGTGTTCATTGACCCACAACCAGTTGCAATTTGGGGGTCGGCAAATGTCAGGACTCGGGATCCCTGGTCCATGGCTATTCGTATGGAACACGTAGTACATGTAGTACACGTAGATGTGACTGTGTACGTAGCCCAGCACAGTGACCACAATGTTCGACGGACGCGTTGTAATTTCGTGGAGGTGAAGGATCGAACGCGTCTTCGGCTAATGACATGCCTCGTCTCCTACCACGTCTCCTCAAATCACTCAAAGAATCTCCCCTCACAGACCATCGTCCAAAATACATCGACATCTCAGGCGATGTTCCTCGTGTCAAAAGAAAGTCGCTATACCATCCCATACCCGAGGATGGAGTGTCCTTTGACCCAGCCGGACGGACACACTCCATTTTACTCGACCAGAACCCGATAACGAATAAGGGGGCCTTTACTAGGCATAAGACTCTACCACCAAGAGTACATGTTCCACTTGGGGAGGTGGTGCCTCGGGGCGTAGGACATGACGCCCCGAGGGCCATGTCTGCTGAAGAACGCGAGTGGTGGTCCAGTCCGTACCGTACGTCGCACTTCCTTTCAAACGATATCCCTTCTCTGGGTCTGAATCGATGCTAGTCAGGATGTTAAGCACTCCAATACGCCTCTGTAACGTGTCGAAAAGATATATGCCCTCTGGTACTGTTTCCTCTCAGTGTATTGTTCCTTGATGCATGAACCTCATCCTGCTTTACACCTCCAGACTTCTTAATCCGACTCGCTCCCCTCAGCCTACCCGTCCCTCGAGGTTCGCGCTCCATGCAAGTCCTCATGCCAGACGGCCTCGAACACCCCAAATACAACCGCCGCAAAGCACACATCGCTGCATATGTGACCTGCTGGAAAGACGTGGTTCAGAATATCGAACAACGAGGTGAGTGACGCGTATCTATTTCCCCTTCCCTTCGTCTTCGTTCCTGCCTCGTTGCGTACGCCGACAACAGATTACTAACAAGAATGAAAACAGGCAGCTTTCACCGCATAGCCACGAACTTGGTATTCTCCAAACACCTCCCCGCACAAATAAGCTGGCTCCTCCGTCTTCGGATCCTCCAAGAACTCGAGGTGCTATCCGATGCGCTCCATCGCAAGCGCCATCTCAGCCCGCCACATTACCCGTCACGCTCGAACTCGGACATGGATCCCCCTATCCTCCGCCGCCTAACCCGCGCCGAGTTCGCATCCTTCCGCGAGACAGGCGTCCTCCCCTACCCGGACGCAGTAGCAGTTCTTGTCGCACCCCCAGTCAATAGAAACTCGAAGACGAAGATCAGGCCTCAGCCTTCGCTCGAGCCTGAGCTCCCCAAGTCTGACGAAGCACCAGGTTTATGGTCGACCGCTCCTAGTAGTAGGAGACGGCTGCCCCCGCTTTCGACGATGCATGGCGTCGATGTGGGTGGTACGAGTGCTAGTGGCGATACGGGTGACGGTGCAGCAGCGGAAAGAGAGGAGGAAAAGGCAGAAGAAGATATAGAGAGGGATGGATCAGCACGTGACGACATCCCCCTCTCAACTTTCCTCCCAGACGCCCAAGTCCCGCTGTACAACGCCCTCGCGATGTTCCCCTCCGCCCCACACCGTGCAGCACTACACAAAGCGTTGTGTAAAGTATTAGATCGAGAGCGTCATTTCCGCGGGGGCGTGCGCGTCCGATCCGCACCCTCTCCGTCAGACGACAGCAACGAGGAAGGGCAAACGGAATCGGAATCGGAAACGAAGGGAGCGCGCAAGAAAGCCTCCGGCGACTCAAAAGCATCGCACGCATTCCTCCTCACCTCAAGCGCCGAAACCGTCTTACGAGCTGATACAGCGCCCCTGGCGATTGCGCTGTGGAGGCTGAGGATGTGGGAGGGGGATGCGTTTGCGGGTGGGGATGATGGGGACGATGGGGAGGGATGGGAGGTTGGGAAGAGGTGGAGGGTTGAGTATGCTGGGCGGATGCGGTGAGGGGTTATGGGTTGGACTTCGTATACCGTTGGTGGTGGCGTTGTTAATGGTACAGATCAATATTAATGCTCTCAGCTCACGGGACGAAGGGGACTGTGACATTACAGCAGGCGGAACTGCACTGATAAAGAAATAATCCCATTGGAACAAAACGACGGTTGCATTTATACAATCTGCTCCAGCTCGCGTGCATACACCAAGTTCGCGGCAATGAGCTTCTGCTTGGGAATCTCCGTCTGCTCGTCGTTCTTGCGCGCAAACTTGATGAGACCTGCGGTTAGATCTACTTGCCAGCCCCGCTGAGAAAACGAGTGCGAGTTCATTTCGTTAGTACGCGTGCACGTGGATGGGACTAGGGACTTACCTGCTGGGCGAACTTGAGAAGGTCGGATTGGGATGTGAAGAAGAGGAGCGTGGCGGCGTCTTTCAGAGGGAGGCTCTCGTATGCGGACTCTTCACAGCTCGCGATTTCGTTCCTATCCCATCCCATCAGTCAGCCATTAGCACACTCTTCCCTCCCCCTTCCAGAACGAAAAACGTCAACCACCCACCTAATAGTCCCCATCAAACTGTCCACAAAAAACCTGTACTCCTCCCTCGGCGCCTCCTCTCTCGCATTCCAGACTTTGCTGTAGCTCCCCTCCATCAACCACCTCTCGAGGTTCACGGGGTGCGCGATGTAGGGGTTCAACGCTGCTTGCGGGGGGAGGGACTCGAGGGTTGTGTGGAAATCTGCGATGCGGTTTTGGGTGAGGAGGCGGATCAGGTTGAGGCCGCGGAGGGGGTATTCGACGGGGGATTGAGGGATCGTCGATCTGCGTATAGTGGTTTTGGGAAAGGGGGGCTGGTTAATGGGAGAAGGTGGTGGAAGGAGGGAAGGGAAGGGATGACGTACCGGAAGTCAGTGTAGAACGTATGTAGCTGTGAGAAGTAGCGATCGAACGAAGGGACATCTTTCGTTCGTATACTCCAGAATGCACCGATCTCGAGGATTTCACCTGTAGGTTCCCCGTTGGGGTGTGCATCAGCCTCGAACCCACACACACACTCGGGAGGAGCTGGTGAACTTACGAACGACGAGTAGATCTTGTTGTTTTGATTGAGCAGTGGGTATGAGGAGACCTTTTTCTATCAGTCCGATCTTTCGATTTGGGTGGGGGTAAGTTGAGTGAGTAGGGACAGAATGTATCGTAGCTGACCTTGAGCTGTGCGAGCAAGGTACCGCATTTCTTGAGATCGCTCGGGCGTGCATTGAATGCACGCTGCAGGTCCTTGTATAGCATTCCTAGTTGTGGTTGTGGTGCTGCCATCGTCGTGGTTGTATAGAGAATTTGATGAGTTTCGTAGTACAGGTGCCAGTACAAGGCAAGTGTTAGTATTACGCGTCGAGACGCGTCAGCCAGATTCAGCCACAGCCAACCTAAGCTCCTCTTGCATTTCCACCATCTCATATTATCATCACAACCACCAACGCTAACGACGACCAGCAAACAACCGCACGAAACATGGATCGCATCGACATGAACAGACTGAAAAGTGGCGAGGTTAATCTCGGTGTATGTACCCCATCTCACCACTCATAACCATTGGCCTGTAATGCATACCGACATCCTAACCACTTAACGCACCTCCCAGACCTCGATCATGGCCGTCCAATTCGACAAAGGCGTCGTCATTGGTGCTGACAGTCGTACCACCACAGGAAGCTACATCGTGCGTTCCCCCCCTCGTACCCGTAGTACCCGAGACTGACCTGCATTGAATCTGTAAACCGGTGGTCATAAATGATACAGGCCAACCGCGTAACAGACAAACTGACACACGTCCACGATCGTATATATTGTTGTCGGTCTGGGTCGGCGGCTGATACGCAGGCTGTGGCTGATATCGTGCACTATCATCTCCAGCTCTATACGTGCGTCATCTATCTCCTCGCTTCATACCCCCTCCCCCCGAGCCTCACTCAAACCATTCACCGCCCGCGAATGCTAACCCCCTCTTCGGTCCACCCAGACAAATCCACAACTCCCCGCCCCCCGTCTCAACAGCAGCAGGCACCTTCCAAACCCTCTGCTACGACAACAAAGACGCGCTCTCCGCCGGCATCATCGTCGCAGGCTGGGACAAAGAAGTCGGTCCCTCCGTGTACAACATCCCGCTCGGCGGCGGGCTCTTCCGCCAACCCTGGGCAATCGGAGGTAGCGGGTCGACGTATGTGTATGGGTATTGTGATGCGACGTATCAGGAGGGATGGGGGAGGGAGGAGACGGTCGAGTTTGTCAAGAATAGTGGGTTTTATCTTTAATTACCTTTTCTATTCTTGGTCTGATGGTCTAATCTCTTCTATAGCCCTCGCACTCGCCATGTCCCGCGATGGCTCCTCAGGAGGTGTCATCCGTATGTGCGTCATCACCGAAGAAGGCGTCGAGAGACTGTTCGTACCAGGCGACCAACTACCCAGGTTTTGGGAAGGTAAAGAGGTGCTACCTGCACCTACTACTTCCAAGAGCGCTCTGGAGAATGTGGGTGTACCGATGGCTGTAGAGTAGAATTTTGTACATGTTCTGCATACGACAAAACAGGAATTCTGAAGCTTGACATTGCGAACATCGTGAGCAAAGCAGATCGATGTATTTCCGATCGTTTTCATTCGTGCTAGAACATGGCCTTCATGAAACAGAGTACAGAAGAAGAAAAGTCGCATTAAACAATGTTTGTGTCGGTACTACACAGTGCGTTACTCGAACGTCTCCAATGCCTCCTTTGCCTTTTGTTCGGCCTCGGCGAGGAGATCCGCTGGTACGGGTACGTGCAGCCCGTTGGTCTCGTCGCCTACCCATGACATCTCAAGCTCGAATTCCTTCTCTTTGTTGTCGTCGTGGACGAGGTATATTCTGTTGAGGGTTGAAGTGGGTTAGTGCCTACACGTCGGAAGGGAACAAAGGGAGAGAATGTACATTCTAGCAGCTTCTATGACCGCTTCTCGCGTCGAGAGCTCCGCAAGCTTCAATTTCTCCAGTTCAGTCTTGGCCAACTGTCGTCCCTTGCCTACAGCTGCGCCATGGTACCCCTGCATCACACCAAAGAACGTACGTCAGCACCCCCGCAATGTCAGTACGAAGGAAGAAACACACCAAACAAACGCCACTGGGCTCGACGACATACAACGACGGTCCGCTCTTATCAACCCCACCAAAGATGGTGCTGATACCGAACGGACGGACGGAGGAGTAGAGAGTGTATGCTTGTGCGTACATCGCTAAACGGTCTGAGAGGGCCTATTGACGCGTAGACGAAGTGATATCAGTCAGTGGGAAAGAGAGGGGCTGAATGATGAGACCAGGGCACCTTGACAGTAACTTGCTCTCTCCACATTTTACGGATATTGGCACCTTCTTCACGGGCTCTGTTTGAGATGTTGCGGCCGTCTGCTAGGAGACCTGCGGTAGCCTGTGCGTTCACAGGTTAAGAGTAGCATGAGGATGAGGACTGACGATCTCACCATGCCTATGTGTCTATCTATGGTCTGAATACGCCTGTTGGCACCCGGTACAAGAAGTTTGGAGTGTACGAGTTTCTCGACTGCGAGTACGACGCCATCCTTGACACGGAGGCCGATCGCGGTGCTGTTCGGAGATCAGTGGGGACGGTCAAGTGAGGTGATGCAGCGGTGGAACGTACCCCGAGTTCTCGACGGCCTTGTTAGCATATTCGACCTGTGTTAATTAGGATCAGGTAATGAGTGACAGGATGAGTAGTAGTGAATGACTGACCTGGAATATGCGGCCATCTGGGGAGTAAGTGCTAGCTGATAGATCGTAGCCTGTTCCGATAGAAGTCATCGTAGTTCAAATGCAAGGATCAGGACGAGTAACAGATTCAAAGGGGGAGATGATGGTACGCGCAAGCTAGAGGCGCGTCAGCGTGGGAAATATGAACCGAACCGAGCCAGACGCGAAAGACAGTGAACCAGTTTGGTTACTTGACATTGTCCGAGTCCTCCTAGAGGTACTACTAGTACTTACTACTAGTACTGCTATCAAGTGCTATTACCAGTCGTGTTCAGTCATGACGCAAGATGACTGGTCAACTCTACTCGAAGGTCATCCTATATTCGATCACAGTCAAATCAAGGAGGAGCATCTCGAACTATCTACTAATACTCTGAGGAGGTCTGTCACAGACGATGAAGATGTCGAGGGCTACTCGCTGTCGGGCAGACGTCAGGTCATGGCGTTGAAAGATGCAGACCTTATCGTTGCTGCTGGCACCCAACTCAGGATAACCTCACTCACTGACACAAAACTTGGAAGGACAACTAACAAGTCCTACAAGGTGCGCCCACATGCTCGTCATTCCATGTATAATGCTCACCGTCATCCCTAGATCCTCAATGTCCCAATCGTTGACTTTGAAGTCCATCAGTTGGCTCAAAATCCGAGCGGAAAGCTGCTTGCTGTTGCAGGTGCTTACCAGGTCGTCGTAGTCGTCCTTCCTCGTCCCGGTTATTCAAAGCTTGTATCCTCATCAGTCGACTGCAAGTACGTGTGGTCCCCGTGTGCTATATACCTCACGTCTAATCATTATACAGAGCCGTTCACGTGGGTCAGTTCTACCATGGAACACGATCCTCTCCACCCATTGCCAAAATCGAATGGCACCCCTGGGGCGAAGCAGGATCAACACTCATGGTAATGACCGTCGACGGAAAGCTCAGGTGCGCAGCCCATACACTCCCTTCAACTCCCACTTACTCCGTCCCATAAACAGAGAATACGACATCTCAGTCGACACCGAAGAACCCCAACAAGTCCTCTCTTTCATCCCCGAGAAAAAATCAAAATCATTTCTCGCTCAAGACCCTGCAGAACGCGAAGTCACCTCCTTTACTCTCGGAAAGGGAAAAGCGGACTGGGGACCGTTGACCGTTTATGCTTTGACGCGCTCGGGGGATATATATACTATTTGTCCGTACATGCCAAGGAACGCGTGAGTGGTCTCTTGTCGTCCTGGCGGTTCTGTCGCAGCGCTGACGCTCGATAACCAACACGCAGCTCCATTCCCTCTTCATACATCCACGCCCTCGAATGTTTTATAGCCGCAAAGCAAGAATTCCTCTCCCAATCTCCCCCTTCCGTATCCCCTTCAACACCCACCGCCACCACCACCACCACATCCCTCTCAACAGTATACGACTACCAACGCAAATACATCTCCGCACTCCTCAAACAACTCCCACCAGGAACCTCCTTCCCGGCGTCCTCCAGACCCGTCCCGATGCACCCCCCACATACCATCAAAACACAAGCCTTGAGACAGGGGCCGTTTTTACTCCAGCCTTCGCCGCGTACGATCGAGGGAAGCGAGGGAGGAGATGCATGCGATATCGTGTATTTGGCGTTTGTAGATGATGCCGGCGCGGAGGATGTAGAAGGAGAGGAGGGAGGGGAGGGAGAGAGGCTAGGGATTGTGCTTGTTACATATCAGGACGGGAAGGTGGATGTTTGTTTGGATGTCGAGAAAGTTGAGGCGAGGTGGGAGAGTAAACAGGTGCGTGCGCGCGTTTTATTATCCTTTCTCGCCCTTCGTTTTTTCGTGACCCATACAGCGCGAATAGGGGCTGGTTGCTAACACCCACCCCCTCAGATGCAGGGAAAAAACGAAGCCCTTCCCATGCTCGCAGTCTACGAATCTATCGACCTCGGGATCGTCTCAATGCTCAAAACACCCTCCACCTCCCCCTCGAACCTCCTCGAGCTCTTGCAAGCCAATCATCCCGTCCTTCTCCCCGACCCGATACACGATGACACTATCTACGTTTCTCATGCGTTTGGGGTCCATTCGCTCGAATTTGGTGAGATGTTGCAGTGTCTTGCGGGGGCGCTAAGAGAGGAGGACGACGGGGATGGGGCGCTGGGCAAAGCTATCGGGAGAGAGACGGGGACGTGTGTTACGGGGCTATTGAATACCTTTTCTTTCCAGAGGCAGTAAGCATGCTATCATTGGGGATATGCGACGTATTTTTCTTTTGCTAACCCCGCTCCAGATGCTCGAATCCGGTAATAGCGACCTGCGTACCGAACGACGTCTATCTCTCTTACAGCATCCTAATCCTAACCTCTGTCTTCCGAATTAACTGTTTCCCCCTTAACCTCCGGACTGACCTCACGCATGCCCTCACGCACTCACAAGCCGCTCACGAGTCTAAACTCTCTCTCACTTCCACCTCCGCGCCTGCCTCCAACGCGCTCACCACGGCCTCAACATCGAAAGCCCCGGAGAGCGCAGACGACAACATCCTGGTACCCCTCCCCGGTCCCCCAGCCTATATATCCCTCCTCTCCCCCAACCCATTCACCCCACCCCCCGTCCTATCCCGCCCCGCCCCCCTCCCACACCTCTCCAACGCCTCCTCCAGCCCCACCAACCGCACCGAGTTCATGCTCACCCCCGACACCCTCCGCTTCCTCGGCCAAACCGTGACAAGCCTCACAAACCGCATCCACGAAGCGATAGTCGCGCACAAGGAGTGTGTGGACCGCGTTGGGGTGCAGGGGGCCGAGTGGCGGAGGCTGGTGGGGAGCGTTGGAGAGATGCGGGTGCTGTTGTCGGGCCTTCGGGCGCGGGTTTCGGGGGGCACGGACGGTGATGGGGGAGAGGGAGGACGGGGGGACGAAGAGGGGATACAAGGCAGGATTGAACGCATCAAGGACCGGCATCGCGAGTTGATGGCGCGCGCGGATCGGGTGCTGCAGGTTCTGAGGGCGGGTGCGAACCCGGAGCTTAGCGAGTATGAGACGAGGTGGTTCGAGGAGCTGGGGAGGATGAAGGCGGAGGTGGTGGGGGCTGGACGGTATGATGAGGGGTCGTTGGGTGCTAGGACTAAGTTGGTGAGTTCGCGCTTGAGTCTCTTAGTTATTTATTTATTTTGGGGGGTGTCCTGCTCCTTTTTGGCGTTTACTAATGGTGGTTGCACAGCTCAAGCGAGAATACGGGCGTATTTTACCGGGATTGAAGGATGTGGTCGCGAAAGAAGAACAAAGGAGGAAATGGCTCGCTGAAAACGCACAAACACTTGGCGTCTCACAGGCGTTTGAGCTCGGGGAACGGTCCATCGCCGAGTACGTCTGTCCCCCTCTCCTCCCCCACGTCCTTCCTTCCTCCAAGTTAGGAGGGAAGAATCCTGTGACACCCTTGTGCTGACCTCATCCCGTTTCTTGCACCCGTCCCAGGAAAATCAAACTTGCAGAGCTGGAGAAGGAAATCATACAGATGGCTTCGAAGCTGGAGATTTCGATTGGTCGACCACCGTCTCAACGAGACAAGTCGGATGAGTATGATGGTAGTAATCAGTAACTCCCGATTGTACTGCTTATGTTGCTGCTTGATGTATTGGCTTGGCTTGCGCGACTCTTTTGCCTTGCGTATAAGGTCCCATCATATAATTTATACATATGTTGCTGGGTATGAAAAGGTATAAATAATGTGGTATCCAATACAAGATGTACAAAAATCGAGATACTTCGATTGCGGATCTTGGGCACCGAGTCCATATAATATGGACTCAAACCTTCGACTGTCCCCCCCTCCTCCCTACACAAAACCTAAGACTGCCAGGCGTCTGGGGCTGCCACTTCCAAATAGTAGAAAACGAATATAAAACGACGCTCACGCTCATCGCTATGAGAACGAATATGCCTATGACTGCCCATGCCGTTCCTGTCGTTAGACCACCCCCCAAATTCGAGTTCGAGTTGGGGTTGGAACCGGACGAGGCGTTGGGCGGCAAGACGTCCTCGAGCGTGTATGCGATTATGGAAGCTGTGAAAGTGAGGATTGCCCAGACGAGCAGGACGGGTGGGAGGCTCAAAAGTGTGGCGTGGCCGTCAAGACCAATGGAATGCTCTGCATTATGCATGTAAGAAAACTATATTATAGCAGAACGAAGAATAGGAATCGAACGATCAGAATGTAGCTATATCCGGTATGGAAGACAGGGGCCTACCGAAGCGGTTGTTGTCGTGTTTGTCTGGTGTCGCCAGATACAGAATACGCCGACTATGATGCTACCTAGAGAGAAGAGAGTGGCGAGTATACAGGCAAAGAGACTGCCTGGGCCGATGTTGGGGACGGCAAGGAAGCTGACAGTTGCTCTGAGGGTGCAGGGGTAGAAATCTTCTGTGAACACGATCTCATCCCGTGGACTATTTACTTACGAGAGCAACACAGTAGCCTGAAGGTAGAAGATCAGTCTAGGTCGACTGAACAGCAATGATACCGCTCACGATCAAAAGAAAGTTTGAGTACTCCTGTACGAGGCGAGCAATATAGGCGTCCCAAGTCTTTTGAACATTCGCGAGGCGACCCTTATACGTCCTCGCGGATTTGACATGGACCATATACGTCCACGGAATCCCAAAGCACAGAACGACGATGATGGTGTTCATGAGCTTATCCATGAACAGAGACCGATGCCTCGGCGGCGCCTGCGGTCCCCGAAGGCTTTGGGGCTTGCTTCGGAACTCGCGGCCTTGTTTTTCAGTGAATTTAGCATAGTTTTCTCCCACGCGAAAGCTGTCTTTTGTGACGAGGTTAGAAAACAAGGTTGGGTTGACATGTCTGGTTCTCGGCGACCTACAGACTTCTTCTAGAATCCATGCGAGAAAGACCGTTTTTGATGGTGACGAGCCAGAGTATACTGATATCACTTTAGCGACGGGGCTGGCCGTGGTAACAATGACTCACTATTTGAATGTTGGAGGAGACGCAGAAGCTCTTCGCATTCTTCTTTAGAGAATGGAACTGTACTGCTAGCCCCAGAAACAAGGTTATCCGTCTAGACAGAAACTCATCAGATTTAATAAATAGCTTGGGAAACTGCCCCTACGAAGTACCAGACAAGTGCATCGACTGCATCCTGTAGTGCATTACTAGGTGTGGGCATATGGACTGGATAGCGGCTCATGTAATTCCAGTAGTGCTTTCGTGCGCGGTAGACTTCGGATTGTATGACAGTCAACAACGGCATTCAACTGCTGCGGCCGCGCTAAACACGCACTTTGAACAGGGCCCAACAAGGGGACGTTCTTGCTCTGAACTTCAGCCAGGTCATGAGACGCAAGCAAATGCTTGTGATTGATGGCCAAATAATCGAAAGGAACAGGC
Source organism: Hydnomerulius pinastri MD-312 (assembly GCA_000827185.1). Classification (NCBI taxonomy): domain Eukaryota; kingdom Fungi; phylum Basidiomycota; class Agaricomycetes; order Boletales; genus Leucogyrophana; species Leucogyrophana pinastri. The sequence goes on from KN839835.1 coordinate 1,330,483, forward strand.
TTCGAAGATAGTCCGTGCAATCTAATCTCTAGCTCACCCTCGGTGTCATCACAGGTATAGTGCGGTATCTTCTCCATCACGATCTCGTATACGTGTGGATCGCGGATGTCTTCGACCGACACGATCCGTAATTCAGGGTGGAAGAAGTATAGCCATCCTTGGGGGTGGACGCACTCTATCCACGGTGGAGGTAGGGTCGTCCTAGGGAAGTCAAGATAGAGGTCGGTTGCAGTTCAAATGCAAGGTTAAGATGGTATAGTACTCACGGGTTATCGGACGAAAGCGTCGTCGAGCGTGACGATGGACCACCCATTAATGCACGGGGCTGCTCCGAGTCGAAAGGTGACGAAGGCATTGTCTAAAGACAAAACCAAGGTACGGTGGGACCAGCCTGAGTATGGTAACTCTGCTTATAGCGTGGTGTATGCTGGCCGTATGGGCCACTGGGGGAACAAAGTGTTATTAACTGGGTCAGATCAAAGAAGAGCAATCGCTGTCGTTATTTATGTCTGATCAGGGACAGCGTCGTCGAGGGCTGTGAAGCATCTCGACATTGTGTCCACGGTGTCAAATGATGATCTTCTCTGGTGCCAGTGCGGTGCTGACATCGAGAACATTGTGGCGCGTGAACAAGCGAAAGCGGCGCGGCGTCTCCCAACTCTGGCATAAGAAGCGACCAGCGATATCGATCGTCCAACTGGCACTGCGGCACCGGCATCATCACTGACGAAGACAACGATGAGCGCCTTTGGGAACAACCAAGGAAGTGCGACAGGTGGTAATATTTTTGGGAACACTGGAGCTGCTGGAACTGGGACGAACAGCGGCACAACAGCAAACCCACCCAGCATCTTTGGAGGCGGTAGTGGAACTAGCATTTTTGGCAACCCTCCAGCCCCAGGGACCAGCATCTTCGGCAAGCCGCTCACTACACCTACTGCTGGAACCTCATCCGCTGCACCCAGTTTGTTCGGTGGCTCAGCTGCAGCACCAGCAACGACTGGCGCAACCAACCCTGGTTCTTCCTTCTTTGCGACTCCGCCTGCAACAGCCTCTTCTCAGACCGCAAGCTTGTTCGGGAATGCTGGGACAGCTGCTGGTTCTTCAACTGCTCCAAAACCCGGCTTATTTGCACCCTTGACCTCAAACGCACCCTCAACATCAACACCAACACAACCTACGAGTGCATTTGGAGGACAGAGTTTGTTCGGCCAAAAACCTGCAGAATCTTCCGCATCAAAACCTGCATCAAGCTGTGAGTTTACTGCGATCGATCTCCTGTATGGCTTATTGACATGCCATGTAGTCTTTGCCACTCCCCCCGCCACAACAGGTACAACCTCAGGTGAGTCAGTTTGCCGTAGCGTTGAAGTACTTCCACCAATGCCATTCATCAGCCGGAACTACAGGGTCAACCTTACCTGGAGGTTCGTTGTTTGGAAATCTGCCCAAGCCAGGCGATGCTGCCTCTGGAACGAGTACACCAGCCGCAGGATCAACACCAGCTGGCGGAAACCTGTTCGGAGGTAGCCTATTTGGAAAAAAACCAGAGGGTACTCCAGCAGCATCTACACCTACTTCCACGAGTCCAGCACCTCCGTCTGCATTCTCTCTGGGTGGTACCTCCTCAACTTCAGGTGAGCGTTCCTCTTGCATATCGAAATATCTACTCAAACGGCGCTGCAGGGACCACCGGAGGCTCCCTGTTCGGAAACCTGCCCAAGCTAGGCGAGACTGCATCTGGGACCGCAACTCCAGCTGCTGGCTCAACTGGTGGGGGTCTATTCAGTGGTGGTTTATTCGGCCAGAAGCCGGGTACTCCAGCGCCTGCAACTTCAACCACAAGCGCGACTAAGGACGCTCCGCCTGCATCAACGACTGGTATGTCATACCTGGCATTACCCGCCCACACGAGTTGACTCGATGACGTGATGTATAGCTGCCCCTGCTGGTAGTTTGTTTGGTACTGCGCCAAAAACCGACAGCACAGAGAAGAAAGACGCTGCTCCAGGTATCCTATCCGCTCTCAAACGTTCTCTGGGCTCGTATCTCATGCGTTGACATCAGCTGCTACATCGACATTTAGCTTATTCGGAAACAAAGATGCATCCTCAGAAAAGAAGGACGCAACACCTGGTAAGTTTATATTGCTGTCTGGCTATAAACACGCTCATTTTAACATACCAGTGCCCCCGAGTCTCTTTGGGACCAAACCGGCCACCACGTCGGGCACGTCCACAACTGGTGAATATCAACACTACACAGGCTGATTTTGCAGTTTGCTGATCATCATGGTCCGCAGCTCCTTTAGGGACCTCGAGCTTGGCGCCGAAGGATGGTGATAGACCAAAAGATGGTTTGTGGAGCTCCTGACATTTATTAACTTATTGACCCTTGATCTTCCTAGCGGCTCCTCTAGGTAGCGTTATCGCCGTGCCCCCTCCGTCGGTTCTGAGAGGCAAGACGATCGAAGAAATCGTTAACAAGTGGTCGTCTGATCTTGAAAGTCATGTACGGGAGTTCAACAAATTCGCTGGAGAAGTCGCTGTTTGGGACCGTGCTCTGATGGAAAATGGAAATAACGTAAGTCCCTGCTATCAAGTCAATTATACAACCGTCCGTACGTGAAAACGCTGATATTGATTCCAGCTTGCGGCGATATACAGCCACGTCCTAGCTGTCGAACGGGAGCAGAGTGACATCGAACAATCACTTGACCATATCGAGCAACAGCAAAAGGATCTCTCCTCTACATTAGACGCCTATGAACGATCAGCTGAGGAGATTCTAGGCGGTCAAGGGGGCAGCCTCCGAGCACTTGACACCGGGCCCGCTGACACGGAGCGCGACAAAAAGTAAGTCCAATTTCCTTTCGAGACCAGGCTGTTCTGTGTTCTGCCAAGAAGTTCCATCAGACCGTAACTGACAACATCTCATTTCCGCTTTGCGGCTCATTGTAGCTACATGCTCGCCACTGAACTGCATGCCCATCTGGACGACTTGTCAGGATCTCTTACGCAGATGATCGATTCGGTCAACGCCCTATCGCTGACGCCAGCCGGTAGTGCCCAAAATGGCGAAGATCCCATGGTCCAGATTTCGCAGATCCTGAGCAGCCATTTAGAGAGCTTACAGTGGATCGATGGTGCCGCGCGTGAGGTCGAGGGCAAGGTCACGGAGGTGGAGAGAAGGGTGCGAGATGCAGGTATGAATGGTGCCTTGGGGAATAGCACGACTAAGCAAAGGGGCTTTGGGCTGTCTCGGTGATTACCTTGAACCGAGGATTCGTTTTGAGTTTCACCGCGGAATCCGTGTTTGTCTACGTGCGTGTGTATGGTTTCGTGCCCCTTGTGAACATGACATGCGGTCGCTCGCGTGATCGAGGTGGCGTTATGCTCGTCCACGTTGATCGGTTTTTGTCAGCTTGTACGATGTAAAATGTTCAACCATGCAATAGTACTTATTGATGATGACATGAAAGGGGAAATGCAATATTGCACGTCAACTGTCCCATTCGCATGATATGGATCTAAGTAGAGGGTAAGGGTGAACGTGGAGAAGAAAAGTGATAGGTTCGTGTCATTAAGTACGTTCAACTACTGCAGACCTTGTAGGGTGTTATGGATACATTTCTAATGATGCCCAGCACCGATGCTGCGATATATTGTATCTCGTAGGTAATTCCTTGTGCGGATGTAGTGTGGTGATGGTTGTAGTGGGTCGTCAACGTGCGCGCTCTCAATCAATGCGAGGCCAGGTCCAGGTCCCTATCGGGTCAAGGAACTTCGTGCCCGAATGCTCTCGCCGGCGTAGTATATCCAAACAGGGAACGGGATTCCGATGACGATGGCGAGGCCTGCGAGCAAAGAGTTGCCGCCGCCGTAACCAAGCTTAGCATACATCTGCTCTCCGAACAGTGGGAAAGCGAATCCTAAAATAGACCGGAACACCTGAAACGACCGGTGAGCAACCACGAATGACGAGAGGACGCGGAGCGACGTACAGAAGCGGCGGCAAGAGCGCTGGCAGCATATGTGAAAGTATCGACGAGGTATAATTGGATCGGGAGGCTGCGAATTGTTGTCATCAGCAAATCTGTGTCACATCAAAAGAGACGGAAACCGCGCACAAAGTAGTCATCAACCCAAAGCCAAAGATCCCCGTTCCAATAATAGGCATCATCCAGTGAATATGCGCTTGAGCTGACCAACCATACCAGCTAGTGCACGAGTTTAGGGAACAGGAATTGGATGTATTTGAGAAACTCGCTTACAATAATCCGATGGGAACAAAGAAGGAGCCAAAAATGAGCGCCGGGACGCGCATTTCGGGCTTCCCTTTGCCTCCATTCTTAGCGGCCAACTGATGGTGAAATTAGCTAGAGATTGTGAGGTGGATGACGAAGTCGTACGTGAAGGTATATCTTGTCGGAAATTTTGGCACCAAATACGGTGGCAAGCAGGAAACCAAGTCCAAGTCCGATATATGCCAAACCGCCAATACCGACGTTAAAGTGGTAAACCTCGGAAAAGAGGTCTGAAAGGAACATAAACACCTCCAGTGAGAGCACATTTGAACCAAAACGCACCTGGGAATGTAGCGAACATGAGGTAGTAGATTCCTGTTCAGCACGAGCGTTAGCCTTAGCGTTACTACGACTTCCTCTTGTCACCACTGACCATACATCCTGGAAAGGAGTCAGCTTAATGAGCTTAGGCGACTGAGGGCAGATGACGCTTACAGAGCCATGTATAAACTAAGAACGAAGCAAACGAAACTTCGCGTGAGCAGTATCACAGGTCGCGAAAGATTTATCCAGAGGTAGTTCAATTTGCTGGTGTGGTGGAGCGTAAGATTTGGATGCGTTGCAGCCGCCTTCTCAGGATCTGCAGCGAGTTTGTCGCGTTGCAAACGGATGACAGGGGCATATGTCTCCCTCAAAAGAGGGATTGCCACGGCCGCGGCAGCACCGCAAAGCCCAACGATGACGTAAAAGACATACTGTATGCCGACTGACTGGGCGATGAACCCACCCATTATCGGTCCAATTGCTGGGCCTACAACCTACACGTTAGTTTTGCGATACAACAGCACGAAACTGGACGCTTACCGATCAGAGGACCTAGACTGTACAGAGCCATTGCAGATGCACGGTCACGCTCCGAGAAAAGGTCACCTATACACCCCCCACCGCACGCAATAGGTGCACTGCCGGCAAACCCAGCTATGGTTGAACGTGTTTAGACCGCTAAGAAACCGCGATGGCTCAGGTAATTACTACGCACATAGAAAACGGAAGGCGATGAACGAGTTTGTGTTTGGTGCCAGGGCACAACCCAGGTTGAAAACTAAGAAGAACAGATTCCCGATATGCAGGACCTAGATACTGTCAGGTAATGCTTCTACAATTTTTGAATGCCGACTGACCCATACACGACCATACATTTCCGACAGCGGGGCCAAAAACAGGGGCCCTATGGCAAACGATATCAAGAATACGCTAAGCGTAAGTGCGATGATGGTAGGGTTCGTGATGCCGTATTTCATGGCGAGATCAGGTAGACCAGGAGCCATCATAGAACTGGCCAGTGGAGTGACAAACGTGTAGAACGACACCTTCGGGTGTCGATCAGTACACATTCGACCGAGCAGCAGGGAGGAATACTCACTAGGGCAGTGGCAGTCCACTTTTTAGCTGAAGACCAATTGCGTGGGTTGATTGGGTCATGCTCCCAGTCGTCCTCGATGTTTTCTATTTCGTCCTCAACCTTGTCGTCGGGGATTGCGGACTGCCCTTCACCTCCCGTCGGCAAGGGCGCGGGCTCGCTCATTGGGGCATTGTCAGGGACGTGAGTAGCAGAGGTGGAGACTGAGAGAGTTTCCGGTGATGTCTGAAGCTCCTGGCTCGACATTGAGCGCCCGGGATTCTGCTAATGTAGCGAGAGGTGATGAAACGAGGTCAAGCGGGGGCCATCACAAAGAGTGCGAAAGTTCTTATATAGCACATGGCTCGCCCGGTGACAGAGTTGACATGACCATACTATACCCTCGATATGATAACAGTCGATTACGCTCAACTATCATATTAAGTGAGCCGAACATGTGGGGATAGCGCACATTTGCGAGCATGTTTTACCCTCAAATCATGTAGGCCTCAAAATATAACTTACCATCATCTCGGCCTTGCGGCGTCCCTACAGCACTATGAATTATGAGACGTTTGTTAGCCTGCTGTACCGCCAAGGGGCAAGTTCCCAGCACTCGCTACTAGTTTACTCTCAGCAGAGATGACCCACCACATTAGGTCGGCCCGGCTAACATCATGTCATCTTATGACTATCCCCCGTCGCGGCCTTTTAATCCGAGATCTCATCGTGGACCGCGGTCGACCGCAGGCAACGGCCCTGAGCCGCACCTAATTGAGCCCGAGAACAACTCCGAGAGTCCGAGTTCAACTTACCACTGATACAGCTGACACTCACCATTAAGATTGTAGGGAGATCATTGATGCGTATGGATGGCTGCGGGGTAGTTGGCCCAACAGCACAACATCCCCACTGATCTTCCTTTAGAAGCACCTGAACGAGGCTGCAGCTGTGTGTTCCTTGGCTGAACATTCAACAGTCATATCGCCCACTTTGATCATCAGCTCATGTTCGCATATCTGAGTGATATCCGAAAAATCCGATGGCCACCGGTATCCAGAAAACTAACACAAGTTCAAGATTCTTACCCGCTGGGTCATACCTGGTCATTCCCACAATTTCCCAGTGATGGGAGAAGTAAGAATTAAAGACGGTCGTCAGGATGGTACTCATAAAGTAAAACAACAAGAAGATATCGGCAGCCACCAGCCTCATCTACACGACACTGTACCGCCCTGCTGTCGCACTTGGGTTTCGCATCTCCGCCTGTAAAGCTGCAGCAGAAGCTTCGATGAGAAGGCGCTTGATCTCCCGAACCGCTTGCTCGACCTAAACGGAGACGAGTATTAAGCTTGTGTCATAGCCTGAAACGCCAACAATGTTTACGTACCCTGTATTCCTCGTTCGACTCGACAAGTAGGTGAAGCTTTGGTGGACCCTCTGCAGGTGGCTCCTTTCCGGTGTCGTAATAGATACCTGTTCTACGTAAGTTGACCGATCAGGCAGGATATCAGCTTAATTAACTTACCTTTGTTGGTAACCGAGGCACCCGTCATGTCGATGAGCTGGCGTCAACCCGTCAGCTGTTATTCGCAACCGCAGTTGTGAGGACATACCTGAACCATAGTCTCCTTGTTGGTAACCCTCCACCTCGCTTTTTGGGGATAGTCGTTGATGGGTATAATTGCGTGGAAGTCTGTGGAATCCGGATTGACCTTTCTGCCGCCGCTCTCCTCGTGCTGTATCTGAGACTGAAGAACGAGTTTCATAGCCTTCAGCTGGGCATTGAGCTTGGCTACGACACTGAGAGCTTGTTTCTGAGCAGGTGAGTCCTTCCCCGCGCGATTGGCCGCGTCCTGTGCGGTCTTGATCTGCGCTTGAACCTTCTCCTCTTCCTTGGCGTGAGCAAGCCGCCGTGCAGCTGCCGCGGCTCCAGCAACACCCAAAAGTCCCTTTGATGAGTCTGGAGCGGGACCACGTTTGATCTCGACTTTGAAGTTACCAAAAGTCATATCATCGCCACCACTGTTAGTGCCAGCAGCAGCAGCAGCAGCCGTCGTCTTCTGAGTTTCTTCTGTCTTCTCTTCTTCGGGCTCGCCGTAAGCTTTGCGTTCTGCGCGATCCTTGGCTTCTCGCTCTTTGTCAAGACGATCCAGGCCCTTTCCACCGAACCCAGAACCAGCCACCTGCGCTTTCCCGGTCTTGACTTTTTCCAAGAAGCCTGTAACAGTAGCGCGTCACGAAGCATACTTTATGAAGGAAGAAATGAGGCGTACCATTGGCCAGATCTTCAAGTTCTTTGGGTGTAGCTGCATTACTTGCCTTCAAGGCGCGGTAGATGTCGACCGAGTATCGCTCCTGCTCAGGCGTAATAAACGTCACGCAAGTACCCTTGTTTCCAGCACGTCCGGTTCTGCCAGCACGATGGACGTAGTCCTCCATATGGTTGGGTGCGTCGAAGTTGATGACAAGCTTCAGCTGCTTGACATCCAGACCTCGAGCGGCAACAGAAGTGGCGATCACGATCGGGACGACGCCAGACTTGAAGTCGGCGATGGTGGAGTCGCGGTCCACCTGGTCTTTGCCTCCGTGTAGAGACATGCAGAGGTATCCCTTGCGCATAAGGTCGCGTAGGAGATTATCAGCAGCTTCTTGTCGGTCTACGAAGATAAGCGTTCGGCATTCTGGGTCTTCGTTGTACATTTGTCCGAGGATCTCCAGTAACCGATTGAACTTGGACTCCTCCGGGCGGACCTCAACAATCTGCTCGATCTCCGCGGCGACGACTGACCGACCTCCAACTGTGATTTCAAGAGGTTTCTGAAGAATCTTCCGAGCGAGAGAGTCCATTTGTTTAGGGAAAGTGGCAGAGAAGAGGACGGTCTGCCGATCTGGTCGGATATTGTTGACGATCTTCATCACCTGTGGCTCGAAACCCATGTCGAACATTCTGTCGGCTTCGTCGAGCACGACGTATGTGACGCGTTTCAGGTTCGTGACACGACCTGAGTTGGCCGTCAGAAGATCGATCATGCGTCCTGGAGTGCAGACAATGATCTCGGCTCCCTTCTTTAGCTCCGCGATCTGGTCTTTGATCGGTGAACCACCATACGCACAGACCGCCTAAGTACCCGAAGTCAGAATGTATGCGACTGTATTTGAAAAGAACTGGACTTACCCGCAAGTTCATCACTCTCAAGAACGGTTTGCATTCACGGTGGATCTGCACGGCAAGTTCGCGAGTAGGTGTCATAACGATAGCGAGAGGACCCTCCATCTGCTCAAGGGGTCGCTGGTCTTTGATGTGTCGGAACAAAGGTAACAAAAATGCTATGGTTTTGCCGGAACCCGTCTTGGCGACACCGATGACGTCTCGGCCAGACATGATCGCGGGGATGGCTTGCGCCTGAATAGCGGTTGGTGCTGTATAATTGAGTCGCTTGATAACGTCCAGACTGTAAAGTGATATAAACGATCGAGCTCGCTGCAAAACAGCGCTAGAGACATACCAGCTTGCTGGGAGACCGAAGTGGCTCCACTTATTAACAGGTCTAGGACAATCAACGCCGCGAATCTTGATGCCATCCAGTTCAAGTCTCAGGAGGTCAGCTTCTTCATCTGTCATGGCCGCGATGTCGGGCGGGGGGATGTAGAACTCCTTTCGGAATGGCTCATACTTCATACGAGCATGATCGACCGCGGCAATGTCTTTCTTCCTGGCCTTCTTTGCAGCAAGGGCGAGAATGTCCTCAGGATTGAGCTCCGTAGCGTCGAGCTCGTCCTCAACGACCGACTCCACAACATCTTCCGCACCCTCTTCGGCCATGCGCTCGTCAAGGCGAACACGAGATGAACCACCATTGGTATTCATCTTCAGTATGTCTTCTGCGTTGACTTTCTTCACCTCCTCTTTCACACCGCTCATAAAGGCATCGAGCGGGTCTATGTCATCGTCCTCGTCCATGGCGTCACTGGCTTTGTTTTTCATCGCTTGATCCATTCGATTTGCCTCTTCGTCATCATCGTCCACCTCGAGGTCACCGACACTGGCCTCTCCGTCAGCCATAGTCATATCGACAGCAGGCATATCACCAAGAGTTTCCAGTTTTCGCTTCGTCTCCACAGAGTCATCCATCACAGCCGCAGCTGCTTTTGAAGCTTTGAGGACCTCTGGCTTTAGTGGGAGACCTTTCAGGCCGAGGCCAGTCAATGCAGCCCGGTTTAATGAGGTTCCAGGCTTTACAGGCGTGGGTGCCGGAGGAGCTAGCGGGGGCAAGATCAAGTGATGTGAAATCTCGTCAAAAACAGTCATTACGGTGCCGACTAACCTGGAGCTGACTTTCCTGCGAGAGCCATGGCCTTGGCTTTCGCCTCGTCGAGAGCTTTCTTAGCCTCCCGCTCTTTCTTCCAAGCTTCGAGCTTGGCCCGTTTAGCTTTTAGCTTTTCGTCCTCAAGTGGCGGAGTGGCTGTTGCGGTAGTTTCAGGAGCGGTCTTGCTGGCTGAAGGAGATGGAAGTCGACGATCACGGTCTTTGCGTTCTGGCGAGCGTGAGCGCCGTCGGTCGTCCCGGCGGTCATCTCTTCTGTCGTCTCTATGCCCGTCTCGTCGTCTGTCGTCGCGGTAGCGGTCATCACGATAGCGATCCCGGTCTCTGTCTCTATCTCTGTCTCTTGTCCTATCCCGGTCTCTGTCTCGGTCTCTGTCCCTCTCGTCGTCGTATCTCCTGCTGGGTCTTTGGGTATTCCGCCTAGTCGGCGAAGGAGACCGAGGTGAACGATGAGAAGGTCTTACCCTTTTGTTTGAACTATCCGGGGAGTATGATCTATCCCTGCGTGCCATGTTTCCGGAAGAAAGGACCAATTGCAGACAGGCCAAGTCGTGGAAAGAGAAAAGGTGTTGTTTGACGCTGTTAGATTTGCAAGGCATTGACTAAGCAAAGCATTACGTATACGCCCCACTTGCATTCGTCACCCTCTCATCCAGCAACAATGGCCAATAACATCTTGGATCCAGCTGCGCTCACGACACAGCTTGCAGCTCTGCTTCCCCCATCGAACAAGTGTTTGACTTCTTCTCATGATGGGCTTGCTGCACTAGTTCACACGGTGCTGTCGGCGCTCGCGTTTCGCTTGATCGCGATCGACGACACATCTTCTGCTAGAACCTTCCCTAACAACGTCCTACCAGACGATTGGAACACAAGGGGACTTGTAGACCGCACTTTCAGATACAGACATGAGCAGAGTAGTCTTGAATTTGTTGTAAAGGTCATTAAACTTGGCCAACGGACTCTGATTAACGCCATCGCTGTCGAAGTACGCAGCTCTCTCACCCCCTGTACATATACCATCCTACTTAACTTGAATCTTAGAGCGATAAATCATCTTCCTTGGACGTGGCTACCAATGATTTTACCTCGCCCTCGTTTTATCCTCATGATGCGGCCAAACCTGATGCACCGCCTCTCGTGCATGGCTTCATATCCTCGAATCGCATCACAGACTTCGTATCTCAATTCAAACTCAAGATCGTGCAGAAGCTCGTGCCGGGCCTGAGGAAAGAGGGTTATGCTGAAGAAGCAGAGGATACGTCAACCAACGCAGGACCTTCTAATCCTGCTCAGGCTAATAATCCTCCCCCGGCTCGCCCACGGCCAGTTACACCCCCTTTCCACGAGGATTACCCATACCGTCTACCCTCCCACATACCACCTGCAAATCCTCTTGAGATTGGGCGAAGAGACTTGGAGCCTTTTGGGGGAAATCCATTTGCCCCACCTCCCCTATTCCCCGGCCACGGTGGGGATGGAATGTTCGTCGGCCCCGGACATCCGATCTTTGGGCCCAGAGGCAGTCGTTCCAACGAAATCAGAGGTCCTTGGGGTGGAGACGGATTTTTGCCGCCCATGGGGGCGCCTCCTGGCGCACGTTTTGACCCCATAGGCCCGAGTCCTGGCGCCTTCAACCCCTTTGGAGGTAGGCCTCGTGGTGGAGGGGGCAACACACGAGACCCTGACAACGACGAATTTATGCCACCTGGAGCAGTAAGCATCTGCGACATCCCGCCACCTTGCCTCTCTCGACTGACTAAACATCGTTCACAGGGTGATATGTTCATGTAAACAGGAATTGTGGCGTTTTCTTGAGGACAACGAGGGGGCGGGGGGCGGAAGACTGTCTGTTATAAAGCAAGGGCAAATTTGTATTCTTGGTCGCCGTAGGGCCGTGCTTTGTGTCTTCTGTGTTTTATCCGTTGGTCGACTATGCGAGCTGTGTTTTCGATTCGGACCAGCTGTACAGGTGGCGGTAGTGAAAAACCCCCTTTGACCGAATGCGGTAACTTCGTTCACTGGCAATATAAAGTCATCACAGTTCTCGTATTGTCTCCCCATACTTATTCTGAATTTACATCCCTCCTCATCATGGGACCTACCAGACCAACTAGCCCGCACTCCCCAACTTCCCCAACGCGTATCAGAAAACCAGCAGTACCACTAGGCTTCAGGGCTGCACCCAAGCCGAAGCTGAAGCCCATTACAGAGATGTCTCTGCGGGAACTACATGACCAACACGATCGCAATGAAAAGCTTCTCTCCTCAAAGTAGGTCTATCCATATGTATGCGGTACCTCTCATCTGGGACTGTTCCGAGGTGTCCGAGACTGACGCCCAAAACGCATGCATACGTAGGTCGGCTTCTACATCCGCCCTCGTGCAACGTCTCTCGGCAGAGCAAACAGCCATAGAATCTCGGCTGCTTGAGCTCGAGGGTGTCGAAGATATCCGCAAGGGCCTCAAGAATACCAATCTCAATGCAGATGAGATAATGAGTGTCGACGAGCAACCTGCGCCTCGTGTCATCGATGCCAAACAGCGGGCGCTGTCCCGATATGTATGTACACTAAGCCAATGCAGTCCGTTCCACCGAACTCAAATTCTTGTGCTCAGGCTCCTCTAGCATCGAACAATGCGAACCATAACGTCGGGTCTCTCAATCTGCAGGAAGCTATCGAGTTAGAACAGCGGGCACATGCGCAGGATATGGCAAGGCAACAGCGTGTGGATGACAGGAAGAGGCGCATCGGCTTACCGATCAAAGGTGAGGTACTATCTAGACAGGAGATGGATGCCCGTATGTGGGCCTTCATGTAGGTGTTCCTGACCCCTCCAGCTCGAAGAAATGCTAATACGACCACTGCAGCAACTATAAGCCAACAGATTCCGACCTCGAGGACATGGATGAAGACGATTCAGATGACGAGGACCCCGCGACCTGGTTTGAAGACGATCAAGACGACGGCATCAAAGGCCAGGACATCATTGTGCCTGACGTGGAAGACCTATCGGAAGTCATACGGATAGACGAGAGTAGAACACGCTATAGTACTTTCTACGAGCCACGAGATGGCGATTGACAATGGAGGGCATGTATAGTTATGTACCATATAGTTCGTGATGCATGATGACATGCGCTATTTAATATGTAGCATGTATTATCTGACATTAGGAAAGTGCATGCGTTCCGAGAACCAATACTAAAGTGCTGTGATGGGTATCCTATCAAACACGAGTTCATTGTCGAGATGGACTAATCATCAGCGGGCGTGGATGGGACAGCTCTTGCCTCGTTGGAGCCAAGATGACAAACATGCTGCGGATGGCTGTCAGTCATTTTTCCTCGGCGCCGTAACGGGACTTACCATTGTGGAAACTGCAGAAACAACTCAGACGTGCAACAAGAGATCCTTTCGTAAACTCTTCCAGACAGATGACACCTGGACACTGGGTTAGTCAGGCACCTGTATGCAGCTAGGATAACCTACATTCAACTCCAAGCAAAGCACTTTCGGCAGGAAGTTTATACACCAAATACTTAGGTGCCTGAGGCATGGAGCCGGCGCCACCCTCCAAGCAGCTCCTGACATGGGCTTCCTGATCAGCGGGAAGCCCCAAGTCCGCAAAGCCAGTCCCACAGACAGGACACCTAGAACAATGCTCAGCTACACATAGAACCAGCTGACTTTCAGTGAACTTACTCTGCAAGATCGCTCAGCTGGGAGCTGGAGTCCTGTCGCCTGAGCTGCCCAGGTGGCATCAGCCTACCTTGATCGACCACGATACGTTCCATAGCAGATGTTCCCGAGCTTGAGAACCTCGCTGGGACGCTCGCGTTGTGTTCATCGAAGCAGGACTGGCAAACACGCTGGGACGAGGTTGAAGCAGTTGGCTCTGGGAGGGCTGGATCATTTATGATGTCGGAGGGGTCGAGGAGGGCCCTGTGAGACGAACAGCGGTCGCAGAAGATACGGCCACATCTCCGACAATGCTGCAAGTGAAGGTCAAGGAGGGGTCATCATACAAGCCTTTCTGTACGCACATGCTAGAAACCGCCACACGCCACAAATTAGAACAGAATGGCAAGCGCTTACAATGCACGACTCACTCTTCTTAGTATGAAGCTAAACCGACGCCGACAGTCATTGCACGCCGTGACTGCGTCATCCCTCTCCCATTGAGCATGGACTTGGTGTGGAGTTGGCTGCCATCTCGAAGTAACCATCTTCTGAGGCGCTTCACGGGTGGGAACACGGAACTCCGGTGCTTGAGATAGGTGTGGCGTGAGGTCTGTCGGCCCACGAGAGACCGAAGGCCGGGAAAAGTAGTCCGCAGAACTAGATCTGACAGAGGGCGCGCGAACTGTACCTGGAAGCGAGTACCCTGGGTAGTGGAACTCTTCATCGTCGTCATCATCATCATCGCCGAATCCATCATCTGAGCCAGAGATCAGAAGGCCTTGAGCGCCTGCGGAAAGTCTACGCCGCTCTAGCTCTCTGCTGTAAGCATTCAAGAGGACCTCAGCTTGTGTTTTTCGTTCAGAGTCGTCATCACCTGTTGCACGCGTTAGCAAAGTCAAAACACCATTGCAAGCAAGCAACGCACCTAGAATGCCTTGTCGTAATTCCGTTGTTGCTCGCTCGAGCTTAGCGATGGCACGACGAGCTTCGATAGCAGAAAGAGGGTCCCCGTTGCTTTCAGATTGATTTCCCACCAGATAACGTGCACGGGCTACGTAGTCCTGTGCGGAGGAAAGAGGGTTCGAACGCATGGCACCCATCTCTTGTCCATCTGCCTCTCCAGAGTCGCTCTCGTCATCGCTCATATAGGGAATCAAGGATCCGTCGAGTTCCAGATGGTACATCGCACCATCAGGCTCCATAAAGGGAAGAGGTGGAATGTCCAGCCTGCGGCGCATGACGCGGACCCAGCGTCTGCGCCGCACCCATGTCTGAGCATGTGCTGCTGCGGAAGAGGAAGCGGACGAACTGCTGCTTCCACGACTGTGGCTCCGTACAGGAGAGGTCAGTCCAGCTGACATTACCCCGCTGCCGGTCAAGATGCGTTCAACATGTGGAGGGGGCTCAGTCGTCCAGACTTCGTCTGGTGCATCGAAGGTATGTGCATACTGCCAACCAGCCTCTGCGTCCACTCCAGGGTGCGTGACATCAAGAGTCCAATCAGATCTGTAGCATCAACCGTTTGAGACTCAGACATTCCCTACAAAAAACCCAGTACTTACAACCAGAAATGACTTCTGTCTGCACCCTCAGGCACAGACCTGTCCCCACGAGAGGCATTGGGCAACACATACGGGTCCGCCGTGAGAGGGAGCTGCACGTCGCTGCGCCATGATGCGACTAGCTTATCACCGGTTTCTTCATCTGGGGAAGGAAGTTTCAGCTCGAATGGAGCGCGACGACCTCGCCTTCCAAGACCAGATGCAGACCACTTGGGTCTTCCTCCAGAAACTGCAAGTGTCTTCAGTCGAGTATCAAGGCGCTGGTTCTCGTACAGGACCAACGGTACGGTCGTGTGCACTGATAGCGGGTTGTATGACACTGTGGTACCACGCCATCGCTCTGCCTCCGCTTTTTGCAGGACCTGACGAATCTGCATGAGAATTTGACCCCAAGGGAATGGAAAGGATTAAACCTCGCAAATCCAAACTTCGAACACGGCAGCAGCCGCATCATAGGCTGTCTCACCCCAGTTATTCCGCACGAGAGGGTTTGCTCTTTGTTTAGTGAGCAAGTACAATACCACTGGAAGATGTCCTTTTGAAGCTGCATTCACTGTGAAACACGTCGTAAGAAGAAGAAAGGCCTTGGATGAAAAGGCGCCTACTGAGTGGAGTCCATCCTCCTTTACTTCGCAGGTCAACGCCGCGTACTCCATGTTCTTCGTTGGCTGCACCTCCGGTCTCACAGAGCCATCTGACAATGTCAAGGTACCCCTATTACAAACGATCAAGTTCACCAATGGTGCAAATGCAAAGAATGCGCCTGTCAAATTACCTTCGAGCAAGCATTATGGAGTGCGGTCCACCCATCTGCGTCGCGAGCGTGTACGTCTGCCTTGGTCGGCAATAAATATTGGATGATCGGTAGGTGGCCATGCAGAGCAGCTTTGTGCAAGGCAGTCTGTGGAACGGTCAGAACCTCCTCCACGATAAAGGCACCATTTTACAAACCTCTCCCTCTCGATCTTCCAAGTCAGGCATAGCACCACATTCCTCAATTACTAGTGCGGTACGTATCAGCAGCAGCAAACGTGCAGCAATATTGTTTGGGACTCACGCCACTTGATAATATCAAGGTAACCTCGGCTAGCGGCAGCGTGAAGGGCAGTGAAGCCTGTACGCGAAGAGGCATCATTGGCTAGAGCGAATGCCTCGAGATCACCGCCTTGCAGAGCAGTGGCAAAGAGTTTCTTCAAGAGAGCAAGGTCACCAGAGGAAGCAGCAGCAGACAAAGCCTCGAGCTGAGCAGGAGAAGGATGAGGCTGAGTCTGCACCGCAGGTGGGGATATGGGCGAGGGAATTTGTTCGAGAAGTTCTGGTTGGCTCGTAAAATCGATAGCAGGCTCTTGGTCAGGTACCTGCTGGTGCTCGGGTTCTGGTTGGGCCTCTAGTTCGTGCGAGCCCTCCGAGACTACGACAGAATCTTCATTGATTGTCGTATCTGCAGAGTCGCCAGGATAAACAAAATCTTCTTCTTCCGAATCGTCTGCGGGGTACTTGAAACCCTCCTCTTCGTCGCTTTCTCCCGGAGAAGACACCTCGCTCGTCGCTCGTGATAGTTGGGTGTCGGAGAACCCAGATCTTTCAACCCGCTGTTAGAGAAATACAGTTTGGAGACAAAAAGATGATCTGCGCGTACTCTTCAATTGTTCCTAGATGAGGTCTTCCTGCAGCAGAAGTGGCCATGGTCGTCTCCGACGCGTCAAGCAGCGTACCAAAGTTTTCCAAACGAAGGTTCCGCTTCTCAATCGTGAGTGTTGTTTACGTGGGAAAAGACTTCCTCTTTCTCCATATCAATTTCTCCGCATTTTCTCCAAATTATCTTTGGCCTTGGACTGTTGGAGTCAACTGTAACATCAGTTGCAGGCTTGCGTCTCCGAGTCACTCTGTCGCTCCTTTCAACGGTTCATCCGTCTGCTGTGCGAGCCCGACGTGGAGCTCGTCTTGCGGAAGTCCAACTCGTGAAACTACGTGCGCCGAGCTCATTTCCGATCAGCTCGATTTGGATCAAAACAGAACGAAATGACCATCTTCACCGGCACTTTGATAGAACTCAGCTACACGTTACAGCGATGAACAAGGATCTTCTGAAGCATTACTGCGGACATGACGTGACCCGACCCGCCGCGTTGACTCTGCGCTGCGTGTCTCTCGGGTTAGATCGAGGTACAAGCGTACATAGTTCATCGTTCAGATCTTGCATATCGACACCAAGCAATCGTGTATTTATCGCAGCCATCCGTGGATATTCGCTGGGCGAAGCGAGTTGCTCGTGGAAATCGATAATGCGGTTTGGGAATCTTTTGCCAGTCGTGCATGAGAGAAATGGCGTCTAGATGGCATCAACTCCGAAATGAATCAATTGACGCTCCGGTTGATTTTTTCTTGGGTACTGTAGATATCAGCCGAGGCCGAATTCGCAACCAAGTTTGAAGTTGCTCGCGATAAATATGACTCTTGTTTCGGTTTTTCGGAGTCACTTTGCTCCAAATCTCTTTCGTCGGTTTGGTCGTTTGATCTCGACAACTCCAACCACCGCATACTCCCCACCAACCCAGACACCAATGAACGGGTCTACGAACGAGACAGCAGCCAACAGCGATCGCTCAAAGCTCATAAAGTTCTCTTCTCGGCTTTACGAGGGGCGCGCGTTGGCCCAAGATGTGTGGTCGATATTCAAGTGATTCACCATCGTGTGCAGTCATGCTTGCATTCTCATCCCTGCTATACCCAGTGCTGCAAATCTTCCCGCTGATTGTATCAACCTCGGTCAGGGGTATATGAACTTCCCGCCCCCCTCGTGGGTTACAGATGCTGCAGACAAAGCCCTCAGGCAGCTGCTGCCAAATCATTACTCCCACCCCAAAGGCCGCATACGTTTGCGTGAGGCTATCAAGAACTTCTACGAGGGATCTTTCAACAGGTCTCTTGACGTCGAGTCAGAGATCCTCGTCACGAGCGGCGCTAATGAAGGTGAGTCTTCTCGCTACGGGATTTACGATGTCTCAAACGTACTCGCAGGCCAATACTCCGTATTCACCGCATTCCTGGAGCAGGGCGATGAGGTGATCATGTTCGAGCCGTTCTTCGACCAGTACCTCCCCTCCGTCACCTTCAACGGCGGAAAGCCAGTCTACGTCCCTCTCCACCCTAACCTGGAAGGCGACAGACCTAACAGCAGTGAATGGAGAATAGACTTCGAGGAATTGCGGTACGCTTCCGTCTCCTTATGCAACGTCTCTGAATATCTCACATGATCTACAGCCGTTCCATTACACCCCGAGCAAAGATCATCATCATCAATACTCCGCACAACCCCGTCGGAAAGGTTTTCACCAAAGAAGAACTTCAGGGAATTGCACTCCTCGCAGAGCAGTTCAACTTGCTTGTCATGGCAGACGAAGTGGTGAGTCAGCTGTGGTCACTTGACCTATTCAGTATTCCAAGTGTCCGTCCTGCTTCATAGTACGACTGTCTTCTCTACGATGGGAAAGAACACGTCCGCTTTGCCAACTTGCCTGGTATGTGGGACAGAACCGTGACCGTTCTCTCAGCTGGCAGTAAGTACAGTCTTTTCTCTACAACACGTCCCCTTCTCACCCCATCCACCTCAGAGGCATTCGCTGCAACAGGCTGGCGTGTCGGTTGGCTCATCGGACCTGCGTCCATCATCCAACCCACCCTCGCCGCCTGCACGCGTATCGTATTCTGCACCAACTCGCCCCTCCAGGAAGCCGTCGCGACGGGACTCGAGGAGGCTCGATCTCGCGGATTCTTCCCGCAACAGGTGAAGGAATACCAGGAGAGGCGGGATATCCTCCTCTCTGCTTTTGACAAGGTTGGATTGAAGTATAGTCTCCCGGAGGGCACGTACTTTGTGCTTGTGGTGAGAACAGAATCGGGGGTTTGGAAAGGGATTGAGCACTGAGGCTATGTTCAACAGGATATTTCTAAAATCAAGTTCCCGGAGGATTACCCCTTCCCAGAGTCTGTGCAGGGACGCGGCAGGGATTTCAAGCGAGTATCCTGTCTCAATCTCAAACTGCAGTGACTGACCATTACGCTTGCAGGGCATGCTGGTTCATCGCCATGGAAATAGGTGTCTCTTCCATCCCTGTCAGCGAGGTGAGTCTGGACATCCAAGTTTCATCCTGGAGAAGTCGCCTAACCACCATCAATCAGTTTTACTGCGAGGAGCACTGCAGCATTGGCGAAAGCTACGCACGCTTCTCTTTCTGCAAGGACGTAGAAACGCTCAGGCAGGCTGGAGAGCGCCTCCAGGCGCTGTCGAAGTATCTCTCTTAGGAAGTGGAATTCGACAAATGCATCGACTATCAAATAGAGAATGTCTGGATTGCGGTGATGTAAATCTGACCATGTTATTATTAGGACGGAGGATGGGGAAGGATGGAGAAAATGAATGTTTTGTTTGTACTACCGTTCTCTGCGTGATTAGTCACCATCTCTGTTCAGCCCTCACATCCTACGCTGGACTTCATTCTAGCGTTGTTTTGTGAAGCGGAAGAGTAAGCATTCAAAAGATCAATTGGAGCTACGGGCACAGGTATCGCAAAACAAATCGAGGTTGTGGGGAGAGGTATCGCAACGAGGAGGGCGGACAGCAAGGACGAATAGGTAAAAATGAAAGCACTGATGCATCAATCTTGGAGCTCCAGCTCCCTTCGAATAATTTCTCTCACTTCCCTCAACCCTCCTGCCTCTCGCTTGACTCTGCGAGGACTCCGAGTAAGAACTTCCTCCGCGCTATCCAGGCGCTTGGATCCAGGACTTGGTGGTGGAACAAGACCACCGCCGAAGAGCCTTGCGCCCGGGCTTGGAGGAGGAACGAGTTTGCTTCCCGATGGCTTTGTGGGGCTGGAAGGCGCGCCTTGTTTACTGGGACTTTCAGCGCTATCAGAGCTCGAGACAGTTGGAGGCATTTCCAGCCATTCTTCGCCACCGATATCGAGTCGCTTCAGGAAAAATGGACAGAGAGTTGTGAGTAGCTTGAGGGACTCGGAGGCTTCCGAAGTGGACATCGGGACAGGGGATGATTTTATGATGGCGGATGCGACTTCGCTCGCGGGGAGGGCTTTCCGTTTACGAGTTGTTGGTGTCGATGTTGATCCAACTGGGCACGAGAATAACCTGCGCGTCACGATGTATTTAGCTATGGAAAATGTCACCCACTCTCGGCACTTACATCCACGTACTTTCGGCAACACCGCCCAGCCGACCAAGCAGGCAGCGTCGCCGAATCTCTTCTTGTCCCATTTTTTGAATCTGGTCCTTGGTCAGCTTACCGCCTGCTACTTCGGAACTCTTTGCTTTGACAGGGGTGGACGTCAATGACTTGAGTCGCACTCGATCATAGAGAGCCTGGCGTCGGGAAGTGCTAGGGGTCGGGGGTGCGGTTTCGGCATTCGCTCCACGCTGGTGGACGGGTGTCGTAGGCAACGAATCAGACCCTTCAATCTCTAGTCGCTTACGGGCGGGTGTCTGAGGAGTAAGCAGTCCTGCAAGAGGATCGGCGCGTTTATGCCGAGAGGAGGGGGTCTGTGGGAACAACACGGCGCTCTTTGAGGGTGAAGCCTCCTTGGAGGGTGTTTTCGAAACTGGGAAAGGCACCGCAAATTCACGGGCTGCGCTTGACCGCTTGACGGGGGATTTGAGAGGTGACTTAGTGGGGGAAGTAGGGCTCGACGGGACCATGTTGGCAAGGATGGCAGCCCCTTTCGGAGATGCAGATGCGAGCACACGAGTCAAAGATGATGCCTTGACCGTGTTGTTCGGAAGTTCAGGAAGATCTGCCAACGGAACATCTGGCACGGGCGTAGTATTAGGGTGAAGCTAGAAAACGGAAAAAGTAAGCTCCAGAGCAAAATTTGAGAGGAGGCTAGCAACCTTGACCCAAGATTCAAGCTTTGATCGGAATTCGGCGCGTCTCTTGTCGGCATCAGCAGTCCATCTTGCAACTGCTGCCATGCCTCCACCCATGCCCTTGTCAATGTCCATTTCGACTTCGATTCCAAGGCC
This sequence comes from Hydnomerulius pinastri MD-312, assembly GCA_000827185.1. Taxonomy (NCBI): domain Eukaryota; kingdom Fungi; phylum Basidiomycota; class Agaricomycetes; order Boletales; genus Leucogyrophana; species Leucogyrophana pinastri. The sequence goes on from KN839835.1 coordinate 1,351,739, forward strand.
ATAGACTGGCACGCGTTTGCCTGCACTCTTGGAGTAGTGAGTGGTAGGGCTGATCACAAGACCCATTGATCCCCGTGTCCATTCTTTGGGAGGAGTAGCCACGGGCGAATCGAGGAAGGGATTCTCATCTTCTGCGGCTCTAGCTTTGCCCTTGACGTCTGGAACAGCCCTGCCATCCCATTCCCAAATCCAGCAAAGGCGTCTGAGAGCGTCAGTATCGAATTTAGTTGTAAGCCCAGCGTAGGTGACAATGGACATGTGATTGAGCACGTTTCGAACGATCCCTGTATCAGAAGAAGGGGAGACTGCACATGTTGCTAACGCGTGTGAAAGTGCATGTTGAAGTGCGGTTTGAATGGTATTGAGTCGTGAAAGATGTGGGGGTAAAGCGAAAGATGTTAGTTTAGTGCTTTTTTGAGCAGATTTAGGTGGTGTGGGTGGCCTGTTGGCAGATGATAGTTAGATAAAGCCATCATAGAAGTGAAACCTTCATACGCAATTCGGAGTTTCTTGGGGGTAAGAGTTGATTCATCATCTGAGCTCACACGAGCGCGTTTCTTTCTCGGAGAGACTCCAAGTGAAGCATAGATATCAGACATAGCAGGTCGTTAAAGATTTTCGTGACAAAAAGCAAGTAAATAATAAAGGTTTCGCTGGGATAAGAAGGAGAAATAAGCCTGAAGAATAGCGCTTGAGCTGATGCAACGCGAACCACTTGATCGTGACGCGTACACGTAACAATTTCTCACGAGCGCGTTTGGCATACTGTGGACTGCCGTGACCAAAATTTCGTCGAAGTCCAGCACGTTGAAAACTTTGCTGGATCTGCGTAGGCTGGTGACCAAGCCGTCGATCGGCCACCAGTCTAGGATCTGCGCACTTCATGGTCGCATCCATGCCCTCGTGCTAACGAGTGTCTACGCTCATCACGCCGGCTTGTTTGTGCGAAATAGCAAGCCCGCGGCCAATCATTTCATGCAGGTGCGTTGAGACCTGTGCAGAGAAGCTTATCCATCCTATGAGAGTGCGATGGCTTCTATGCTCTAATGCCATTAGTTACTACTAGGCAAAGCGTAGCTGACTAAGGGCCCCTTGGCAGTGCCATTGTGGTACGTGCGTGTGCAGACCTGTTCTACCCTGTTAAGGGAGGACCACGGCGCGCAAAAGTTCCTCGAGATGCGCTATGAGCGAAGCCCATTTGGTATGCTAGAAGTTGCGCGTTGCCCATAGACTGCCGACCCTGTGCTTAGGCGGTTAGAGCGCCCACGGTGAGAAGCATTTCGTGAAACTCAGAGCTTTGGGTGTGCTCAATCAGTACCTGAAACGGCTGATGACGAAATTCCCGTTGCAGGCCGATAGAGAAGGTGCTCAGGACGAACATAGTGAGCCCATTCACTCTGCATATGTCCCTATCGTTTGTACACTTTGATTCGTTAGTATCTTTACTGATACTTGGATCGGAGATTTGCTACGATGGATATCAGCATATAAAACATATGCCAGGACCTCGGTGGTACGGTGGTTTCTTGAATACACTATCACGAAGCTGACCAGCCTGACCAAGAAGACAGCTGAAGTCAAATAGCTTGCCTGCATGGAAGGTAAATAAGTTAGCTCCATCATGCCTTCCTACCATCCAACAGGGACTGCTTACACGTGGGGTGATCACTGGATCTATGGGCGTCGTTGTTTTATGTGGCCTACTTGCAAATATCAAATGCAGGGATGCTGCGGGTTCTCCACAGGAGTTATCGCTAGGGATAGCGGTTTCCCAACTCTATGACAGCCGATACAAACCTTCGAACCAGCCAAGATGCACAGCTCCGGGAAGTGACTCGCTCGTTCAATGTGGATAGTGGTAAGTCTGAACTTTGGTTCGTTCTTGTTATCCCATTGCGCAGGGTTGTCGATAGGAGGGCCGTGGTTCGGTAATGAAAGTCAAATGGAAGTGCATCACTTTGATGATCAGATCACATGAGGACAAACTTAGTTTATGAATGTCTTCGTGCCTGCCAACGCCAGCCTCGCGTTAGCATCATGTGTGAGCTTCCACCACAACGAACGTCAACGAAGCTAGACAAGACGAAGGACCTTGCTTGACTTGTGGTTGCTGTGCTGTGAGCTGATTCGTTATTGCAGCACCAACTGGGAACATGCTTGTGTGTGACACTGCGAAGACCCTGAACGTCAGCTGAAAGTGGCGATTTTGTTGTTTCTTTGCGCCGAAGACTGTACTTGCCTCGTGTTCGTTGGTGCTTCCTCCTGTGCAACTACAAACAACATCCAGTGTACACGCACTACACTCACACGAAATTTCAGGAACAAAGATCACGGCGACTTAGAGGGCACCCTTGCGGCCTTGCTAGGACCAAAAAAATTATACTACTTAAGACCTAGGCATGTCTGCCTCCCTCAGATTCAACCTTACACCCACAATGGATGATACTCCAAACCGCGAATATAATGGACTTCAACACCAGCACCCAGCGTGAGGCGCTATATATATATCGTTGAAGCTCTTCCACTGACCTTGTCGGATTTTGTTGGCGCAGTCGGGGCAGCTTGTTTCGTCTCTCAAGTAAGTCCTGCTGTCGCCCGACCAATCCACCCACTCAACTCCCACTAGGTGAAATTGACACGTTAATTGCAAGAGAGGGGGAATACGCCGCCCGTATCGAAGAACTTACAACCAGTTTAGGCGCCTTTAGAGCAGCGTACACCAGCTCCCAGGACGAGATTAAAAAGAAAAATGAGGAAACAAACGTGATTCTGGCAGAGTTGCATGCATTGAAGGTAACCCCAGTCGCTGTGACTATTGCCTGTCCTCGACTCAGTACTTGCGTCAGGGTCTGGAGAAACGCGTCATTTGCCTCCTAGATGGTGATGGCACTATATTTTCAAATGACTTGATGAGTCAAGGTCAAGAAGGAGGCCTCGAGGCCGCCAGAATGTTGACAGAAAAGATACGCCAATCCCTGTCCCATGATCATGGGTACGAACAGTTCCAACTATGGGTCTACCTTTTCTACAACAAGCGTGGATTACTGGAAACATTCGCGAGAGTCGGACTCTCTGCGGCGAAACAGAAGTTTGAAGAATTCATCATGGGCTTTAATCAGGCAGCGGAGCGCTTCGTGATGGTTGATGTCGGCGGTAGCAAAGAGGCTGCCGATGCGAAAATTAAAGGTTCGCCTGCTTTCTGTTGGACCCAATGCGCTTCCTGACGGCGCCGCATCGTGGCGGTAGTTCACCTTGAAGATAATATTCGTCTTCCTCAGACGTACAGAATTATATTTGGAGGTAATACCGCTTTTTTGTCTTCTCTCCACCGTCACCCATTGAACTCTTCGCTAGGATCTCACGACAATGGCTACGTCAATGTTCTCCGCTCTGTCATCACTGCGGGGTTCCGTGACAAACTCATCCTTATACCTGGATACACCGACGTGGCAGTCGACATCAAGGCACTCATGCTTCCGGAGCTTCGTATCCCAAATCTATTCATGACCACCAAACTTGTCTCACCTTCGTATATGTCGATCGCGTCTGGCCCACCCCCTGGTCTCCCTGCTACGCCCAGGTTGGCTGCCGCAGCGCCCCAAGTTTCTAGTCCTCCTGGTCTAGGCCAGGGAGATGTTTCCAGGGTGGGTGCCAGACGTGACTCAATTCCAAGTTATAAAACTGCACTGCAAAGTGGCCGCAACGATTCTCTCCTATATGAGGCCAGTGACAGCAGTGTCTCGACCGACGCCAGCGAAGCACAGCCGGCGCAACCCGTTCAGTTTATGCGCAGGGTTTCATCTCCGGGGAAACAGCGGCGCGTCAATCCCAAATTGGTTGAGTCCACAATATTACCCTGAGGAACGTCTTACTGAAACCGTTTTCGGGCGGTGCATTAGCCTTTGTCGAAGCGTACGTGGATTTGCACCTGACGTTCAGAGCATCTATTCATGTTACTACAGAAAACCCCGCGCCCTGCACCTTGTTTTACCTTGCGCAATGCAGGCACGGGTCCGAGTGCAAGTATGGCCACGATTATATCCTCGACGAGAACCATTATCAAGAACTAGCAGAGAATGCCAAGAAGACTCCGTGCAAAGTTACCAACGAGGGTAGGTTTTCTCGTACTGATCGCTTGTTCCTGCTTCTGATTTCTTCTCGATAGGCGGGATTTGCACATTCGGTGATGAATGTGTGTATGGTCACGTATGCCCCAACGGAACAACCTGTTACTTCCTCAAGCTGGGGAAGTGCAAATTTCAGGCTGGTTGGTGTCCTCGTTACCCGATAATGGAACGCAATCCTCACACCATTCCGCACAGCTGGAATGCACCGACAGCCGAATAACTGAGATTAATTGTTCTTCGACTGCCAAGGTTACATGACATGATGTTTTGTCGAGATATGAGAGTTGAATGCTCTCGAGGGATTCAGCCGAAGATGAGTTTGACCACGTTGCTAGCTATATGTACATATATGAACATTACAAGCAAAGTTTAGTTTTTTCTCAAGGCTCCAAGGTCAGCGAAGTGTTTGATGAACAACGTTAACGCTGATGGAACTTTCCATTGACGTACTCAACACGTACCGTGATTCTCAACTGGGACGACCCGGGCGCTCGGAACATTGACTGGGTTCGCGTGACTTGACCAAAAAAGACTTGTCTTCTCCAGTTCGCGTTCTTACTCTGATAGTTTCCCTTATCGGCCGTCTTCCTCCCCTGGTAAGAACCCCGCGATCTAGCCTGATAAACTACTCACAGCTGCTGGTAAACATCGTGGCTTCGATCGTTTAAAAGGGTCGCCCTATTCTTGTCAGCTATATTCCTTTCGCTGTCCATAAGCACCCGTACTCACTTTTACTTGCCTTTTATTATGGCAACGTCCCCGGTCACAGAGGTCAGCCAACAAGTCTGGTAAGTTTAACAGATCCTAAACATTGCACCTTAGGCCTTGGTTGAACGGTATAAATTTTTCGGAAGGGATGAGACGATAGGTCGGCTTCTCAGTACGTTTTTTTCACATGTCAAACTGGATATTAGTGCTCAAACTCAAGGCGGCAGACCTCTCGTCGGCGACAATTAAGCGAAACGTCGACCTTGAGAACCGTTTAGCAGATCTGGAGGTTGAGCTCGCAGTATGGAAGCAAGCACACGCCACAGCACTCGAGGGGGCGGAAAGAGAGGCCAAGCACCTTAAAGGCAGACTTGCCTCTCTGAATGGCCAAATCGCGTCGATGGAGTCGCTTATGGTCCGTCTCTGTGCTTCCCCTCGGACGACTGTCCTCATTTCATTCTGCTCCTTCCACAGAGCCAGAGCTTACTGATTCTCTGCGTAATCGACGGGGATGCTTGTATATTTACTGAGTCCCTCTTAAGGCAGGGGCATGAGGGAGGCCGCCAGGCTGCCCAGCAGCTGACCAAGGCAGTCGCCGAATATTTAACCAGCGAAGACGTCCACGTTCTAGGACGGCTGTCTTTTTGGATCACCATCTATTATAACAGGACAGGCCTGTCTAGTGTCCTCGAGCGACACCAGTTGTGCACCCCAGAACAGTTCGAGGCCTTCATAATGGGCTTCAGCCAAGCATCACCGAGATTCCTCCTGGTCGATGTCGGGTACGGCAAGGATGCCACCTTTTCCAAGATAACAGGTTGGTGCCTGTGTTGTCATCGCACATCTCCCACTCAAACAGTTTGAAGAGTATCTGCAAACCTACATTCGCTTTCCCCAGACACAACGGATATTCCTTGCCGGTAAGTTATAACCTTTGGGACCTTTCTTGTATTTAAGAAAGAAATCAGGTGGATCAGACACTACATACGCGTCGACTATTGCTCTGCTGCAAAACGATGGGTTGCTGGGCAAGCTTGCTTTCCTCGAAGCGAGCGGTGCCGAGCCGAACCCATCTCGTCGATTCCGCCTACCTACTTTAGCCGTGGACAATATGTTCATGACGCACCGAGCCACGCCGCCTCCCGTTACACATCATCCGCCTCCCTTGAATATGACAGGTCTAAGCCCCATTCACACAACTGGTGGATTACCCACACCTCATTCTCCCAATGGTCTACCAACGCCTTTGACTGGCAAGCTGATCGATCCGACCCTGGTAAGCACGGAACGACATGTTTCAAAAAAAAAAAAAACGCCCACTAAATTATCAACCCACAGCCGCTTCACAAACGTATGTTGTGTTAGATCGCTTTGTGGCGCCTCGACCTAACTTGTTGCAAATGCAGACTCTCCGCCCCCTTGTAATGAATTCTACCTGATGTCCTGCACTAAAGGCGTGAGTCCTACCGACCTGGTTTTACCCAAGTCCTGAAGAAGTTCTGCAGGGGACCTGTAAATACTCGCACGATTATGTGCTCACACCGGAGCAGTTGGCAACCCTGGCGTCTAACGCTAAGAAGGCTCCGTGTAATTTTCTCAAAAACGGTGCGGATCTTAATGAAAGTTCATTTTTAGCTCTCTCACCGGGTCGCAGGTCTTCAATGTCCATACGGCGATCGCTGTTGCTGGGGCCACATTTGTCCCAATGGTCCTAAATGCTTCCACCTAAGCAAGGGCAAATGCTGGTTTAAAGGCGGTACGTGGTTCTCGAGGTTATTCTGCGAAAAATATGTTCATTGCGATGTCTATCTAGAGAGTATGCATGATGTTTCTTCCCCGCAGTTGTCGAGCCAGTGATACCCCCAGTCTCCGGCCCAAGTATGCTGTTGTTAGGAGTGTATAATATTGTGTGTCGCCAAGTTCTCCATGAGAACGTCCGTTCTTTACCTACTATTCTGCAACCTTATGCGCTGCGTCATTATACCAACGTTCACTTTTTTCTTGTCTCACCTAGCGTCGGAACATGATGTAGGATTTTCGATCGCGTTATTTCAGTGCCTTGCAATAGCAATTTGCTTCCGTTCCCTGAAGTGTCAGGATAAACTTGGAAGTCGGAACCTGTTCGGCCTGTTCAGCGTGCCATAGAGCGCCTAGATGACAAGCGTCTGCCCAATGACAGGTGTGTAAGTACTACTGGTGGTACTGGGGACAGTTTCAGGGGGAAGATGCGCAACGTACAATTCGCGACTTGGATCTTGACCTGGCCTGGTTCAGTGATCAGTGATACCTTGGTCCTTCAGTGCCCTGGGCCTCCCAGCTGATCAAACCTGCCCCGAGCTCGGCAAGGAGCGATAATTAGCAGGCGTGCGAAATCGATCACTATCGGGGAGATAACTGGTAGATAGAAACCAGCATCAGCAGCTTCAACGCCTTTGCCATCCATCCTTTTGTATTTCTTACTTGTTGATCTTTCGTGAACACTCAGGATGTCCGCCGTTCGTAAATTTCTTTGAGTATCACGCCTTTTAATTCAAATTTTTGCCCTCAGAACGACGACCAGGACGATCTTAAGCCCTCTGCAACTCCAGGTAGGTGGGGGACGCTAATCAAGACGCCTCAGACACATCTAACACAGATTTTCAGGCTACAAGCCTACGGCCGTGAAGACAGCTGAAGAATATGCAAAGCTCGATGCCGAGGATGAGAGTCTTGCGCGCTGGAAAGCTAGCCTTGGCATCACTGCTGATGCCACAGGTGGAGACACGAGCGGCTCAAAGGTTTGCTCGCTCGCTCTGCAGTCTCTGGTCTCGCTCACGCAAGCCACATTACCAGGTTACAGTTCTAACTCTTGAGCTGGACTCGCCTACTCTCCCTCCGAGCAAGAAGTTGGTCTTCGTTCTGGCTGACACAGCAAAGCTGGCAGAGACCAAGAAGAACCCTATTATCATCAAGGAGGGTGTTGAATACAAGTGAGTGATTTGTATATCACCTTGCTAACATGTTTAACGCGGTATCAGTGTTCGCATCACTTTCAAGGTGAACCACTCAATTATCTCTGTGAGTATTTTACCCGCTTAGCGCTCGCGCGTTGCTCAGTGGTACTTTTAGGGTGTTCGTTACATGCAAGTCGTCAAGCGAGCTGGTGTCAAAGGTTAGAAACAGCAGTACTTTTCGATCTCATTTATATCTAACGCACCTTCAGTGGACAAGATGGAGCAAATGCTTGGTTCCTATGGTCCTCATCCCAAAGGAGAGGCATATACAAAGAACTTTGACCCAGAAGAATCGCCGTCAGGAGTACTTGCTCGCTCGGGATCATACAACGTCAGGAGTCGCGTTGTAGACGACGATGGCGAAGTCTACGCTGGTACGTCCATTTCGCCTGACGAAGTCATGAACGGCTCTAATTTAGTGAACGATCAGATTGGGAGTGGTCATTCAAGCTTGCCAAGGAGTGGTGAAGGATCGTGGTTAGTTTTGTTAGTTTCATCATCATTGTATGGCATCCTCTGCATATCATCCCATCGTCCTGCATGTACTTCCCTCTACCTTGGCTCCCATGTTGTACGCTTAGTCCTGGTAACTGGTGTGAAGCTTTCTTGGTAACTGTTCACTTGCATTTTGACGGACAGTTCAAGCGAATTGAGGTGGTCTGGAGGCCTCAGGAGTCAGTGGGGAGATTAACTTAGAAAGAGTAGACATTGTTCCCGTTCCAAGTTGTCGTGAGAGGAACAGTGAACAAATTTGAATTGAGACATGACCACCTTCCTCTCAGCTCGGCTGCCTTGCAGTTCTCTGCGGTTGCGTTCATTTTCAAAAGCCACGAAGACTTTTGCGCTTCATTCCCGTATAAAAAGCTCACTCGCAGGAAAACCATGTCCAATCCAACCGCGGTCGATTAGTCCATATACACCAAAACTTCCAGTCCGCTATGTGTCGGGGACCGTTAGCCCTCCAGCAACATGGGTCGACCATTTGCCGGCCAGTGTAAGACCATACTTTTATCTAACCAGGATAGACAAACCTATTGGGACTTTGTTGCTATTCTATCCTTGTGGTACGTCTCCTCGCTACCTTCAAGGATCGAACTTACGCCCATCGCCAGCATGGTCAATAACCATGGCTTCCTACGCGCTCGAGGCGCCACTGACAACGCCTTTGACATATATCGGCCTCTTCGGCCTCGGTGCCATCGTCATGCGCGGTGCTGGATGCACCATCAATGACATGTGGGACAAGAATCTCGACAAAGCCGTAGGTGAGTGGTGTTTTCTTCCATGGGCAGGGGTTCCCATGCTGATACGGTAATTAGAGAGGACGCGGACGAGACCTCTGGCTCGTGGAGATATAACGCGCCGCCAGGCGTTGGGTTTCCTCGCAGGGCAACTGACAGTCGGACTCGGCGTGCTGTTGCAGCTGAATTGGTACAGGTGCGTGTCAGCTCTATAACGACTACCTACTCATTCGTGACGTCTACGCCGTTTCCACAGCATCCTTCTGGGAGCCTCGTCGCTATCTGTAGTCATAATATACCCTCTAATGAAACGTATAACCTATTGGCCTCAGGCTGTACTTGGTATGTAGTATCCAAGTCCGTGTACGGATGCCTGTTCCCTGACCTTCATCCCAACAGGTCTGGCCTTTAATTGGGGAGCCCTTCTTGGTTGGTCTGCAGTTGCGGGGGCCGTCAACTGGAGCGTATGTCTGCCACTTTACGCAGGAGGGATCTGCTGGACCCTGGTGTATGACAGTATCTATGCCCACCAGGTAGGCCGATTGCGCGGATTACCAATCGTTGTACCCCTAACGTTCGCCTCTTGTTAGGACAAAACTGACGACGTGAACGTTGGGATCCGTTCCACCGCACTCCTATTCGGCGAGCAAACACGTCCCATCCTCAGTGCGCTCTCGGCGTCCACGATGTCCTTCATCACCTACGCGGGTGTCCTCAACGCTCAAGGTGTACCTTTCTACCTCGGTGTGGGAGTTGGGGCAGCACAGCTCGCTCGCGTGCTCTGGCGAACGGATTTTAACAGCCGCCCAAGTTGCTGGAAGGGTTTCGTAGGCTGTGGATGGTCCGGCTTCTGGGTATGGATGGGTGCGCTGGCCGATTATGGGATCATGATCTCCGGAGCGATATGATGGACAGGATTAGAGCACTAACAAGATAGTTCAGATCACGATTTGATATTGAACAGTTTGAATCATCGGGTATTGGAAAGAAAATTTTCTGAGCGACTCAGCCTGATTTTGAGAACCGGCGAGTACGTAAAGGTAGCTTGAATATATCGTGAAGGACATGATAAGGGCATCGCAATCATGAAGAGGTGGGGGAAGTGCTAGTAATGAATAAAACATACAAAGAACAACGTGGTGCTGGTGACAGAGATACAAGAGGGTAAGTATGAGAAATCAGTAAAACACAAAACAATCGAGGGGTCTAAAGGTTAAAGCCACGTAGAATGGAATGGAATGAATTAGTGAATTAGTGGATAGTCGTTTTGGGTTTCGGCCCGGGGGTTAGGGAGATGGGCGGAGTGTTTGGGGGTAAACTCTGGACTTGAGCCATCCCTTGAAGGCGACGACGCATAAGGTCCAACAGAACGCGAAACATGTGATCGCAACAGCGACGTTTAGGAACATCATCATATCTGTAAAAATATCCTGGTGAATACATCTTTGTCAAGACCATAGAAGAGAAGATCCGCTTACCATCACGACCTTTCCTCATAGCCGCAAGGGTGAGTTCTTCTGTGCTGAACATAAACATCAAACCACCGCATGCCAGGAAGAAGCTTCCCAGAGCTTCTGTCGGCGGCCGAGAAGGAAGGAAGGAGCTCGGCGGACCAAGCCAAAGGAAAAAGTACGTCAAACATCTGAGCACCGAAAATCCGAGCAGAAGCCACCCCCATAGTTGGTGGATTTGAACCTGTTACAGATTAAATTGATCAGATGTTGCTCCGTTCTGATATCGCAACCAGTGCCTAAGTACCTGGAAGAGATATGCCTGTGCATGGGCACCCATAGCCGCCCCTGTAACGCCGATGACGAGCGCTGGGAAAGGATTGAAACTTCCCCGGTAACTGGCAGGCTCAGCGATTTTGGGAGCGCGTGCTGGCCCTAGAGCGGCTGCAGCGGAGATCGCCAGCCAATGCCGTATGCGCTTAGATTCCATGCCCATCCCGACAAGCCCGGCAAACCAAAACATGACCTGCGAGGCGGGGTGAGATCCGGCTGATACGCAGAGCTCTGCATGACTCACCGCGATGCTGATATGCTGGACCTGCTTAGTCGTGTAGGGATCACCTGGTTGTACTCCGAATCTCTCCATCCATGTGTTGGTGATGCCATAGAGGAAAATGATGAACGATTCCACAAATTCTGCGGAGACAGAGTTGCCGATTGGTGAAATGTTCCATGCCCAGCCCATTTCCGAGTATGAACCCAAAAAGCGGGCAAAGGTGAAGAGACCGTAACACCAGAAGATGCCACCCTCTGAATGAGTTTTAGAGAGGTGGTGTTGCGCACAAGAAGGAGTACCCACTGATTAAATGGGCAAGACATCCGTTGATGTAACTATCGCGGCAGCCACCAGTATACACGACAACACCCGAGAGGAACACTCCGAAAGCTGCGAATACCAGCGCCCTCTCGAGCGTAGCGTATGACGCTTTTAGAATTCGATGGAGTAATGGTTGCTTGGGCCGAACCAAAGGCGAGAACACAAGATCGTGCAAAGTGTCATCAGAATGCCTCGAGCCTCTTGGCGAGTCGATCCCAAAGACAGTGCGCTCAGATGCGCTGGAATGAAGTGGGTGATGAGCGTTGGCTCCAGAATCGTTAGCCCACGACGGTGCAAACTGGTCGTCCAGATCCTGCGTTTCGATGGTCGCAATCTGTTGGCTGCGTCGGACATGAATTGGTTCCTGGGATGAGGCATTCGTGGGCTTTAACTCGCCCAAGTCTTCAGGTTCGTCCGAGACCAGTCCCGAGTACTCGGCAGGTGAGCCATACACTTCTTCCCGGCCAAGTACGACGCTTTGCCAGAAAGGTTTGATGGAAAACTTGGTTCCGCTCCTCAAGAAGGTGTACAATCGCAGGAAGAAGGCAGCGATATCGACGGTGGATAGCGCCAAGCTCACGAATAGAACAAAGTAGCCGTGTGTGCTATGGCTCGAGCCTTCGTACCTGAAATGACAGACGGAAGTCAGTTTCAGCTACATTTGCTAATAGGCGCCGACATATGTGATCGGTGCTTGATTATGACGCAGTTCGCTTACATATCAGGCGTCAGTTTCCTGTAGAGAGCACTTGCGGCACAACCAAGAGCACACAAGCTGTAAAATACGACTACGATAAATCCGTGCAACGCATGTTTAACGGAGCGCATCGCAATTCCTATTTATCACCGCCAAAAGTGTTAGCCGAGGAACACATGTCGATTGAGATGACAATGCGTACCAGCTGGGAGTGCGACGAAGAAAGCTGCGGACATGAGGAGAACATGCAAAGCCACGAGCCCGGGGTAGCGGGAAACGTCGGGATCGACGTCTTCGATATCTATAGACCAATACGAGGGAGGAGTAGGGAGATGCCACAATAGGATTTCGGTTTCATTGACTTCGGTCTTGGGTTCTCCGTGATGATTGTGCATGTGTTCGTCATCGCGTCTCCAATCCTTGCTTGGGTGAACGAGAGAAGGGAACGAGTGCGACTCGTTCTTGGATGCGTTATGTAGATCCCGATCTAGAGCGGGAACAGCTATCGCGGTCAGGGGTAACAGGATGAATACAAACAACACGGGTATAGCTGTCGCAGCTGCAACGTTAGACCAACGCGAGCGCATCTTCGATGAGAGCACTAGCTAGAAGCGATGGGGCGGAGGGTAAAGTGGCAATACAATGACTCCTCGGGAGAGTGCATTATATGAAGCCACAATTACGAACCAAGCCAGCCGCCGACTTGGGTTCTTACGCTCGGCATATGCCGTCAGCATTCCGTCTGATATCAGCCATGCCACTCAACGGCTCCGAGAAAGGGGTACCTAGCATTAGTGCTGGACAGTGAATTGTCCAGTCATGCTACTACCCATCGCACCATCTATTTTCCCATCGGTCAATCCGTGGACACCGGTTCTAGAGTGATTCCATCCCCATCCATCCCTAGAACATCTTCGTCCGAAGGATCACCTGGAAATATGGTAAATGTCATCGAAACTCGCCACCCTGCTGGGACTATCAGCAGCAGCATGTGTAAGCGTAAGAGCACAGCATCCTCCCAGTCACAACAACCACTTATAGTACGTTACCCATTGGCTTGCCGCGTACCACATCTGATAAGCAGCTTATAAATGGCGGACCTTCTTCCAAGCAGTGTCATTAGGCGTTATTCGTATTTGTATTTGTGGAAGACGCAAGAAATGCGAACGTGAGGACCCATCACGCACCCGTTTATCGATTGGCGAGTTCCGTCGCATGATGAGGAGGATGGCTTCAATCTAGTGGGTGAATCTTGTTGCGAGAGACGCGGCTCGCCGGCTTTCCACCACGGTTTTGATCCATCCATGCCTAAATCATCCTAGCTGACGCAATTCACGGCCGACACATGTCACGGACGGTCTCTTCTGAATCACGTTGGCTGGGACCAAAAAAAAAAGCTTGTTAACCGAAAACGCCAGGCGTCCAAGTACATTGTCCGATGAGTCGGGTAACAGGAGATGGACTGTTATGCACGACAATGAAGGGGCCGTCGACCTTGGATATGACCTGAGCGCAAATAGTTCCTTCCCATCGCTCGCCCCTCGACACTGTGCTCCCGAGTCTCGACCGTCACACCGCTCTCATAATCGGGTGAGGCCAGGGCAGAGGTGGGGACAGTTGAACTATAATCATAGTCAAATTAGCCTTTTCCGCCTGAAGTGAACCGAGGCCGCTGAGAAACCCGAAACCGAGCCCATTGGGAATATTCGAGGGGCCCGGAGCAGCTGCGGACAAACTGGGAGAGAAGCCTGGGATAACTGCCCCAATACATTGGATGGTTCCCATGTTGAGTCTCGACGATGTAGTAGAGGAGGAAACGCAATTGACATTGTTAAGCGCACTCGTATATAGCTGACCGAATTGGCACTGGACCATTCGTAGGCACAAGCAGTTAAGGGCCGCGAAGATTTGCCAGTGAGTCCAGAAGGAATGAATGTAGGACCAACCTATCATGAGCTTATCATCCAAGTTGATGAAGTCGTTCTTGGATGAGCGAATGGGAATCACGTGAATCACTGGTGACCACTGACGGCAGCTTTGCGGCTTCGAGAAGCAGCGACCTGTAAGTAGTCATGTCACTGGGGGCGCTCAGCTATCTCTTGAGCCTTTCAGTTCACCACCATCCGACATTTCCTGTCAGTAAGGAAGAACGCACCCGAACGCCTAAAAAGGACGTATATCCGTGGTTCCTTAACTTGAACGGACGTGAACTGACCCCGCACCCATGCGTCTGAGTCTGCGCAATGTCAGACAGTTTGTTTGGGGGGACATCCCCTCTTCAAAAGTGGAACGAAGGCTTCTCCTGAAGATTGACTGGTTCATCTTATCTTATTGCTGTCTCATGGTGAGTCTTCGAGTCTCCGGTGTTCCTACAGCCTGGCTTCACTATGGTATCTACTTTATAGTATTTCACCAACTGTGAGTGTTGTTATCTTTGAATAAGGGCGACTTTCGCACAACTAGCGTCTTCTGTTCTCCTGACACCGAAAGGAACATGTCGATTGTTATCCGAGGTGTTGCGTCCTGATACAGTTTTTGTTGTCCAGACCTCGATCGAGCCAATGTGAACAACGCGTATGTATCAGGAATGAAGCAAGAGCTTAACATGCAAGGAAATGATTTCAATGTGCGAATTCTTCCCTTCGGAGGGTGCTGTGCCACGTCCTCACGGCTGGACGTAATAGAAAATTAACACCATTTTCACCTGCGGTTATATCGTTGGAATGATACCAAGTAAGTCTCTGACCCGGCTTCCCGTTGATCCCCGCTGACATAGAACGTTATCCGTAGACAACTTGATGTTGCAGGTGGCACCCCCGAGAATCTGGTTCCCCCTAATGCAGATAGTGTGGGGCGTCTTAACTTTCTGGTAAACGGCCACTGTCGAACCCTTGATATAATTTTCTTGGTAAATTGACGAGGTTCCAGCTCCAGTGCGGTGCAAAACGTACAGCAGGTAACGCTTCCTTATTAACGCCAAGTAGTTCTGTGATCAACGGCCGTCATAGCTTTATGCCATCAGATTTTTCCAAGGGGTGTCAGAAGCATCGACGTTTGTCGGTACACATTATATCCTAGGATCGTAGGTAATTATCTCTTCTTACGGCTCAGGGAAACTGCCTTTTGAACAGGTGGTATAAACCCGGGGAACTAGGGAAACGCTCTGGAATATTTACCAGCTCCGGTTTGGCGGGAACATTGTAGGTTCTCAAAAATAAACCCTCCAAACCTCGATAGAAGCTTACACATGCAGATTCTCTGGGGTCCTCCAAGCCGCTGTATACCAGTGAGTAGCCTTCATTTTGCAGGAACGTTGTGCTTAGCAACCAAATCGAGACACCTTGGTGGTGTTGACGGACGAAGTGGCTGGAGATGGCTGTGAGTAGTTTCCGCATTACCCACACAACATCTAACAGAAGCACCATGCAGTTTCATTATTGACGGCGTTATTACCCTTCCAATCGCCCTTTATGGGTTTCTCGTGTTTCCTGACGTGCCAGCAACGACGAAGGTCTTTTACCTCAGCGAGGAGGTGCGTCGGTCGTCGGAAAAGAAGGAATTTTACTGATAGCAATTCAATTCACCAGGAACGCCTTCTATCATATGATCGTCTTGAACCCGATCATGATGTCATTCGGCACCCACTCTCATGGGACCTGGCCAAGCGAGTATTGGGACGCTGGCGATGGTACGGATGCAGCCTTCTCGTTAGTCTTTATGGGATTTTGTTGTGAAGAGGTTACCAACTCACCCGGAATAGTTTGCCATCTCAGGGGAAACGGAAAGTTTCGGTTCCAATAACCTGATGGGCCAATGGTTGTCCGCAATCGGTGGTTATTCTGTAGAACAAGTCGGTAAGCGTCAAGCCTCCAAATTGACAGAGGAGGCGCTCCATCCAGCCTACTGATCCACAGATTATTACCCCTCGGGTGTGACAGCCTTTGGCATCGTGTCTACACTCGTATGTGCGACTTGGACGGACTATACCCGGACACGGTGGCCAGTACTTGTGTACATGTGCTTCTGCTGTACGGTCGCTGCGATTTGCATTCTAGTTTGGAGTAGCCCGACTGGGCTGAAGTTCTTTGCATACTGTGTGTCGAAAGCTCATCCTTGCTGCGTTTCTCTGATGCTGAGACTTGGCAGATCTCGCGGGCGCTTCGTATTCCGGTCAAGCCACAACATTTGCGTAAGTGAGCCACCCCCAAGCAAACCAGATTCCTTGCTCATTCTGCATAGCTGGGCGAACCAGATATGTGCGGACGACGATCAAGAGCGTGCGATCGTCCTCGCATCGATGAAGTAAGGATTTCCCTGTTAACCACCTATTGAAATGCTCATTCTTATGCTTTGCTCCAGCATGTGGAACAACGTGGTGAATGCGTGGTGGCCCCTTCTTTTCTATTCTGCGACGGATGCACCGCGCTTTAGAAAGGGCATGATCGCAATGATCTGCACGTGCGCCGGGACGCTAGGGGTCACCTGGTTGGTGTGGTTTTTAGAGCGACGGGAACATCGGCGTTCGGCGAACGACAAGTATATGGCTGGGAAGCGAGGCAGTATTACCCCGGAGGAAGAAGAGAAAAAAGAGTAGCGGACCACCACACGTCTGCCAACCGCCGGTTAGATAAATATTTTCCTCATGCATGCAATCCTCCACCCATGTCCTTAACCAAGTACCTCGACATTAAAACAAACAAACAGTTCTTGTCCATCAATCATCGAGAAAGACTATCGATACATGATGTCGAACTTAGAATATCACTTGGGTCTTGCACGTCCCAGACGAACACACCCGACAACTTGGCAAACAAGCAGCACCTCCAATCAGAAGTTAAGTCACATCGCTGATACGCACAGCAAACCAGGACGGAATACGAAGAAATCGTGAAGAACAAAAACAAGGGTGACAACTGCTAGACACAGCATCGCTCGAAAGCACGAGGGATTAGGTGGCGGTATGAAAGCAGGTGAAACAGCATCGACATCGACAGAAGTAAGCAAATGTGTGAATATCCGAGAATGGGTATCGGGGTTATATGGACTTCGGTGTTGATGATTACTGGTTAGCAACCTTCATACAATGTGAGGATCGATGTAGCGGTGTAGAATACGTGAAGCACACCTTTAACACCTCAGGATTGGGCTCTCCAAAGGTAGCTGGCAACACAGGTGCAGCGCTGCCCCCGGGAGCCGGTAGAGCAGGGCTCACAGATCTCATGGGGACAGGAGGAAGAGGTTGTTCTTGACCGTGGTGATAGTATTGTTGGGGAGCGACTTGAGCGTGGGATGGATCGTAGACGGGGGCGGGTAGAAGGGGAGGGACAGGTTTACGATCCGAGTACTTGCGCGTTAAATTAGCCCCGCCAGGATTGTAACCATAGGCACCGGCCTGTGGGGCGGTAGGCGAAGGCGCACGGTGTGGAGCTGGGTTCGGAGACGGGGTGCGGTACGCAGCCACGGGATACTGTCCGTAAGCTGCCTGGCCATAATCTGCCTGGCCATAATAGCCTTGCTGAGGAGCCAGCTGGGGTGCATATGCCGGCTGAGCCCCGTAACCAAAACCGTCGCCGTTTCCGAAGCCGTGACCATAGGAACTTCCGCTAAGTCTATGCTTTTCGATGGAGTTCATCCGGTCATCCTCATAACGGTCAGTCATGGTTGGGTCAAAGGTAACGGCGGCAGCAATCTCCTTGTCGAGACGGTCGCGGCGGCGCTTGCGAAGGGTACATGTCACCGCAGTAAAGATGATAATGAGGACCGCAATGCCAACGAGGGCAAAGACACCGCCCTCCAATGGAGGGTTCTGCAGGAACGACTTGGGAGGCGCTGCCGTTGCAGACGGTTCAGATGCGGTTTTGGTGATGTAGACGATGGAGGTACCCGAGGTCATCGAGTACACAGTATCGGAGGGGGAAGGTGTCGGAGTCAGAGTAGGGGTGCTAGAGTGAATCGTGGTCGAAGTGCTGGTGGTCGAGGACGATCTGTCGTTGTTGTTAGTTTTATTCCGGAGAGAATTTAATGCAATCGGAGAACGTACGAAGCAGTTGTCGAGGTAGAAGAGGTGGTAGTCGAGCCTGTCGAACTAGAAGAAGATGAATGGGTTAGGGGAGTGCTTGATGGTGTAGCAGAGGAAGATCCCGACGGAGGCGCGAGGATCGTTGGGACACCACCGACGAGACTGGTGAGCCCACCAACGATACCACCAAGACCGAGAGGGTTGTTCTCCGGGTTCTGCGGGTCCGCTGAGCCTGCCGTGCCGGTGCTCACAGAGCTGGGCGTTGGACTATTTCCATCACCACTGAGGTACGGTCAGTCCGATTTGGGGTACATCGCCGGAAGTGGTAAAGGCGTCAGACTTACAGTAGACCTCCCACAGCTACGAACCGGATAGACAGACGTTCAGGAGGTGATGTCTAAATTAGTGCTACTGCACCACTCACCTCCCGCGAGGCCCTGCCTTCTAACTTGAAACCGACGATGCAAACCGTGGTGGGTGTCCATGAATGAGTCGTCGATAACGAACGAGAAACAAAGAGTGACGAATGAGTTAAACCGATAAAGAGGATGAAGAAGCGTGAGTTGTCAGTGTTAGCTTAGAATCCCTGCCTTCACATAAACAAGTGGCGGGGAAATAAAGTCAACAAAATGATTGGGAAGGTAAGGAAGGTATTTAAATCAGAGGAAAAGAGAAGAGCGGACTCGGACTGTTCAGATTCAACAGGACCTGTCTGTTCAGGCTTCCCACTCCACCGAATAAAACTCGCTGGGCAATGCAAATCACGGGAGCTGCGGCTTTGTTGGCATCGCGACAGCAACTGTGGAGTTGCAGCACAATGCAGAACTGACGGATAAGCCATCATTTCGGGCCCATTGGCGAAATAAAATAACGCGTGGGTAGTGTCAAAGTACAAAATGAACAGCATCGTATGCCAAAGAATGCTACAAAAGATTAGAAACAAACTTGCAATTTATCTCCGTAATATCAGCGGGTCGACCGCGTCACTAGTCCATAACTCTCCCCAGCCTTCCTCTCCATGATCTCTCTTAGGGGACCAAGCAGTCGTGTGAAGGCAGGCGCGTCCAAGGCCGCAACCTTGAGTTTTGGCTGAGAACCGTCCGCCCGGTGCACTGCGCTCACCGTGGCGGCTCTTGGCTCAAGCCGAAGTAAAGATAGCTCTGTAGCGTGCATAATGTCAGCTCCGGCGTGCAAAAATATACTCATATGAAAACTCACCGCCAAAGTAATCGCCTTTCTGGAGGCGGCCAACAGTGATTTCGCTCCACTCATTTTCACCAGTTTGCTGAGTCTTGGTGACAATGGCCTCTCCCTCTTCAACAAAGAAAAAGGTATCTCCCATCTCGCCTTGCCTGAGCACCGCCTCTCCATCGGGGTATACCCTGCTCACAAGCGCGTCCGCGATCTTACTTCTTTCCCCAGGCTCGAGGGAAGAAAGAAGTGGCACGGAAGATAAGAACTGCTCATACATCGTCCGTCGCCTGTGAGCAGCTTTCAAAATAATGGTGCGGAAGGTGATGCGATCCAACGCCCATACGGTGGAGGGTTCCATGGCTTGGACGGTAGCCGCGCGCGGGTGTCCATACATCAGGGCGAGCTCACCGAACGAGTTTCCAGGTTTACATTCCATGACCTTCCGACCGAAGACGGGGTGATATCCGGGCTGTAAGAACTTTTCGGGCTGGGAGGAGCTGGTGGAGGACGGATTATCCGTGAGCCACGTGGGCGGCAAAGGCTCGGGATGGATGTAACAGTGGAAGAGCCCCGATTCGACGACGTAAAAGTATTCTCCTACGTCGCCCTGTCGGATAACAACCTCCTCCTTGTTCACACGGCGCTCTTGCATAGCATTGAGCACACCGGTCTCCTGCTCTTCGTCGAGATCACGGAAAATGAAGTTGTTTGCGATGGACGCCTTGATACGGCGAAGTTGATCAGGTGTTTTTTTGAAGACAGGTAGTGGATCATCGTGACCACTGTCAACCGCTATTGGCTCCGCGCTGACAGACGTGCGACGCGCGAGTATAGTGGAGGAGGGGGTTTGTAGATAGTCACCCGGGCCAAGTGAGAGCGAGTTGTTCATCGTCGGGGTAGACGTGATATCGTACCTCGCAAACGAGTTGGATGGATCGGTGGAAAGTGGGGAAGTTGGGGGAAGTTCACGACCGTCCAGTGTGAACGTCGGCGGTCCCATCCCATTGCATGTCGAATCTACGGAAAGCAAAGCATTTCCGGGAACATTAAGTGTTCCAAAGGGACTGTGAGAGAAGGTTGTGTGGAGTGAGGAGGCACGGCGTTGCGGAACGACCGTTGAGAACGGGGAAACAGTTGTAGGAGTGGAGTTACGAGGGCCGAGATTAACGGGTGTATCAACGTAAAATTCGGCAGGGAGCTGCTCATGGATGGATGAAAGGCCACGTTGCCCTAGCGTGTCTCGTGTGCGTGTACGCTGTTCTTCCAAACGTGACTGAAACCAATTGGCACAGAACTGGAGTATGTCCTTTGGCTGTACGCGGTAGACGTCGCGGGTCAAGTCCGCTACTAGTGAGTCGAACGTTGACATCGTCATGAACGATGGTAGTTGTGCTAGACGGTGTGTATGAATGTCTCTGTGGGGGGAGATGACAGTGAAACAACGTTGTTAGTTTTATGGTCGTGAGCCACTGGGCGAAGAAGAGGCACCGAGGTAAGCAACAAAAGAACGTGCTCCCACGTGGACTCGGGTTTCCTTTCTCGTCTTTCTAGGAAGAATAGAAACAAGGCTGGGACTAGGAAAAGAACTCAAGGCGTCTGCTTTTTACGAGCGTTTTCCTGCTTTTAACCGCCTTTTGAGAGAAGCTCGCTATCGCCTTTATGTTTCATGTCCTCGGAGATTTATTTTTCCGTGAGGAAGAGGGATAATCTCAAGATTCAGGAAGGAAGAATCCCTGAACCGCACCTGAGTGGATCAATGCTCGTCTTTGTACCCTCTATTTCATATGCTTCACATTGAATGGTGAGGAGCGTCGGTTTCTTGGAGCTCTGAAGAACCTAATCAATCCATCAGTCGTGCCATGTAGGTACACCCTCAGTGAATCAAGGGACCCAGACATGCCGAACTTCGACATGACATATTGGACCCTGCTCAGATCATATTCTATCGCATGCTACAGCCATGAATGCGTGGAAGGCACGCGTCCCATGCTTCAAATCTGTCTGCACGTTACAGCTAGTTTGTATTACAATTACAACATCGCCCTATTCCGCCAAGGGGAACGGTGTACAACAAAGGGATAATCACGTAATCGATGGGGGAAATGCCGGGCAGAGAGAGGTTGATCCCTAGCACTCAGATCTGAGGCAAAAACCGACTATCTGGTGTGCTGGTATTGCGCAGGATAACCGGGCTGTCCATAAGCAGCAACAGGTACCTGCTGATTGATGTGAGCCTGAGCCTGAGCCTGAGCCTGAGCATGCGCGTGGGCAGCTTGAGCCTGAGCTTGCGCCTGAGCCTGCGCTTGAGCTATAGCCTGTGCTTGAGCTTGTGCCTGCATCCGCGCGGCATCTTGCTGGCTGTACATAGGCTGTTGTGGGTGAGGGGGGTATGTTGATTGTTGTGGCATATGGTGTTGGGCTTGTTGTTGCTGAGCCTGTTGTTGCTGTTGTTGCTGAGCCTGCTGCTGATGGTGGGCTTGTGGATGAGGATGGGGGAAGTTGAATTGAGGGGGTGGCATTGATCCGGGCGTCGGAGACGGCCCGTACGCAGGGCTGACTGTGGAGGTAAAGTAGGGGTGAGATAGGGCTTCAGTGGCGGTGATCCGCTTGCTTGGATCGAACTGGAGCAGGCGCTCCAGAAGATCGATCGCTGTCAAAATCACAGGTCACTCAAAAGCTTTTTCTCATGAACTTGCTAACCCACCTTGAGGCGGTGCTTTAGGGAGGACTTGTTGAAATGAGATTTTGGGGTATTTCGGGTATTGCTTAAGGGTAATTTCAGGCTGTCCGGACGGTAAGCTGAATAAAAAAATATTTAAGTAACGAACATACCGATTCGGTAGCTATCTTCCTGAGAACACGATCGTCTGGAGTGCCTATTATCCGCATGATATGGAGCAGTTGATCCTGGTTGTCGCGACCGCGGAAAAGAGGTACACCAGAGATCATTTCCGCGAATATACAACCACAGGACCACACGTCAATCGACGTGTTGTATGTTCTGGAGCCCAAGAGCACGTCCGGCGCACGGTACCATAACGTAACAACCTGGAACTTATACTTCAGATGAATGAAAAGCGGCAAAGTCCTTGATACTAGCCTCGTTTGAGAACGTGTTGACAGGGACTCCGAAAGCCCTCGCTAATCCAAAGTCACCCAACTTGAGCTCCCCCTTGCGATTAATGAGAAGGTTCTGCGGCTTGAGATCGCGGTGCAAAACACGATTCTCATGACAGAAGGAAGTGCCTTTGAGAAGCTGGTACATGAAGCTTCGAACTGTGGCAGGCTCGAGAGCTCCCCTGTCACCGTGTTGATCCATGTACTTCTTCAGATCCTGATCGCAGTACTCAAAGATGAGAACAAGTTTCGTCTCCGTGTGTATGACATCGTGGAGGCGGACGATGTTGACATGCTTCAGTTCTTTCATGAGCGAGATTTCCCGTATGGCGGTGGATGGCGTGCCTTCCTCCGCATCCAGGTGGATCTCCTTTAAGGCGACAATTTCGTTGGTAGTCCTTGACCGCCCCTACTTCAGGTTTAGTGGGGGACCTTCTGGAAAGTGGGCGGGCACAAACCTTGAAGACAGTGGCGTATGTACCCTCGCCTATACAGGAAGCCGTGGTCAATAACTTCGTCATTAGATAACCGGTGGGAAGATTTACCCAGTTTCTCTAGCTGCTCGATGTTTAGTTAAGAAAACAGCGGTTCGATGTTACTGCGCACCTGAATGTAGTTCATCTTCGTCGAGACTCAAGTTGCAAAGTGGGAGTTACTACCGAAGCTGGCCTGATCTCGCAGCCTATTTGTTAGATATCGGAGCGCCACCAAGGCGGCCAGACAAAAAGACAGGGAAATAACAGCACGGAGATTGGGAGCTGTAGAGCTATCCTGTGTAATAGCGGCGCGTCCAGATGGCGGTCAACAGACAATTGCAAGGAGCTGGTTAATATGCAAGAGCATTCACCGGCAGCGAGACTGACTCTCATGCGTGCTCGCCGAATCGGGAAGTGTAAGAAAGTCGCTAACACGTGACCCTGCAGAATATTTTGCTCTCCTGTACTGCCAGCTCGAGGTGAGTGATTATATGCTCAAATGAAACATATGTAGCTGATGTCTGTTGCCGTCGAACGTATTGAACCAGAGAATGGATTCTGCGCCACGACCAAAGAAAGCCCGCACGAAATCTGCATCGCGGAAGACTAAACCCCAGATACCCCAGCCCAGTGCCGATGAAGTACTCATAGATAATGAACCCGCAACCGTAGTGAGTTTATCGCGATCCTGCAGTCCTCATGTTCATCTCTGATAATGTCAGATTGCACCCAAAAATGCCCGCTATGCAGAATCCTCATCGCTAGCCATTCGCTCCGGAGTAGAGCTTGGACAGGATCAAGCCATGGACGACCTAGCAGCGCGAGAAGTAGAAGGCGCACTCGATGCCGATCTCGCGGAGCTAAGTCTCGGACAACGGTTAACAGCCATAACTGGCGCCGATACCGCGAATAAAGACTCGGGGTCGGACAATGACGAAGCAGCTGGCCCATCTTCACGGCCTAAAAAGTCCCAGGATGCTCCCAACATCGTGCCTACGCATTCGCTAACACGGACACTTATACAAGCACTACATTCATCCGACTCACGGCTTTTGGAGACTTGTTTAGCTCACTCAGATCCCGCATTGATACGGAATACTGTAAGAAGATTGCCCCCACAACTTGCAGTACCACTTCTCTTGGCCTGTGTGGAGAGACTTGGAAGAGGTGCCAGGGCCGCGAATATGAAGGGCGGCGGTGGCGGAGCCAGCTCGCAAAGAGGCATGGTCCTGATCAATTGGGTCAAAACAACACTCACCGTACACAGCGGCCACCTCATGACAGTGCGTTGAGCTTCGGTCGTTCGTAATACCGTTTACTTCCACTTATACTGGCAATTTAGATGCCAGACCTTGTCGCAAGACTAGCAGGCCTCCATGCCACACTAACATCACGGCTTGCGCTGCAAGACAGTCTGCTCTCCCTGAACGGGAAGCTGGACATGGTGCTGTCGCAGATAGAAATGCGATCATCTACCGCACCTGCACCACTCGCATCGAAAAAGGACAATACCTCTCGTCCCAATGGCCTTCGACAGCCGACACGTTACGTAGAAGGAGAAAGTGAAGATGACGAGGACCAAATGAACGTAGAACCATCAATAGAGAGCGGAGACGAGGAGGGCAGTGTGGAAGATATCGAACTGGGCGGAGAGAGCGAGGATGACGATGAGGGAGGCGATGATGACGACGAGGACGAGGACGAAGAGGACTCTGATGGCAGTGGTCCGGCATTGAACGGATTCATTGATGACGAGGCAGAAGAATTTGATGATGACGAGGATGATGAAAGTGAATAAAGAAGCCTTTCACGTTATCATACTTCACATCGACAGCTTCGTAAGTGCCTCAATACCATGATGCAATGAAGTAAAATTCCGCGGTCCGTGAAACAAGTAGGAAAGGTACAAGAGTAATGTGAATGATGTCCTACTCGTCTATCCATTCGCCTCCTCTAACACGATCAACGTACTGCTTAACCCACGTCGCCCGGCGAGAGTGTTGAGTTTGGAGCTGCTGTTTGAATTCCTGTCTTTTCTGCTCCTCTTCGCTAGGTGGTTCTCCATCTTCTCTGGCTTCCGGTTCACGCGCCATAGTATTCGTCTCCGTGCGCAGTCGTCCTTCCCGTTGGCGTAAAGCAGTCCTTCGCCGATTGAATATTTCCGGATGTAAGGTGACGGTGATGAGAGACAAGAACATCGTCGCTTTATGCAGGAAAGTGGGTGGTTCAGGGAGCCTTGTGGGCTGTTGGGTGGGCCAGAGCAGCTTATTCTCGCTATGGACGCCTGTCAAAGCAAAGCTGTCCACAATCCCGTTGGATTGGCTTGGTATCGGAGGTCCTTGTGCTTGTTGGTGATTGCGAGTCTGTTCTGCTGGAGTCGCGGGTCCGAGAGGGTTTTGCGCACCGGCTGGGCCATTGGCTGGTGCTGCTGGCTGGGCAGCGGGAACTGCGCCGGGGACAGCCCGTGCATCATTCCCTGCCGCTGCTGCCCCATTCCCAGCAGCTCTCTCTAGGGGCCGTAGAATAACGATCCGAACATGAGTCCACATCTCATACATGATCCATGCTACGATGCACAGTCCGAGCAAGGGTTTGCGCGAAGGAGAGAAAAAGTACAGCAGAAGCACCGTCCGGAAGACGACCATCAATAATGGCGCGAGGAGGGCACGGATTGGGATCTCCCTTATGAGATTGGCTTCAGCCTGCTCTGGAGCGGCGGGTACTCCTGCATGGCCCGGCTGAGTAGTGACGTCGATGTTGGCGTGTGGGATTGCTCTCAGCGGGGGAAGACCGAGTTGCTGGAGGAGATCATTCACGTCAGGTGGGACGGATGATGAGTCGGTGACGGTGGGAGTAGGAGTAGGAGGGGGTGGTGGTGGCATAGAAAGAATTGAAAAGGTGTATGTTAGGACCTTCAGAGCGTGTACCTGCGTAGGACTGGGTACACCCCCTGGTGAAAGGAGCGAAAGGTAAGATTGGCCACTGAAAGTATGATTAGATATTATAAAACTTAGCAATCCAGTACATTGCGAAGAACGTACTCAATAGTAGCAACATCGTAGCTGAGGCCACTGGGAGAGGACGGATCAGCCATCGGAAAAGCGGCGTCGAGGACGTCTGGCCATATGTATCCCTGTTGCTCAAGAGCCAGTTTGGTTGTAGCCCGTTTAGTCGCCAAGTCATCTGGCCTCTTAGGAGGAGCCAACTTGGAATTCGAGACGCAGCTAAGTGCCTGGTGGTGCATGTAACGGACGAACGCAAGGGTGTCGTTGGGAACTGAGCTTTGGGGTGGACTCGAGGGAGATACCTGTTGACCTGACGATACTGCAGGAGCGGACTCTGTCACAAGGGGTGTTTGGGCAACAGATGAAGACGAAGCAGTGTTAGAACCAGGTGGTGAGCCCGTCCAGGCCGGAGGCCGTACGGACAAATGGACGATGCGCTGTTCGTCTGACGACTATGGATGCACAATGAATATGCCAGATTTTACTATATATTCCTCTGATCTGCTTACCGGCCACAGCTCACTTATTCTCTCCCCATCACTCAAGCAGCGCCCCCTCCAGATTATGCGCTGCCCCTCTGGTTGAGGATGACCAGAGCAGGTAGTGGAGATTGCTTGCTTAACATCGAGGACGGTAGCAGTAGGCGCAACTTCGATATTGAAGGAATGGAAATATGCTGGGAGCTCGACGCGGACGACGACGAGGGACATGGTCGATGTGGTGACCGTCAAGGACAGTGATCAAGCTCGACCATGAGCGCTCCCCAGACACGATACGTGGAAGTCACGTGTTGACCAAATATGCTGTTCCCCTAACTCCGACTCCGAGTCTCCGAATTTCCAGTGACCGAATCCCGAGGCAACTCCGTTAGAACTTAGAGGTCAACATGACGCGCAACACTAATCGAGAGGAGTCAACGGTATTGGAAAAATACATTTCCCCATGTTACAACTTGAATACTACGTACATCTTCGAGCTATCTAACCACGCATCATAAAGTCACGAATACATACTTTCAAAATAACGTCATAGAGCAGGAACTTCCAAGGTACGGCCTTCCGCAGAGCTCTTATAGGCCAACTCAATCATTTCGATGACTTGTGTCGTCTCGGCCCACTTCACTTCAAGCTCCTCGTTGTTTCGGATGGCGCCTGCCAAGTTCTTGAATAGGCCGATGTACTGCCCTGGGGCTTCCGATGGCCAGCTTGAATGGAGGTCAATGATGTAGGTCGAATAATGGAGAAACGTTTCCTCTCACATAGTCTTTGTGATCGTCGCACCATCTGGTCCGAGATTCTCGACGAAGCCGTAGATTTCTTGGGGTTCCTGACCGTACCCTGTTTCAAAGATACCCTGCACAGAAGGCATGGCTTTGAGCTGTTCTTCTTGCGTGTCGAGGCCATATTTCGTGAACATTCCTTTTGTTCCACGGATTGCGTAGCGCAGCTGCGGTGCTTTCGCGGACAGAATGTGGGAGCGAAGCAGCACGGTGAAAGTGTTAGGGAATGGCGCTCCGGCGCTGTAGTGCAGATAAATTGTGAACTGCACGAATACGTTTAGCATGCAGTGATACGTCGAAGTCATGAATGCGTACAATATCGTCAACTTCGGGCTTTGTGACGCCACGAATATTCTGAATGAACGCAGTAATCTTGGCAGGCCGGCCGAAAAGTTTCAAGGCTTGATCCAAAAGATGCGAGCCGAGATCATATACGGATCCTGCGCTATCCTTCCAAGAAGCTCTGATGCCTGGACGGTATCGGTCATAGCTAAGAAGTCGCATGTCATCGATCAGGTTTTCCTATTCTTGGGCTAAACTTACTGCGACTCGAATTCAAGTAGGTTTCCAATGTATTGGGGCGATGAGGGAGGTAGTGCAAGCAATCGCTTAAGAGCAAGGTGATCTGAATCCCAGCGTCTGTTTTGGTAGCCATAGAGGACGAGTCCTTTGGCCTTCGCAAGCGCGTTAAGCTCGTTTGCTTGCGCAACAGTTTCGGTCACAGGCTTGTCCACAAGCACTGCAAATTCGTCAGTGCCGATCGACAAAATTCTCATTCGGAAAGATAAACGTACCATGTTTTCCTGCTTCAAGTGCAGCTTTCGCTAGGGGGTAATGCGTGTCATTTGGAGTGCCAACAATGACAAGCTCGATTTCCTTGTCGTTGACTACTTCTTCGATAGTGTTGTAGACCTTAGTGTCCACTCCAAATCGTTCCTTGACTTTACCCCCTGGTGTCTGTGGTTTGCGCTCCAAGACAGCATGGAGCGTGAAGAGTTCCGGGAGAGCGAGAACGAAAGGGACGTGGAAGGTCAGTCCAGCAAGGCCGACACCAAGTACGCAAGTCTTGATAGGATTCAGAGCCATTGTTGCTACAGGCTAGAGTACAATCGAATACAGAGCAGGGAGATATCCTCAATTGCTGCACGCCGTCGTTGTGTTTTATATAGATCTGCCTGACGGTGCCCTCGGGCCGCTGTCATGGATCGCATTGGATTGCATGACCAAAGTGTGAGAATAGCTTTTGTCTGATAAGTTAGTATGTCGTTGTCGCGCTGTCGGAATCAGTTTCGAAAAGAGACATGTAGTGGGGATGATGGAGTGATAACCTGTTCAAGACACCCCATTAACCGGAACGCAGCGTGTACAGGTCCTGCTTGCAGGCATGCGCATAGAGTGGAACGGAGAGAAGGGGCCGGAAGGGTGAGCGGAAGCCGGAGTGAAGATTAAAAGTCACGTGGATAACACACGCTTGTCACGTGTTGACAAAGTGAAGGTGGAGCTTCAAATTGAACCGCGTTTGAACTGAACACCTTCAAGCTACCTTGTAATTGATCGCCGTAGTATTTGTTTTATCTGGTGCGTATACGAAATCTTCACGACTTGTTATGTGGACATCTTTTCTTCCTCTGCTCGTCGCCGGGCATGCATTCGCCCAAGTACCCCTCCCACAACCTCCTTTCATGCCCCAGAATGCCTCAGCTGGTGCCGTTTCTTCGCCTGGCGGTAGCATTCCAAATCCACAATGGTCTTCGCTACTCGGAAACCTTCTGTACTTCTATGAAGCACAACGTAGTGGCAAACTCCCCAGCACCAACCGTGTCAAATGGCGCAATGACAGTGCGCTCTCCGATGGTTCAGACGTCAAGTTAGACCTCACAGGTGGATATTATGATGCTGGAGGTACGGACCAATCCCAATTAGGAGTTCAGTCTGACTAAGTGGGCCTGCTTCCTCAGATTACATTAAATGCACCTTCCCACTTGTTAGCCCGTCCTTGCTCGAAATTTGTTATATTTATTCACCCGTTGGATAGTCATTCACCGTCATGTCAATATGCTGGGGAGCAACGGACTTTGGAAAGGGTAAGAACTAGATCACATATCTCTATACCCAAGGTTTACTCAGCTCTCGTGTAGGTTATGACTTGGCGAACCAAACGCCATACCTCGATGACATGTTACGATGGAGTTTAGATTGGCTCATGAAAGTAAGTGTGATGGTTGCCTTCACAAAGGACATGCAATGACCGAGTGGTTTGACAGGCACACCCGACTAATAGCACCCTCTTTGTTCAAATTGCAGACGGTATTACTACAGTACATAATGTTCCCCCAGTCACTCAATCCTATTTTCAGCCGATCTCGACAACGACTACTGGGGAGGTGATCAGACTATACCAGGACCTCGGACTTCATACCAGATCAATGGCACGAGGTAATTTTTCCTGTTTTGTGTATCTGCTTCATTCTGCCTTACAACGACCACAGCCCAGGAACAGACGCGGCAGCGGGTACCGCAGCCGCTTTCGCCGCCTGTTCAAATCTTTATGAAAACCGCGTCTTCTCAAACTCCTACTCCGGGCCAGCCACACTCCAGAACTCTACATACGCGTCCTTGCTCCTTCAACACGCGCAGTCACTCTATACCTTTGCCACTAGCGCCGCCAAGACCGAATACCAGAACTCCGTTCCCCAAGCTGGCGAGGCTTATGCATCCTCTGGATTCGGAGATGAACTCACCATAGCGGCATTATTCCTCTCTTGGGCAACCAACTCCTCCTCGCTGTACCAAGAGGCACAGTCTTTCTACTCACAGTACAACCTCGCCGGTTATGAGGGCGTATTCAACTGGGACACAAAGACGCCTGGAATCCCTGTACTATTCGCCCAGATCGCCCAAGCAAACCCTAGCTTCGGGAACATCTCAACATGGCAAACAGAGGCCGAATCCTACTTCGACAGTGTCGTTTATGGAGGCGCAAGCGGCTACACCACCAGCGGTAAGGTTTATTATATTTTTGCGTGGGCTGGTTGTTCATGGGGTGCGTAGGTGGTCTCTTGTACTACCCAGGTGACTCGGACAGCGCTAGCTTGAACCCTGCGCTCAACGGGGCCATGTTACTGAACCGTTACGTTCCGCTCGCCTCAACGCAGACCAAGAAGGAAGATTACTATGTAATTGACTCCCTCTTGCAGGTCTCATAGTATCTGACCTTTATCCTCAGAACTTCGCCAAGAATCAAGTAAACTATGCGCTTGGAAGCAACCCTATGAACGGTGAGCACTAGCAAATACCTTCGTCTTGTCTTCCAACATTGATCTTATTCACCCACAGCACCCTACATTGTCGGCGCCAACCCCAACTCGCCGCAAAACCCTCACTCTGCCATGGCGAGTGGCGGCAATAATATCAGTGACATCAACAACGACCCTGCTCAAGAGGCCTATGTACTTTACGGCGCTGTTGTCGGGGGACCCGACAAGTATGACCGTTTCTTCGACATTCGTGGAGACTGGCCAGAGACCGAGGTTTGTTGGTTTGGCGCTGCTTGATTGTAATAATACTTACGAGAGCTTCTAGCCCGCCCTTGATTACAATGCCCCTATGCTTACCCTTGCTGCTATGCACATCCTCAACGATACCTCAGATCCATTCTATACTTCATTGCAAGCCGGAACCTACCAGGTACCCCAGGGAATGCCCTGCGATGACGCATACCAAGAAGGTTGCGGCGGCCCTCAACTCAGCCAAGGTGGACAGATCGCAATGGGCGTCATCGTCGGTCTTGCAGGTGTCGTCATCTTCTCACTGGTTGGCTGGTGGGGATGGCTAGTATATCGTGGAGACTATGATCCATTTTTTTGAGTATCTTATTTTATTGGTCACTTTTATTGGACACTTCTTGGTTTTCTTTCGTGCTTCGTTTTTCTGCGTTGTTTGCTTCGGACATGCTCTTCACGATCCCAGTACTGGGAAATAATACTCAAATGATGACGATGATATGTATTGGATCTAACCACATGTTACTTGCTTCATACTCTGCATAGATATAACACCGCATTGTATGACAATCCGCCCGAAAGATCGAGAGATGAGTGATAAAAGCTCCATGATCAGTAGACCTGGTGACGGGATTGAGTTTGAAGGCACCCATGACAGAGAAAAATATGACACACCTCAAGGACGTAGCGTTCCTCTTCCTTGAGCCCCTCAATGAAGTCGCCCGCAGACTCTCTCGCCATACCCTGGTTCTTCACCAATGCTCCAACCAGCGCCTCATACACATCAGGAACGGGCCATGTAGGCCCACACAAGTAGAACACGCCCTCCTCGTTCTTCAACATACCCGCCAGTGTCTCAGCGTCCTCCAACATCTTATGCTGGATGTAGACCTTCTTCGGACCGTCACGGGAAAATGCTAGGCCGGCTTTCGTGATGGTGCCGTCGATGATGTATGCCTCGATCTCTTCACCATAGAGGTACTCTTCGTGCTGGTGGCGGGAGCCGAAGTAGTAGTATGATGGCCCAACTTCGATGCCTTGCTGAGAAAGCCAGGCACGGTGTTGGAGGAAGGCGCGGAAGGGCGCAGCTCCAGTCCCAAGACCAGCCATGATGATGGGCTGCTTGTTATCGGGAGGGAGCTAAACGAAGTGTGAGCATTCAGAACAATGATGCCGAGCGACTGCCGTACCTTCATGACACTAGGCTTGATGGATACTGTCACCTTTTGCCCAATCTTGAGTCCAGCGAGGTATCTGGTACACTGACCATATCGAGGGGAGCCTAACCGCAAGTCAGACAAATCACGAGGACAAACCGACGTAATGCTCACCATTTGGTGCCGTCCACTCAACTGTGACGACCAACAGATCAACGCGATTGCCGACGACGCTCTGCGCACTAGCGATACTGTAGTGCCTAGGCTTGATGTCTCCAATCATCTCGCAAAGCGTTTCAATGCCGGGTTTGGCACTGGGGTAACGATGCAAGATTTCAGCGAAAGTAACCGTGTCCTTCTCGTTGAGTTTCTTGAACGTTGACGACCCCTCTGGCGAACCAATGAATTGCAACGCAAACTTCTCAGCGGGTTTGGTAGCATAGGGCGCAAGGTCAGTGTAGAAGGATTTGGGTGGCTCGCCGAAGAGGTCGATCTGTTGCTGGAGAGCCTGGAAGATGGTCCGGGTGTGCATTTCATCTTCGCCGCTGACCACAGGGATTGTGACCAGCCGGTTTGGATCAACTCCATACCAAGCACAGAAATCTAACACCTCCTGCTCATCGTTCCAGCCATGAACACCGAGCGCTTCTCCAATGGCGTACTTGAGGCCTGTTCCCTCGGTGTCGAACTCGAGGTGGAAGACATTTCGGTCGTACTCGAGAGGAGTGAGGCGGCGATTAACAGTGCACGTAACGAGGAAAGTACGTTCCGGAAGTTCTGGACGGAGAGAGGGGATTTGAGGGAACTCTTCAGTATCGAGAGCAGGGGCGAGAGACGGTGTGAAGACCGAGGGGAACAGAAGGTGCTTGGCGGCCTCATGCCAAGAAGACACCCTAGAACCATTGTAAACGGTTTCCCCGTCACCGGTATCAACTGCGATAGCGTTGAACTCGAATTTTTTGAGGGCGGGAGCTGCCTTAGCGTCTCCTTCGGCCGCGGACGTGGGTACCTCACGGGGAAGCTCAATCTGCAGGAGCTCGGCCCAGCTACGCGCACTGATCTTCGCGAACACCTCGTCATGGAAGACGTTAGGTGCAACACCCTTAGCTATCTTTCGCACGATAGCCTCATTAGATGCCTTCCCGAGGTACAACCTCAAGAAGGTGAGGAAGACGATTAAGCTCTGCGCAGAGTCCCCTGTAGCACCGTCGGCCAACTCTGATGCAATCAACTTCGCATCAATAGTGTAGAGCCGTAGCTTGCGTTCCAATAAGTTGATTACGGTATCGGCGGGAAGGTTCGCGAGAAGCTCGACGCTCGACCAAGAGGTAGTGACAAGGACGGCCGACCCGGGTTTGGCATGATCGAGGACAGAATGGGATTTCAGCAAGCTGGGATCAAGGATGCCCACGAAATCCGACAATCCGCTGCTATTGAGAGGGAACGCGACAGATATAGGTGATAGATCGTCGTCACCCCTTTTAGGCGACAGGATGATGCGATCCGCCGTAATCCCCCCTGCTTTACTGAAGACGTCATGGTCAGTCAAACGACGCGTGGATATGGCGTTAGAGAACGTGTCATTGACGAGCTGATGGAACAACGAGAGGTTGTTCGTGGGAGCGCTAAGGAACAGAAGCTTGGTGGAGGAAGTGCTGCTTAAATTGGGAGCCTCAAGAGACTGTCCAGTCAGCTCCGCCAAGTGGCCTGCAAATTGAGTGGGGTGAGAGAGGAATTCTTGTGCTTTGTCAGGGGTGACCCGCTGAGCGCGAACTATGGGTCCAGGAGTAGATGGATCGTACAACGACGCAAATACATCAACGAAAAGAGGCCCCTGACTAGTTTCGTTGGGCACATCATCGAATACGTAAACTTCCTCCGCAGTGAGAGGAACAAGGTTCCGGAGTTCATCGCCGTCCCAAGGACGGAGGACTCTCACGATCACCATCGCTACCCCCTCAGCGCGGGCTACCAGGGCTTTGGCAGCGAGGGCCAGCTGCCCGTTCATGAACACGACGACAGTGTGCGCATTGCGGTCGCCGACGAATTCGAAGGGTGCATATCCGGCCAAGCGAACTGCCTCCGGCACAGTGATATCGGGGATATCCTTCATAAGAAGGTTCGCAGTAAAATTACGCCCGACCTCGCGAGAGGCGCTGTGATGGTCAAAAATATGGATGACATGGGAACTGTTGAGCTTGTACGAGAGCGTTGCGAGGTCGACGGATTCCTGCGGGGTCGCAGAAAGCAAGACGGTGATGTCCCCGGGGAGCAAATTGAATGCTGTGGACAGGGAGGCGAGAGTGGGGGAGAGCGCGAAGGTCTCCCCAACTGGAGTAGCGGCAGGGACCTGGACGATCAGTCGACTGCAAGGGGATGCAGGAGGCAGATATGCGAGAGATGCTGCCATGGCTGCGAGCCCGGCTGGAGTGGTGAACGCGGTCAGAACGGATCCATTGATTGCATCCTGGCTGGTGCCCTCGGACAAACGCCCGACAAGACTGAGGCCTGCACCAGCCCTCGTCTGAAGAGGTATCGCAGGAGCAGAGTGCTCGAGAGAGGTTGCCCAAGTCTTTGTGAGTGTGCCAAAGCCTATTTGTTCGGCGACATCATATACGTAGACAGCAGAGCTAATGGAAGCGCGAGAAGCAACCAGCTCGATGAGGTCTGAAGCAGATCTCTTTAATATCTGACTGCCTGTAGGGAAAAGGAGGGGCTTGAACTCGGCGGTAGGGGTTCCTACCAAAGTGGCAGACGCCGACGATGGCGTCGCTGTTCCAGACGAAACTTCAATCGCCATCTTCCAAACGGTTACAGAAAAAAGAGCTTGCCTTGGGCATATTCCGGGTAGCTTTTGTAAGTGAAATGGATGGTGTGGGATACGATTGTGCCATGTCGTGCAATCCATCACGCCTTACGCGATCACGTGCGAGTGGTAAAGCTCATCCCGCCAACCGACAACCGCAACGGAACGGAACGGAATACACAACGTTCCAATTTCGCTCAGCTTGCCTTCAGAAATGCTCGCATTACAAGGACACCGATGAGCATTCATCCAGTAGACTCCATTTCCTAGTTTACATAAGTTGTCGGCTAAGGAGGCCCAGGATTCGACAGCTGATTTGCCTCACCCCACCGCTCTACTGCCGTATGGTGTTGAACAAGCGGTCGCCCTGTGCGAAGAATCTCACATTCGTCCCAGGAATAGAATGATAGCCGTGCCACTCACTGTGTCTCCCAGTCCCGGCGAAATCATTCCTTCCTTAGTGAGCTTCGGGTCTACAGCGGCAGCCCAAATCTGGTGGACGCGGGGAGAAGCTACTTTTCAGTCTGCATCTTCAGAAAGAATGAAAAACATGATCAACCTCGAGATCTGGGTAGCTTTCTTCGATGTGTTTGAGACCGGTTTCGGATCCGAGCACTATGAGAAGCTTGATGTTGGACACTGAGTTGCGCCGATGAGCTACTCTTCCGATATTGAAGCAGTCGATCATGAATTACTCACGAGGAATACCCCAGTCAAGTAGCATGGTCAGGGCAGCACATACAGTCCCACCAGTAGCGACCAGCGGGTCCAAAAGGAAGACTGTATCTACTGTGGGAACAGAAGGAAGTTTGGAATAATCTGGGTACCGGTCTCAGCGTCAATAATGGTTCTCGCGATCAGACGAACACGTACATTCCACCGGCTGCAAGCTAACACTTTCTCGGAACAAACCAAGGTGGTATACCGGCGCTGTCCTAAACGTCCGCAAATAGACGGAAAGTCGTGAGCACCGCGATGACACGCGCGTCGCTTGAGTTCACGTACGGAAAGAGTGTCAGAAGAGCGTCTGCCATGCCCAAGCCGGCCCGCAAGATGGGAGTGAGGCCAAGCCTCGGCTTGACCACAGAACCTGTGAATGAACCCAAACGAGTTTGCTGATTTGTTTCATTCCACATCGTTAATGATAAGCATCTGGGAATGACTGAGGGATGGCGGTTGATTGATATACTCACCCCTTCAAACGTCTCCTCCTCAAGACCCCGAGATGCCTCGATTCCCAAGATTAAGCTGATCTCACGAACGCCCTGCACTGTCCTTGAGCTGCTGCCAGTGCGATCCGTGCGATGCCCGAAGTACATACCTCACGGAAGTCTTTGGGACTCGTGGTCGCCAGTCGAAGCTGTGACAATCGAGCATTGACAATGGGATGTGATAGAACGTGGCGTTTTCCTGGCATGTTTGTTGGTTCAACTTGAAGACAAGAAGCTAGTTCAGACACCCGCACCTCATGCCACTAGGACTTGCGAGTGGCATGAGGCGGTTATGTACTAGGCGCAAGCCCTTGCCCAAATCGGGAGGCTCATATCTTCTTCAGTATTTCTCTGAGCACGGCCATCCCCACTGGCAGCGTTTACACCTTGTAATACAACCAGAACATGCGATATCGTTGATAGTAGTTCATATGATGGGCGCTTTCAGCGTCTTTTATATTCACAAGGCTTCAAAACGCCACCTCGAGACATAATGGACGACCACTCCTTCTCAGACATCGCTCTTCTCGCCACTTTCTTAAACTGAAACAAAGTGAAATGACTGTTGTGATCATCCTGCGGTAGCCACGTCAGCTAGAAACAGACCAGTCATAGATACAAATTACCTTTTTCTTGAGCTTGAAGCCGAGAGAACTGACCAGCGACGTAAAGTCATCTACACTAGTAAAGCGACTGGCGACCTCCGCAATCTTCAACTCACCCCTATTACAACAATGAACATTATTAAAGTGCCAAGAGTACCATGCGTTGCGTACCCTGAACGAAGAACTCTCCAAGCTTCTCTTAGGCAATTCGGCCAATTCGTACCCATGAGGCTCAGAGCACAAACTACAACGTCGACGATCTGAGCTTCCCCTTCGGATGACTCAGGTGATGATGGTTCGGAACCTGGTAGTGGAAGATGCGAACAGATGTCCGCCTCAATGACGAACGAACCGTCCGACACCAAATCGAATGACAGCACGTTTAGATTTTTTGAGTGTAGGCCTCGTGCCAGCGTTGCATCCCCGCATCCCAAGTCGGCTATAACTGTTTTGGGAGGGTATGACGAAAGCTCAGAGATGTAATGTGATACTGGATTTGAAGGCCATGACTGTACTTGATGTCTGAAGCCGACATGATACTGGAGATCTGTGAGTTAAGAGCGAAACTAGCGATACTGATACTGACATCATCGAAGACCTTTGGGTCCTCCTTCATCATCTTAACCGCTTCAGAGCTATCTGACTTGTACAAAGACTCGTTGATCAGCCTGAAGGGTCGAATAAGCTGATTCGTAGACTTCAAGAGTGCACCAGGAACATCACCTAAAGCGAGCACCATCAAGGCTCTCCTTCATATTCCGTTGGAGGGAAGTCAGGCCAGTATTGTTTTGAGCAGGCTTTGGAGCTTTGGGGCTCTGATCGGAAGGGCCAGACCTATCTACGTCTGTGGCCTTAGACTTTTTCCTCTTGGATTTCTTCTTTGGCGACGAGTCCGTGTTGGAAGTCGGAGTCGGGGAAGCTGAGGGTCCTGGATCCTTCGCCGCTGCAAGCTTCTTCGACGCAGTAGGGGGTGGCCTGACCTGGTTGTTATTGGGCTGCGAGCTAAGCTTGTCATGCTTTTTCTTCTTCTTCTTGGTTCCGTGTCTCTCGCCATCGTTGGCACCAGCTCCCTCGCCCAAGGTTTCTATGAGCTTGTCAAGATTAGTTTCTGCGGAATGAAGCAGGTTGGAATTTTGTGAGCCAGGGCGTTTGCGCTTTTTCGAAGAAGTTTGAGCAGAAATGGGCGCGGATGGCATCGACCATCCTGGGACTTCGAATAATGCCATTCGAGATGCCAGATGTGCAGACGTCTATCCAGAAATTGCAGCTTCAAGTTTGGGTATTTCTGCCCTTCCGTGGAGGCTTGACTTCATCTTTTCGACTCCGCGAGTCTGATGCCAGAAATGGTATCCGACGATCACCTCAAAACGGGAACCTCTCCATCGATCGTCCGTCCTTCTCCTCGAATCCCCTGCGTGTTCAAATATTCCGAAGCTTCCTTATCTTTCGGCAAACCAGGGACCCACTGAACTACATGCTTTGACCGCAAGGAAACCCTCAGTCTTGTGTTTGTTCGTGACGTGTAGTGAATTGGAATAAAAACGAGGTCGCCGCAATTCTAATTACCAGTTCCAGCCTGAGATCTAGAGAGCTCTTTGGACCAGGCTCTTCCATCAGTGCACTTGTGCTTATCTGCACGAGACTAACACGCTCCACGGAGCGCTGAAGCTCCTGTCAACACACGTATAAGAGCCGCAAGAGCTCGTTTTGGCTGATGCTCCAATTGAGAGGCACCACTCAAGCTGGGCAGCTAACAGTGCTACTTACAGTCTCCGTGCACCCTTGAATCACCTTTCGCTTCGCTCTGTCGTTATCAATGAACAACGCGAAGGGAGCAGAAAGCGTTTCGATGATTGCTCTGACAACTCCAGGGCATAAACACAAGAAGGGCAAATCCTTGCCTCCCACCGCTGCCGCACGTTCTCTGTCCCAGGCTCTCCTTGGGCCCCCAGGCGCTCGTTCGGGTCCGAACCCCCCAAACGTCCGCATCCCCCAGGTATCCGCATTCCACTCGCGATAGATAACACGTGTCTAACCCATTCCGCAGACGGGGAATGTACCAGCTTCTATCTCTGCGAGTGGAAGCCATAGCGCGCGTCCAACTGCTGCCGCGGTCAATAATTCATCACCGCACGCAAATCAGGCGGTGCCAGTGGTCTGCGAATCCTTTCATTCCATCTATTTTTAATGCTGAGCTGATCGTTAGCCATCTGCCACCACCCCTACCATTATCCCCTCCAAAACCATCGATATGGCGATCCCAACTGCACAGAATGCCGCAACCCGCGTACGTCCCCTTTCATCTTGTCTCGGT
The DNA here is from genome assembly GCA_000827185.1 of Hydnomerulius pinastri MD-312. Classification (NCBI taxonomy): domain Eukaryota; kingdom Fungi; phylum Basidiomycota; class Agaricomycetes; order Boletales; genus Leucogyrophana; species Leucogyrophana pinastri. The sequence continues at coordinate 1,390,519 of KN839835.1, forward strand.
TGTCAACGCGTACAAGATGGTGATACGACATTCCGCTTTCGACGCACCTTTGCTCCATGTTGTCGGGAGTATGTCGCTCTGTACCGTGCTGACATCTATGTCGAATTCAGGGCACATCAGCTCCTCATCCGAACGGCAGTGGTACATCCCCTGGGGACTCCGGATCTGCATACGTTAGTTCTCAAAGAGTCCTTCAACTCACTTGATTGTGACTGCTACCCCAGGATGAGCTCCAACTACTTCATGACAGTGCCGTCAACGTCCGAGGTCGAAGTAAAGACCACGAACTCCGGACAGCACCTATCGTCACTCGCGACGCATACGTCGCTGCTGGATATCGCGAGAACACCACGCAGTACGGCGTATTGGGCCGTGCGATGTCTATCTTGTAGGTTGAGTGGGGCGTACTGAAGTGTCACTAACGGATCCCAATTCCCAGTAACAAATCTCAAGCGTACTCGCCTGTTGATCCCCGACTTTATATCAACACAGTAAGAACTAGCCACTCGACCCCGGAAGTTTATCTAACACCTCTCACAGAATGCCCCGTTTTCCGCAGTAGTATGCGGAGTACAAGGCTCTGGAAAATCACATACTGTATCCATCCTATTGGAGAGCATGTTCATTCCGAACTTGCGCCCCATAGGTTCGCTACAGAAACCCTTATCAGGCCTCGTCCTTCACTTCGGTGAAGGAGGGCCAAGTGCGCGACCCAGTGAAGCAGCTTGGGTTGGGACCACAGACATTCCAGGAGTGCAAACTCCGAAGGTCAAAGTATATGTTTCCCGATCGTCTCTCAATACGATGACGGCCGTTTATGCCCCGCTGGGCGGTAAAGTTACCGTCGAACCGTTACTGTTTCAAAAAAATGAACTAGATGCTCAGGCATTTTTGTCGATGATGGCGGTAGGATCATCTGAGTCCGCTCCACTCTACATTCAAGGTGTCCTGGTGAGCGCTTCGGAGTGCTTGCTGACATCTATACCTGCTGCTGATCTACTCCAAAGTCCATTCTTAGGGACCTTGGGGAAAACTTCTCCTACGAGGAATTCATGAGACGCTTGGAAGGGAAGAAAGAGAGCTTCAATCCAGCTCAACTCACAGGACTGGAACAGCGCATGGCGCTCTTGACGTCTTTCCTGGACACTAGGCGCGCTAGCGGGCCTACGAGCGGTCGCTTTGCAGCTGGACAGCTCACGATTATCGATCTCTCCGATCCCTTCATCGACCCTGCTTCGGCATGCGGGTTGTTTGAGATTATCACGCGCCTGTTTGTCAGAGCAGAGGTTGGTACAGGGAAGGTACTGGTAGTCGACGAAGCGCACAAGGTAAAACTGACCCTTCCTTCCCCAATATTGATCACTAACATCCATCGCAGTATCTCTCTCCGCACAAGAGCGTGTCGGGTCTTACAAAGTCTCTCTTGACTCTGACCCGAGAGCAACGGCATCTTGCCATGCGTGTGATCATCAGTACGCAAGGCGAGTGTTCTTTCATCAATTGTGTTTACTTGTGCTCATTTAATCTTCCAACAGAGCCTACTGTCGTCCCTCCGGTCCTGCTTGACCTTTGTACGGTCTCCATCATGCATCGATTCTCTTCTCCCTCATGGTGGGAGCATTTGGCTAAGCACGTCTCCGCAGACATCTCTGCGGAAGACGCTTTCGACCGCGTTGTCAGACTTGAGGTGTGAAATTCGAAATCTAAGCTCTCCTTTACTGAAACAGGCTACATGTAGACTGGCGAGGCAATCGTGCTTGCTCCATCTGGTTTTGGTGTTTTCCCCGACGGGCCTTCACCACCCGCCAACGGCACGACCGCTGCCAAGCCTGCCATATCGAGTCAGGTCCCAAAATTAAATCAATTTGGGCGGAGGTACATCTTAATGAAAACCCGTCGCCGTGTCACTAAAGATGGTGGTGCATCTATCCTCGTGGTCGATGAGTAGATTTGATATGCGGCGTAGTATAGGCTGCCTGTGAATATGCTTTATTGGATGATGCACAGTTCAAGTATTTTGTGTTATACGTGACCATGGCTGTAATGATTTAACGCTGATTGTCTCTCGTGCACCAACTACTACCCACTCGTGAGACAGGAGGCATGAACGTGATCGTCAAACAGAGCAAGTTCGATGGCAATATTTACAGTACACAGGTATGCGATGGAGTTACAACAGACAACATGAATATTACCGTAGTACTAGTGTGGGTACAAAAGTGAGAAATTTATTAAGTACCGGACTGATGAGTGTTCTTCGCCATATACGTGCATGCAGTTATGTTTATCTGAGTCGAGATGAAGAATAGAACATGCGAATGCCAGAATATTTTGGAAACGGGATGCGTCGTGAAGCGGTAAAGATCGAGACGGATCAATCAGATCTACTCCATGATCCGAAAGGCGTTGCAGGGATTCGACGGTGGTATATAGACGAGGGGCAGACGAGGGGTTGAATGTGAGAGCCAAAGACAGGGATACTGCAACGAACGGAGATGACGTCGACAGAGGAAGAGCTCGAAGTACCGTCCATAGGATGGCATCAGAAATAAAATCATACAGCAATGCGGGGATGGAACAGCCAACGCGCTAACCCACCCGCATCGGACTCCCTGGAGGTAGCGTAGTATCGAATTCAGCTCGAGCAGGGGAAATCCCGTTTTGTGCTAACAGGCTGGGATCTCCTGCGCCTGCGGTCTTCTTGTGCCTGCGCCCGAGTAACGTCGCATTGTCGATGTCCAACTCGAAACCTCTCGGACCACCCACGCGGCGACCTCGATCGCGTTGACCTGCCCGTCCGTCACATATAGTCCTCTCTGGAACCACGTTTACAACAGCCGGAGCGCCGGCCAAATTCCGCGCTGCAACTGTCTTTGTGCCTGCGCCAACCGGTGCCGCAGCTTCACCATCAACCTGGCCACGTTTATGTCGAGCCTCATTCACCAGGCCTTCATCGTCTGCATCTCCCTCTTCATCATCCTCGTTGAGACCCTGCAAGAAACCTCTTGCTCCTGCGCCTCCTCGTCCATTGTAAGCACGGCGGCGAGCACCCTCTTCTTCCATCCTATGCACAGCATATGTAATGTCGAATGCTTCCTTGAGCGTTGCCAGCCCAGGCGACCGAGTCTCTATACCACCACGTGCCGCAGCTAAAAGCGGTGAATCAAGAGGTGGTGTTCGCGCGTAGGCGAGCGGTGTGGGTGGCGGCGGCGGTGCTGGTGCTGCATTACACCAAGAGTGTGCAAGAAATTCGTCTATGGTATAACGTTGAGCTGGATCAACGCATAACAGATGTTGAATAAGATCCTTGGCTGCAGGACAATGGGTCAGAAAAGGCAGAGTAGCTGAATGTTCTGCCTACCTGAATGGCTGATATCATCCCACCATGGGCTCAAAAACGTATAGTATCCCCGAGCGACCTTCTCCGTCAGGACATTGATACTCTCGTCATAGAAGGGAGGGAATCCGCAGAGGAGCGTGTAAAGAACGCAGCCGAGCGCCCACATGTCGACACTTTTGGAGTACCGTTCGTCTTTGACAATTTCAGGCGCCGTGTACCCCACAGTTCCACATGGCGTCATAGTCTCTTCGTTCCAGACCACTTTCGACAGGCCGAAGTCGGCGATCTTGATGCGACCTATGCCACCGCCGCCAACGCCAGGAATGAATTCGCCCTCGTCTTCTTTCTCCTCGTCATATGGTCGTTGTATAGGGTTCGTGCTCGGTACGATGGGTATTCTTTCGAAAAGCAAGTTCTCCGGTTTAATGTCACTAATGGGCCAGGCGTTCCGTGATTAGTCAGTAAAACATTACTGCCGTTATTATTAACTCACCGATGAACGACTCCACGCTCCTCGTGAAGATAGCGAATGCCCTGAGCGACCTGAAGAATGACGTGCCTCGCGAGATTCTCGCTGAAATAAGTGAGCTTGACGATCTGGTGGAAAAGCTCCCCTCCTTCCATTACTGCTGAGTGTGTCAGCAAGGTATACCGGAGAGGAACTCGATGTCATCGCATACGTTCTAAAACAAGAAAATAGTATTCTGGAGATTCCGAGAACGAGATGAGCTTGACGATGGATGGGTGATTTGTCCCCCGCATTATTTGTACCTCTGCGCTAGCATGAGCACTGATGCCTTTTAATTACGCATAAAAATACCTTTAAGAATATTTGCACGCTGACAGGTAATAAATCAAGGTGAGCCCCGAAGTCTCATAGCGGAGCACAGACAAAAGATAATGGGTCACCTCTGTTACGCGCGGCTTTTTCTTAAACTGGGGACTAAGATGCTTTTCGCCGGCCTAACAGAGGGACAGTAGCGGTGCGGATCATAGGGCGTGTGACGGAGAGCGGAGTACCAGGGCACGGAAGATGGGTGGGAGTAATATGAACTACTGAGGATGGTTCTGGGACACAAATACTAACCTGGGAGGCATTGAGTTCGTACTTGCGAACTACTTTCACTGGAATTGAGCATGAGCGGCCAGGATTTCGAAGATAAATCAGCAGCACTGACCGGCAACTTTTTGACCGGTCGAAAGATCAATCGCCTTGTATACGTTGGAAAAAGCACCGCTGTGAAGGCGTCAAAAATTGACCTGCGAGTTCATTTGATTCCATGACTTACTCTCCCATTTTGTCTATTAACTTGAAGTTTTCGAGCCCCTTGTAAGTCGGCATCTTCGACTTTGGCTGGTGGTCTTCTGGCACAGTCATATCGATTTTGTGTGCTTCTGAGGGTGACGGGGAAGGCTGTGCAGCTTGTTCCACCTTGAACTTGGACGGCTCCGGGGATTGTGGAGGTTGTAAGATGGCGTCCTGAGGTGGTTGTGGCACTGATCTCGTATATTCCTGAGGATCAGACTCGGGGTGACGGTGATTCTGGTGTTTGCGGATAAGATCTGTTTCGGTGGTGGTGGTTGTAGTCGGAGTTAGATTGCGGCCTTCTAAACGAATGTGAGTGGAGTGGACGTACTCTTGAAGGCGGTTACTACCGCAGGCATTGTCGCTGTTGTTGGCGGCGTCGAAAGCCGAAGAAATAGTTGTAAAAAGTGAAAGACCGAGGCACGAAGATGGAAGTGGACGTGGTACACAGAGCCTGTCCTTTTTGTCATTCCAGCCCATTAGAGCTCCGCTGCCTGACGTCATGACGCCCTTTTCCTCCTGGACCTTGCCTCCATTCTTGCCTTGCCTTTTACGGTTGCATTACCGGCCTATGACTTCCTTTCCGATGCTACTCACTGCCACATATAGATAAATCATGAGAAAATGTTCAAAAAGTGCGTCATAAGGTAGAATTTGCCAGAAACTGCATATGTATATTCTATTCCATTCATGAATATGTTATCGGCTTCCTCCCCTGCTCCCCGCGATACTTCCACTCTCTGGCTCTCGATCCCAGTAGTCCGCTCGGTCTCTCGGTGGGGTATGCACAAGCAGCATGTGCTGGACTGGTGAGTATCCCACAAGGCTCATCGTGCTTTGCTTGTGCCTGAGCATCGGCGTCTCACGCGCAGCCTTTGGTATAACCAGGACCGGACGGGTGCGTGCTCTCAGCGATCCCACAGCCGCATTCCCATCGATCCTCAAGGCATCTTCTAGCCTCCCCGGTTCCTCACCTCGCTCTTCGTCATCCTGTCCGACGTCGCGTTTTTCGCCACTAGGGATCCAAGCAATGACGAACACACCGGCAAATGTAGCGCCACAGCCATACAAGAACGTCACCATTTGGTGGAAAGTCGCTCGCCGGAAGTCCCCGTAAAGGACCGCAGAACCAATGACGGCGGACAGTGTGAAAAAGACAAATTGGGTTGGGATGACGATTTTGGAATCAAAACGTTTCAGCGCTCGATTGAGATATCGGATCTGAAGGACGCCTGTGACGAGTAGTACCTTGAAAGGATGATCAGCGTGAGGGACACATACGCAAAGTGACGCGGCTCACGGCAAGTACAGGGTATGTAATCCATTCTGCAAACATCTGCGCCCACTCTTTTGTCAAGAGCGTGGAGATGGCCTTGGTCGCTAAAACAGTAAATCCACCTACCAATAATAGATTGATTAGCATTCAGGAAGATCAGTGAAGCTGATGGTATCCCCACCGAAGATCGCGCAGAGCCCCACGTCGACCACAACGATGCGTCTTCCTATGCTGCCTTCGCTAAGGCCAGCGAGAATGACAGCGGAAACTAAATACACGATCGAGAATATGATGAAGGAACGCTGGGTTATCGCTCTGATTAATGCTTCCGGAGTGAGCGTAGGTGGCGCGCCATCTGATGAAGGAGTAGAGAGCACAACGGTCGTGGCTCCAATGATCGCAAGAAGGATGCCAAAAAGATCGCGCTGTCTATCTGTAAGTTCAGGCTGGCAAGGATCACTCGGTACACTTTACTGGGCGAAACCGTTCCTTTAGCATCAAAGGCGCAAAGAAGCAGTTGGCAACAAGAGCAAACTAGTGAGAGTTCATTCAGATGACGCAATGGGCAGGTGATAGAAAAAAAACTGACGGTGCCAAGGGGTGCAACTACCGAAGCAGGAGCAAATGCATAGGAGATGAAGTTGCCAGTTTCGCCGACGTTCATCAGTATAAAACCTAACCACCTATGGGCATTGTTTGGAAGGTCTGTCTGCAGGGAAATAATGACCAACCATAATTTCGAGCGTAAATAGTCACTCTCGTTTCCATCCTCGGGCCAGTCTTCTGGAGGATGTCTTCCATTTTGATCGGGAACAATGACATCGACCGGTATTGCAGAAGTTTCAGACACGTGTGCGTCAAACCTCGGTGAGTCTTTGGGATGGTTTCCAAAGTTCAATCGCAAGGGAAGAAAGCGTGAAGTTAAACTCTGCTTCCGCTGGCGTCGCCTTGACCGCGTAGCATTGCTGCTTTTTCGGCTTCGGGTGTCATCACTAGCAGCGGCGTTGTCGTTTTGGCCCGAACCGTAATTGGTCGTAGGAGGTGAGCTACTTGATCTTGGGGGCACAAGGGGCTGTGTCTCCAACAGTAGGCTCTCCTGTGCGGCCTGCTGACTTCCGCCCGAATTAGGTGCAACATGATTAACACGACCGCAATTTGCGCCTCGTTCCCGCGTCCTGGTCTCACTCTCCCGCTTGACTCTTTCACGTTCGCGCTCAAGCCGTGAGTGAGCAAGTTTCTGGAGATTAAGAGCCAACGAGATAAGCACGTTGCCGGCGATGGCCACGCTTATCCCGATGACGGTCTGCAACGTGAGGTGGGGGAGGTCTATGCTTGGATCGTCAATAGTGGTCGTGTCATTCATAGCGGTGATCATAGAGCTTGAAAAATCTGCCAGGCTGGACATCATGAATAGGCGTTATGTGGGTGCTTGAAATGGCGTGGCCACCTTGACGCAAGTCCGCGACCGAACACGAATGGTAGATATTGAACTGGGTAAAGCCCAGCGCGCTAAGACACGAGGAGTAAGGGGTGTGTGTATTTGTATCCGGTGAGGAGTTGGGTGGATACTTGGGACAAAGTTAGGACGGACCGAGCGTTGGAGTGCCAGTGGTGCACAGAGGAGGAGCAGACTCCGCCGCAGAGAATCATCAAGCAGAGATAAAGGAGCGCATATTGATGACCAGAAATAGAAGTTAGTTCCCACAATTATTGCCTTGCGAAATAGAGAACACGAACACGTCGCGCCAACGTCGCGCACTGCAAACACACCTCTGCATAATTATTAGCACACTGGCGAACACAGGGCAAGCAGGCTAACAAGGCGCTGCATTGGAAGTTTATAATATCCCACAGCTGTTCTATCAACAGGTCACACGTCCTTTCCAGCACACTCCTTCTACCGAACCTCAGCGCGCCCAGCATGCGCGCTCAGCATACTGCTCACCCTTTATCGGCATTCCCCGTCTACTCATGTGCATTCCTTGCGGATGACCAATTTGTAGCTGGAGGTGGAGGCGGCGCTTCGAGAAGTGGAATAAAGAACAAACTGGTAAAGTCACTACTCACATCAGTGCATTAAGATCCACTCACTTGTTGCTGATCCGTCAGAGACTATTCCGGGTATCCGATGACCGGCAGCTTAGCGTCCTCAGCGAATTGGAGCTGGAGAAAGACGAGGATGCACCCATGAGCATGGCTGCTCATATCGAGGTATGACAGCGAGACAAACTCAAAGGACCACGAGTAACAAAGATGGCAGAGCAAAACTTTGGTATGCGGCATCAATAGCGCCGCAGCCAAGCTGGAGAAAGGAGAGAACGAGAACTGTAGAAAGTTCGAGGTGGGCGGTGACGAACACAAGTAACAAGGTCTCTTCGTCCAATGTTCAAACCTAACATCCTTGAGCAGACTGAGACAACTTGCAACGCGAGGGACACTTTCATCTGGAAATGCAGAAGACTACCAGGTATCCTGACTTTGATTACCTTCGTTACGCGATGCTGATCTGGTCACCAGCGCGTAACTATGCTTTCACTTGACGCCAGATACCTGGCCGTTGCTGGTGAACACGATGTGAGACATGCGTTCCTCCCCGCTTCTCTACTCAAGACTCATTCAATCCAAACAGCTCTCTCTCCTTGCTTACGACTCTCTCTCGCCTATCGCTCAACCGATACATGTCTCCAAGGGGGAGATATACGACGCGACTTTCTCTTCCTCACACGTGCGTCCATCCATCCTCCCGTTCGCTGCGCCACTGTCGTAACCTGTCAGCCACATCAGCTCATCCTAGCCACCAGCTTGAACCTTCTGGTGTATGCACTTCCTGTATCCCCCGCAGCCGAGAGCGAAAAGAGCCCCAAGCCAAAGAAGAAGGGCAAGCAAAAAAGTGGTGGCCAAGCTTCCCGTTCGAATAGTTCACTCCCAGAACTGAAACTAATCAAAACGATCGAGCTCCCGCCGATCCCTGGTGTGCCTTCTGGCTCAACGATGACGTTCCGCGCTGCACGGTAGGCCTTACCCCCCTTGGCCGCCAGCGTACTCATCTGTCTTCGTAGACTGCACCCCTCACAACAGAGTACAATGTACACCGTAGTAAATGTCACTCTTCCCCGAGCGCCGAAACAGAAAACTGCAAAGAAGCAAGCATATGTTTTGAGATGGAACATCACGTCCTCTGGGCAACACGACGCGTTTGATGCCCACATTGAAACAACACGAAAAACGCGCGACGGTAATTTGACTTGCTTTGACGTCAGGTACGTGTGCATTGTTTCCGAGAAACATCTTGCATGTTAAGACGAATGTCAGCCCGGATGGTAAAATGCTCGCATTCGGTGCTTCGGATTATAGTCTCGGTGTCCTAGACGCTGTTACTTTGGCGGTGAGATTTACCTTTGCATTCATTTCTTCGTCAGAATGTTGATATGTCGCTTTCAGCCCCTCATATCGATATTGAAAGCGCACGAATTCCCGGTGACGACTCTTCGCTTCAATCCTACTTCAAGGTTGTTGGTGTCGGGAGGGGTCGACAGCTCCTTGCGCGTCGTTACCATTCCTGAGAAGCTTGGTGGTCAATGTCAGTCCTGTCCTCGTCGTTTTTCTCGAACTCGTCTGATTGTGTCGTATTTAGCGTGGACCATAATAATATTGATCGTGCTCGCGCTAATCGCTGCCCTTATCGCTGCCATGATGCAAAAGTAAACATGCCATGTGAAGGACATGAGATCATATGCAGGACTTTTTTTATGGCTCATTATGAAGACCCATCCGCCGCTCTTTGTATTTATGATACATATTAAACCGTACTAAGCTACATTTTGCAATACATGTCAGTGCCATGACCCCATCTAATCATAGTCTTCCTCCTCGACCAACTTCCGCTTAACACCACCTGAAGGTGTATCGGCCGTTGTCTGTACCTCCTCCATAGCATCATCCCCATTACTGTCATCGTCATCATCTTCATCGTCCCCGCCTCCACCAAACAAATCCGCTTCTTCTCCACCATCGCTCCCCTCGTCCGGTGCCCCCCCTGCAACAACTGGGGCTGGAGTACTGCCCATTTCAATGTCAGTGGGTGTTATTGGAGCGTTTGTAAGTGGTATCGCCTCCATGTCAGCATCGTCATCCTCTTCATCTTCTTGTGCGCCTGGCGCCTCTTCTTCCTCTTCTTCTTCGTCCTCCTCCTCTATTTCTTCTATTTCCTCGTCATAGAGTTTTACGGTTGGCGGGGGCTTGCTCGGAACAAGGTCGAAATTAACAGCGGTTAATGTGTCTGATGAAGAGGGCAGGCGGACACCGAAGACCTCTGGCACAGCAGGGAGGGGCGTTGCATTCGTTTGTGATGCAAGTGTGAGCAAGTACTAGAATATAAACACACTGTTTAGCACGTGCGGTGAATCGATAGGAGTTCATTGGTTATTCACCTCTTTCGGTATGCGACCACCAAACTCCCATCCAACACGCGCCTGCACAGCTAGGACAACATCGTCCATTTCAATCTTAGTCGCACCAGAACGGCCTGCATGTTCTGCGTATACCTGTGCATCTGATAGAACTTGGGCAGTGTATCGATGTGCAAATTCGAGAAGCTGGTGGAGGACGCCTGGTTGAGCGTCTTGGACTGTAGGAGTTGATGCGAGGAGGAGTGCGATTGCTCTGGCTGTGGGTGGCAGAGTGTCAGGCTGGGCGCCTTGCGGTCGGGACATGGTCGATCGTTGATACGAGAGTGAACGCGTTCAGTTGGCACTACTAACAAACACAAAGGGAAGTAGATTCCCAGGCAAACGAGTGGTTGTTTGGCAAAGCCGTTGAAAACAAACAAAGGGGAACTTCGATGATCGGTTTTGCCTGCGAGCAGCGTGAGTTCACGGAGACACGCCGATTTGCTCGCGGTTTACACGCATGGGCCTTGATGATTGGCTGGGAGTTATTGGTCTAACCAGTAACGAGAAAGCTCTGGCCACCTTTCGGAGATTGGGTGGCGAATGAATTCCCTCGGCGGCCTTGGTGGTGACAAGTACTTGCCTCCACCTGCGCATTTGATAATTCACAGGCATGCTTAATGCGATCAACCCCCGAAATTATCGCTGGCTTAAATAACTACTGTATTTACGCGGACGCGTCCGTGCGAGGCTAGAGTCGATTGGTATCAGTCGGAGTCAGTAATAACGGCACGCACGGCACCACTCTGCCAAAAATGGCGAGAACCCGTAGATAAGGTAATTGACTGGGCTCCGGTGAACCCCCCAATCACGACAATAGTGTAGTTAAATCATCAATAAGAGTAGTTGTAATATTAATGGTGGTATGAGCACATCAACGAGTCATTCGTGGTTCTGGTACAGCGAAATACACTCGTCACGAGTGTATTTCGCTGTACTAGAACCACGCCACCGCCGCGGTTGTGCAGCTCACTTTGCCCATTCATGTCGGGAGACAGGGGCTGGATACAGACAGCTCTCGTACCAAAATTTGTGGCTAATTGTGCAATTGAAGCAGAACACTACCAAAATAGGCAGGTGATACAGACTTTTTGACACTAAGTAAAGTCTTTGGGCTGTATTTTATATATTTATTAGATTATTAGATGCTTGATTACCATTTTATCACTAATAGTTGTGGGGGATACCAACAGGCACACCGGGAGGTAAAGGTCAGTGCGCCGAAGTTTCGTAAACTAAATTTAGCCGACTAGTACCAATCTAAGAATACCTCCGTCCGTGCGGCACCCCAAGGGCGTCCGCTGTTATCAGATAAGCATATATCCGTCTTTGTCAGATAAGATATCCCCACGATCTGCCGCTCGGCAGCACGTGTGACGTAAATTTATACTCCGACGGGACCTGTCTTAGAGACAACTCTGTTTCGCGAAATTACGTTCTTTACTCTCTTCCATCGTCCACCATGTTCCGCTCAGCATTGACAAAGACCGTATTCAACGTCGCTGCTGCATCTAGGACGTCGAGAACTGGTGTTGCACCTGTACTTGCTCGTGGGTACCACGAGAACGTCATCTCCCACTACGAGAGCCCAAGAAATGTACGTATTGCTATGTTTTGGAGTTGTCAGCAAAAAGCTCATCTAGCTATGTAGGTGGGCTCTCTCCCTAAAAACGACATCGATGTCGGCACAGGACTTGTGGGAGCACCCGCGTGAGTTGTTCGAGTCACCTCTTACCATGTCCCCTCGCTCACCATGCGCTTCCCTTTACCCAGGTGCGGAGATGTGATGAAGCTCCAAATTCGTGTGGATGAAAATGGCATCATCAGCGATGTCAAGTTCAAGACCTTTGGTTGTGGAAGTGCTATTGCCTCGAGCTCATACATGACAGAGCGGGTGAAGGGTCTCAGTCTCGAGGAAGCTGGGAAAATTAAGAACACGGAGATCGCCAAGGAGTTGTGCCTGCCCCCTGTGAAGCTTCACTGCTCCAGTAAGTGTCGCATTCTCACTTCCTCGACGAATTTCCTATCTGATATGTTCTCCTCCCACAGTGTTGGCAGAGGATGCTATTCGTTCTGCCATTCGGGATTATCGGACGAAGCGGAGCAATCTCTCTGATCCCAAGCAGTCGGGATTTATAGATGTTACGCAAAGCGCCGTTACAGGAGAGACAGTCGCCACTGCTCACCCCGGCCAATCATAATCTTGTTCCCGTAGTTCTCATGCTTTCAGTGTTTCTGTCTCGTCCCTGCATTTCTCGCCGTTGATCAGGCCCTTCCTATCCCATTTGCATCTTATGTTCTCTTATTCTCAAAATCACTAGCATCACTAACGGGAAAGTTTCCTCCGGTGTATTACCATGGCGCAATGATAATTTTGATTAGTTACACATTGCATGATGACCAGTGACCCATCGACATGGCCGTAAGGGCATATATCTATGGTGGTTACCACAACAATTCGCTGTCCATCGCACAGATTCTCAGGAGATAGGCTATGCCTTACTCCCTGCTCCCTTCTGTCCCACAAATGAGAAGTTTCCGGCTGCAAACCACCGTTCATTGGCTTCCTTAACCCGCTGGGCTGCGGCGGCGCGATTGGTAAGCTCGAAACCTGGGAGTCCGATTCAGTCAGTGTGAAGCACAACCTCGACAAAAATAGTCCGTAACCAACCTTGTATCGGAGTTACAGTCAGAGATGTAGCTGTTCCGGACGTTGTCGAGCCGCTTTGTGCCGCACGTGTAAGCGCCGCTGTGCGCAACTTATTCGACTTTGAGAGTTTGGCTGTTCGTGGAGTGTCGGCGCTGAGTGAGAACCGAAACTGTACCATAAATAGCACGGAGCGACCACGTACCACGACTCTTCGCCTCTCCGAGCCCGGCTCGCACTTTGCCTGTACCGGCGCCAATCATACCGAGGCCCTTGGTCTCGTCGAATGCACCGACCTCCTCCTCGGCCTCCCCAAACGCCATGCGGTTCTGGAGCTTGCGGAGTTCGGTCTGGGCGTATGCCTCTTTGGCTTTGCGGGCGCTGAGATAAGAGGATTATATCAGACTCTAGCAAAACGGAGAAAGGGGGGACAGGAATGGGACGTACCGTTTACCTCCTCTGCGCTTCTTTGGTCCGTCGTTGGGTATAGGTAGCGCCTTGGTGATTTTGGCAGGCGGAGGAGCTGCGAGCCGGTCTATGTGCTTCTCAATCTTTTCTCGTAGCTCCTCGCCATACGAGCCTAAATGAGGCGGAAAGGTGTTGAGATCGGATGCGCGAGTATGATGGTGAAATTTCGCTCACCATCTCTGCGTGTTCGCTCGAGATCCATACGAGCAGCGAGGACACTTTTCGCCCCTACCGTCCGCTGCACCTTCAGTTGATAATCCGGCGGTGTCTGCTGAATCAGCTCCGACTGGAAGATGAAACCAGTATGCCGCCGTTGGGTTGCAGTCGAGAACCCAAGGGCAATCTTCCTTTGTGCACCAAGGAGCTACATGTCGATTAATCAGCTGGTGTCTGTGTAGAAGTGCAGGGGTTCGACTCACATGGACATTACACGATGGCATTTTGGCGAGGGGACCAAGGCCACCTGCGACACCAAGAAGTTTTGCAGCTGTAGTGGTACCAACGATAGCTGATAGGTTGGGCGCTAGAACATTCATTCTTGAGCTGACGTACATAAATATCTGAGGAAAGTAAGTCGTCAGACGAGACGCCAAATCCAAGAAACATCGATCCTGACCTTTTTACGAGCTTCCTCCAGTCTATCAGCGAGATCACAAGCCCGTTCAACAGCTTTCCATTGCGCATCCGAGAGGGGTTGACCGGAACTAGTCGTTGCTGTGATAAGAACACTCATGATCATGGCAGCCGGTAGTACACCAGTGAGGTCAACTTTCGTTGGATCCTAGGAGCATATTGTCAACACTTACCACGTCAAGTAGAAACGAATCTCACCTCATTGTTGGCGAGAATGCGCACGGCACGTATGAACTGAGCGGGATCCTGAACCAGCTGTTCAAGTTCTGGGAACTTTGGCGCATAGTGATCACGGATAAACTACACGAAACAGTTAAATCGAAGAAAGTGGAAGTATGTCAGGGGTCACATACTTTATGCACAACAAGGATTTCATTATCAACGTCGACGGATAAATTATTCGCTTGCACGATAAGAGTGTACTCGGGGTTTAGATGTGCAGGTAATGACATTGCGTCTGCCGAACTGGGGTTTGTTTGATACTTCTCGATTTCCTGGAAGCGGGTCAGCAATTCTTGCGTTATAGTGTGAAGCTTAGACTTACCTTCAAGGTATCTGCCATCCTCTTGCTCCCTTCCAACTTTGCTATCGAGCTCACGTCTTCTATGCTCCCTAGATCCATCTGTTGCACATCTTCCGCGTCCAACTCCTCTGCTGGCTTCACGCCACCTTCGAGTACTAGGCCACCAACTGAACCCTCCCTATCCGCCTCTGCCTCCTCATCTTCCTCTCCTTCAACGTCTGACATGTCGGCATCGTCCCCCGCTTTGCGCTTCAGCCCGTTTGGTGCTGAACTTGGGGTCGGTGCTGGAGACTGCTCGTTTTCTTCGTTTTCTTCACCTCCGCCATCTGAAAGGCCGTCGAGATCAGCCAAAAGTTCGTCAGCAAGCCCGCTCATTATGGTACTAGATATTGAAGAGTAGACGGTGGTTAAAGAAAGCAGATTACAGCTGGACAGTACTTGCAGAGTTGGCACGGTGCTCAATGAAGGCACCTTTGTGGGATGACGTAAGCCAAATCACCGAAATGGAAGTTGATTGCAAAGAGCAACCTCATTTTGGAAGGTCTTAGGTTCGACACACCACGCCAGAGCTCTCAGCTAGGTTCGGGAAATGCACATGTCACTCGCCGCTATCTCGTCTAATAGTTATGTGCTAGCGCCACACAGTGATGTCTCACTTTATCGCGGTGGAATCTTGATCTACCGAGGTAGCGAACTTTTGTACGGTCGTCTCTCTTCTGGTTGAGGGATGGCAAAGGATACAACTCCACATTGCAACTTCAGGACACGATGAGCAGTTACAGCGCCCTAATTACATCAGGGCTCTAAGATAAGTACCTAGCGACACATTTATGGAGGGGATTTCTCAAGAACTTTCTCATAGCCTTCTCCGAGCGCCTCTACATAATGCTCAGGTACAACGTGGGATGGTGGACCACCCTCCAAAGGGAGTTCTAGAGGGTACATCAGGGTGATGAGGTAACCACCTTGCTTTATCAGTGTCGACTGCATCTGCTTTCCCCAGTCGCGTCTGAGAGCTGGTGGATTAGCAACGCAGCAGCTGCTCAGTGCTCACAGGTAAGCTTTAAACATGTCTCCAGAATGTGAAACCTTACGTATAATTATAAATCAAGGCAAATGCAGGCCTTCCGGGACCGAAAACTTGAAGAAATCGGCTGCTTCGAATGATACGCCCCGTTAACAAGCGGTTTAGGCCTCTGACTAAAGTGGCTGAAAAGTGCGTTCAATGCGAGACGTCCCATTCGGGCTCAATGCGTTCCCTCGCGGACAACTCGAGACGCAGCAGGGGCAATGTCTGCAGCCAACACATTGATGCGACCGTCAAGATCAGCACCGCTATGCCACGTTTCAGCGCATGGCTTACCCCGCCACATCCCAGGACCGGAACGTCACCTCGGCAGGTCAAGCTATTTGGATGGAATCAAATTGTGAAGTGGAGGCTGCGCATCACCAAGGGAGTCACGCCGTCTTTCCTGCGGTGAACTTGAATTCAGTTCATGTTTGCACGCGAAGTGCAAAGGCCGTATGCTACATGTGCGTGCGCAGGTGGCCGACTCGTCAGGGCGGACATCGGGGACGTTCTCTGCTGAACCGAGGATATGGTTGTACGTTAAGTATGGTCGCGGGTAAGGGCACGTACACTCGCGAAATCAGCTTGAAGCAGTCCCGTGTTTGTTATTAAGCCCGGATGGCACTATAGGAGAGGCTTCCGGAAGACTGGATTGACCTATCCTCGCGATCAGCGTTATCACGGTGCAATCCCTTTGCCTTGTCGGTGTTCACTCTCACTGTTCCGACGTACTTACAAGTTCCACGCTGTGTACCTCCAGCCAGTTTGTAATGGAGAAATCACCACCGCATTAAGTTATACGAGCGCACAAGCCGCTACTGTATTGCTAAGTCATTTCTCACCCTCTCCTACGCGTAACTTGGGCGCTTCGATGACTCGAAGCTGCCATCGAGCAAAAATGGCAACCGATTTCCCAAAAGGAGCATCGGCACGCTGCACACGATGTGGTCCGTGCGCACACGCGTTGAATATATAAACCTTGACTGAACATGATAGCAACTCATACTTACCTTGATGGCACAAGCTCCTTCAGCTACCTGGGTTTGTGGGCCGTGGGGACCTTCCATAGCACGGCGACCCTGTCCATACAGAGGGTAACTACGGTTTGTATGGGCTCCGGCTCATGCACCGTCTCAATATTTCCCAGTCCTGCCATGGCCACTCTGGCTGGGCAGGCCACTTTTTTTTTCGATCTTTTGCGCTCCTAACCCTAACCCTAGGGTACTCTCATAGGTTTATAATAATTGGGGGTTCCCTGAGAATAAACTAATATTTTGGTTGAGGGGTCGTCATGCTCCAAAAGTAGGTGTCACGGTACGAGCAAAGGACTGTCATTGCGGGCACATCGGATAATTCGTATCACAAACTACTACTTCATTACACTTTCAATACGACGATGGGTGCTTGAGGAGCAGCTGTAGCCGACAGAAGTAAGCCATAAATCTCCCAGGCAGATAAAAGCACATACCCCGCCATCAACGAGTATAGTCTCGCCATTGATGTACCAATTCGCGATCAAGGAAAGCACGACGCCGCCGATATCACGGTGGGTCCCGCCGCTTTCAACGGTTGGTACCACGAAGTGCAGTTTCGTGCCAGGAGGGATGAGGGATAGGCCAGTAGCAGGATCAACAGATCCTGGTGCACTCATCTATTACTTGGGTTAGCGGGTCAAGGCAGTGGCCGAGACTTGACATGCCTGGCTTGGGAAGAACCCTGTGTTGCGTTCAAGTAAGTAATCACATGGCCCCCGATGGCGTAGACATACCAGGGGCAATCCCATTAACTCTAACCCCCAACGGCAACAGCTCGTGCGCAAGAGACGACGTGAAATGCCCGATTGCGCTTTTCGAAAACATGTAGGAATATGATCTCGACAGGTTCGAATCCTACGTCTCGTCAGTAAGGTCATCAATGAACATACCACGGTGGCACCAACACACCTTCGACCATCCATTCACACTACTAGTCATGACGATCTGAGGAGGAAACTTCTTCGTCGTGGGATTCTCGGACTTCTTCCACTTTTCCAACAGTGGGAGGAACGCGAAGGAGAGCCAATATGGACCGACGACGTTTACGTGGTGAGTGTTATCGAAGTCAGCTTGTTCCATAGTGTCGAAGAAACTGGCGACATATGCTGCAGCAGTCAGAGCAGAGGGCGGCTGGAAGTTGCCCTGTTGTATGCCAGCGTTATTGAACAGGACAGTGACATATTCCTCTCGCTTTCCGATCTCTTCAGCAAGACGCCTTGCTTCGGACTGTGTGAAATTCACGATGTCGCTGATCAGTCGATGTTGTACGAACTGTCAGCATCATGATTACCTTGTGCCGAACGTCACCTTGAATGCCAATCATTTTACCTCTTACACCGCTTTGTGCAGCTGCATCATTATACTTCAGACATATTCTGGGTGTATGGTGATGAACACAGGTTGCGCAGATCAGGTGCGACAGATGCGATCACATACTCGTCGAGTTCGCGTTGAACGAGTCCAACGATGTAGACTGTTGCCCCATTTGCAACAAGGGAGGTACTGATCATCAGGCCCACTCCCTGGGAATGATATCAGCAGATAGGGGTGATGAGTAGTAACAGGCTTACTGAGTTGCCACCAGTCACAACAGCTACGACACCCTCCAGGTCAAAGAGAGTCTTTGCGCCAAGCTCCTGGAGGATTGCAGTAGCCATGATGTGGTCGATCGTTAGAGATGGGAGTCAGTGGTCAGGAGATCATCTACTTCTAAGAGCCCAATATGCCTTCGCTCCTCTTCCACCTGCTCACGTGTCAAGACCCGAGACCAGCCAATACATACGGATCCATCAATTCAGGCACCCTCGCAGAGATCACTTGACGGAGGTGCATTTACCCTTGCTCTTGATCATCGTGCAGAAATATATTTGACCAGCTATTTTGAGGCCGTGAGCACTTCGCGTGAGTTACAACGACTCGCGGCGCAGTTGCCTTCCCAACGCGAAATATTCTTGATTCCTTCCAGCTTAGCATGTAAATGCTGAACCATCAGAGCTGGCAAACATCCGAAACTCGTCCAATGTCAGTATCTACCCCTGGCAGACCCCCGCAGAAATGCCTCCATCGCACGACGGCCCATTATTCCATTCAACAGCGTATATCGAACTCGCCTTTAAACATCATATCAGAGTGGTGCGGGCTGGAGTTACAATGGCATTGATAGGTCGGTGAGGTAGATGCAGAATTACAGACGACACGGTGAATCGATTACCCCTCGCGCTGTATTTCGGAGGGCTCGTAATACATCAAAAGGCCACGGATGGTATGCGCCTGCAAGTGGAGGGCGGGTTTGATGTGATCACATGGATTAGCTGGCGACCTTGAGATACCGTAACTACAATGTGCACGGTACATTCACAAGACATGGTACGCACCATCTACTATCACAAAGTCATTTTGGAGTTCCAGGACGAGATACACCAGTTCCTATATTCCTATCGCGTTGCCTCCAAGATCTCCATCGATGTCACGCTGTTTCCTCGGATGACCTGACATCCGGGGGTGTTACTTTAAAGTAGGCGTCAAAAGCGAGAAAACATACCACTGTGCCTATTGGGTGCTTTTGCGCAGGTGTAGTCTCTTCAAGGGCATCATCGATGACCAGGTTAAGGAAAAGATCGTAGCCGCGCAAAGTACCGCTGACTTTGCGGCCACCTTGGAGATGGACGAACAATTTCTTGTCCATGAACTGATGATCGGTAGTTAAGTTTCATCTTGCACTGCGATATATGATATACCTACCTTCTTGAGCTCTGGTTGTGATGCTTTAGACATGTCTGGGTAATGTCAGAGATATGTTTCGTATTAGATCGCTTGAGGAGACCCTTTGAGGATGTCGTTTGAGGAGTATTTTGTGAGACCAACAGAATTGCTTTGCAATGTTTGGTCTGGGGAGGTTGTCCAACAAGCCAAGCCGAGTTTCGAGTACAACGTCGCCAAATCACTTTCATTGTCATCCATAATCTTTGCTTTGACCAGACGCTAACGAGGACATAGTAACTATATATTCGAATCCATCCAAGTGTTGTGCAGAAAAAAAAACAATTTCCGTTGTGTTTTCCTACTTTCACTGTCAGTTTCATTGATATTTCACTGCTCATCTCGAACGTCAAACTGAGCAGCACCAACAGTTATAATCCGATCTCAAGTAGCTGCAATTTTCGATATCTTTGGCGGAGTGTATCTCGTATTTGATACATGGCGACACAAGCTTCCCGAACTGTCCCAAGCAGTCCCAACCCCTCTGCCCAAGCCTCTCCTCGTACAAGAGACTGGGGCACCTTGAGGAGCGGTGAGCCTGGCTCGGCATTCCGCGGGATGACCCGGGGAAGAGGTACTACCCGCGGTGGTGGTTCGGCCAGAGGTGGTCGAGGCGGAGGTCGCCCACCGAGTAGCTCGGGTCAAAGAGGAGGAAAGGCTCCTACAGCCACGGCCGAGAGTCACGTATCTCAGCCTAACGCACCTCAATCCAAGAAGGAAGCCCCAGTAGCTCGTAAGGCCTCAGTGCCAGCCCCGTCTACTGCGCAGCCTAATGGTACATCGGATAAAGCTGCCAATGGATCTGCTGAGCGTGGTGGTCGGCCCAAACCTGGATCTCGTAGACCTTCTCGTGCTGTTCCCGCTGTGGTTGTCGCACCCGCATCTCCAACCCCCTCAGTCGCTCAAACTGCCCCATCCACACCCTCTCGCTCCGCGAATCGTCGACGGCGACCACAACCGCCAGCCAAAGGCCCCCCAGCCAGTAACTCGAAGCCGCCGTTACCCCAGGCTGTTAAAATGCAAAAGTCTCGGAGTGGTTCCACACCTGCGTCCCAGGTATCCATGCGCAAAGATATCCCACCACACCTAGCCGCTGCTCACGATGCTGAGATCCGCCATGATATCGACGCGTTGGTGGAACGTGTCAGGGCCGTAGCGATGGCGGATAGCCATCGTCCGACCACCCCTGGTAGTCATATTGACTGGGCTGGTGATGATGACGATTCCTTACCTGATCTTGACGATTGGGGCGTTACCACTACCCACACGCACGCTAGTAATCA
Source organism: Hydnomerulius pinastri MD-312 (assembly GCA_000827185.1). Classification (NCBI taxonomy): domain Eukaryota; kingdom Fungi; phylum Basidiomycota; class Agaricomycetes; order Boletales; genus Leucogyrophana; species Leucogyrophana pinastri. The sequence goes on from KN839835.1 coordinate 1,411,306, forward strand.
CGTAGAGCAGACCGAAGAGATCTCGCCCATCCTCGCGGATACCTTGAAACCATTGCCAGAGCCTCAGTCAGAGGTTGACCATGAGGACGAGCAAGAAATGGAAACTTATGAACACCATCCTGATGAAGATTACTCTGAAGAAGCGCCAGAGCCCTCACCCCTTCCTTCGTCTGGCTCTGCCCAGGAAGAGACTCTCGCAACGCCTACCCTGGAGATTTCGTCGGAACAAGGTGTTACTGATCCTGCAGCTGCCGAGTTCTCATCTGAGCCCGCTCAATCCTCGGGCAAGGCTCCTTTGCATCCCTCACTCCCGGCCAAACCAGTCGCGGCGTTGGAGAGCTTGCGTGCGCGGTCTCAGTCAGTCAGCAAGCCGGCTAATCTGCCCGCAAAACCTGCTCCATTGGCCACAGATGATGAACCCCTCACGTCCAAAACGGAGGGTTTATCTGACTCAATTCACGCACCGTCGGCCGCAGGACTTGCCGCAATGGAGAGGGCGTCAAACTCTTCCTCCAGCGATCAGGGTCTCGCTGCCTCGATCCACGCACCAAAGCCCGGCCTCCCAGAATCTCACTCTGCTCCCAGTCTGCTAAACACTCAACCCCCGTCCTCTACGTCTCGTACACATTCGCGTTCGCAGACAGAAGGTCGTCTAGGTTCCCAGCAACCACATACCGCTCCCGCGAACATGGCCTCTCATCGGTTCAGTCGATCAGGTGCCTCTTCACCTCTTGGCAGACACGTTTACACCCATTCCCGGAATCATTCGACGCCTCCCGCTGGAGGAGCAGGTCAACGGCCGCCCCAGGCTTCACGTCCTGTGATAACCGGTGAGGCCATCTCAAGGTTGGCCAGGACAATCGGTGGCCTCGGGTCTGTCGCCCGCGCCACGAGTATCCCCGCCACAAAAGATTCCACCATCACATCTTGAACGCTGATATCATCTCTCATTCCCCGCACGCACAATATTGCTACACGGATATATTTCCAATCATATAAACTGTTTTTGGATGCTTGTCTGTTTCCTTCATATCATCTCCTTTTTGTCATCTGGCTCATAGTTGGCTCTGCTTGTTTGGATAAATAAATTTCGATATTGCTACATCTAGTCTCGTGCATATACCCCACCCCCTCTCGGTTGTCCTCGTTTTCACACCTGTATTCCAGTTTTGATGAAATCAGGTGTATGTACCATACCTTACGAATCTATTACTTTGTGGCTTGTTCACGCAATCACTCTTCAAACTATCACCGGTCACCCCCCACAGGCTATAAGAAATAAAGAATAAGTATTGTATTACACCTGTCATCCTGTGCTAAAATACGACAACTCAAGACCTATAGCTTTGATTGGTTTTGACCGACTTGAGAGGTCCGAGACGACACCTAAGCTGACCAGCATTTTCTTCAGTCGACCTTCCCACATCAGCGAGACAGTCTAAGGAGCAAGTGAGCAACAGTTGAGGCAGAGAAAATCGAAAGACGCGCATTGTTGGTTGATATTCTGGCTTTTACCACCCCTCGAATATCAGAAGGCGTACTAGGAGGCTCCGGTGGGGGCTGTGGAGGCTGCTCCGGAACAGGAGGAATAGGATCAATGTCCTGCGAAACAGCTTGTGAGAGTGACCGTCGCATCCACCATTCAGCTCCCATTGTCCACTCGCTGTCGTAGCTGTATACGTTAAAGTCGAAGCGTGAGCATAATGAAAGGTCTCGGGAGACTCTGGCCGCATATGCCGCTGAGAGGTGGCCCATCATGGGATTAAATAAGGCTGTGATGGTTGTTGGCGGTTGGGACGGAGGTCCGCGAGGTGAGGCAAGCGAGAGTGGGGATGAGGAAGGTGATGGTGTTTGGAAGGAAGGAGGGGACGCGTCAGGAAGTGTTGTAAACCGTATTCCTGTGGAAACTAGTCGAGAAACACATCAGACACTTCTTCCTCAGAATCGTTATAATTGTACTACCTCCAGCACTCTTTTCCTTTGCGCTGATATAAAACTCAGCGCCAGCAGAGACCCGACCCTTGAGTCCACCGCCAGTCGCATCCTCCTCGTCTACCCGTTTCGGCCGAGGCCCACTTGAAGAATTAGGATCTTCTGTAGGTTCGACTGGGCTGCCGAGTCGTCCAAAATTATGCAATACGCGCACGCCCCACATCCCATCTTCTGCGCTCCACGTATACTCGGAACACCATTTCCCGACATCATGCTGCAAGCTGAACATGATATTGCTGACATTGTCTCCTCGTGCTCTTCTCTCTCCTGTGAGACTCGACCGCGGGTCTGAGATGGCAGCGACCAGCGCTTGAACAGTCGGGGACAGACGCGTCGAGTAGAGTGCGTCCAGCCGTCCAGTGGGCAGATATAAGCGTCCATAGAGAAGATAATCTGTTCCGAATGTCTGGCGGTTAATGTTCAAGCCGCAAGCCATAAGGCGCATGCAAGCACGCTCACCTCGCGTGTCTACTCGCTGACCAGCAAGCCATTCCTCGTCCTTGCCTTCAGGTCTCCGAGGCTGGTCGTGTACTTTGAAACGCTCGATCATGTCCTTGAAGCGGACGTCTCCCGAGCTCTTGACGTCGAGCTCACACGACGTGAATATATATCCTACCGAGCCGTTGAGGGACGGCATCGCGTTCATGGAGTATGACGTGTTGAACAACGCGTTGGGGGACTTGGAGATTGACAGATGCAATCCCCGGGGGACATTGAAGTCCAGGATAGCTGTCGGGCGAGTTCAGCATTCGTTCCAGGGAAACATGGAGGCCATACCGTTGGAAGACCTGGTCAAGTTGGCATAAAGATTATCTTCATTCCAGCCAGTTGCTCGATAGTAACTTCTCAGAACATAGGACGCGAAAGGGTGCATTTCATTCACAGAATGCGACTGCGAACTTCGCTTGCTGCCGTCGCTGGACTTGCACTTGAAAGCGAAGAGAAGGTAGTATTGGTATTACATAATTAGTATGACAGTTTCCAAAATGTAGTGTGGAGGGTCTCATATGTACTATGTAGTCCGTGTGATGGTGAGGGCTCGGGATACGCTATCGCTCTTCTTGTAGATAGTCCATGATTCACCATCTTAAAGCATCGTAATGAGTTGTCCCATCGTGGGTCTCTCATCAACCCTATCCCAGCATTTTTGCATCACCTCCCACAAATGATCATCGAGACCCCTGGCTTTCGCTGCCTCGCTCGTAGGCCTTGGTGGCTTTTCGTTGTTAGCCACTTTGAGAATGACCTGCGTGGTGTGTCTGATAGTTGACCAAGGGGTTGCATGTGTCATGATCTGGGAGAATTTCAGTATGGACTTAAACTGAGAATTCAGATACTCCTCACCTCCAACATCGTCATCCCGAAGGCGTAGACGTCGGCGGCGGTCGTGAGCCTCCCACTGTCAGAGCACAGCTCGGGTGCAAGCCACCTTTGGGAGTTCGAAATGCTTTGATGCTGCGTCAGAAATGGCGAGGGAAATGAGAAGGGTGTACTCACCCAGCAGACTGAGTGAAAGCGACACCAGTGATATCCTCCACAATCTAAGGCACGTCAGCATTGAAACCTATCCTCGAAGAGCATAGGTAACGCACTCTTGAGAAACCAAAATCAGCAAGGAGTGGGTTTCCAGCACCGTCGACGACAATGTTAGCCTGATCAAAGATCACTTGAGAACCGTTCCAGGAGATATTCTATAATCGCGCTCACTCCTTTCAAGTCGCCGTGAACCACAGGTGGGTTCATGGTGTGCAAGACATTGATGCCTTCACTAATGCCTCGAATCTGTGAGATTATCTCGTAAGCTTGATGAAGTGAGAGCTAGCAGAAGACCTCACCAACGCGCGATGATCGACGTCAGGAAAACGAGCGATATATTTATCCACCGTTCCATTTTGTTGCCATGGGCTCACAACATACCTATTCCGATGTTAATCAAGTCCTATTCCGCTAGCACTTATGGGGCCACTTACGGGAAAGGCCCGTCGTCTTGGCAGAACCCGTAAAGAGGGAGAATATGACGACCTTGATCAATCTCCCAGACTCTATTCCAAATGTCGACCTCCCGCTTGAATCGCTAGTTGTGCTCGTCAGTATTCGTGACCGAATGATATCGATTAATGATCCCACCTGCAAAGTCTTGGGGCTGGAATGAACAGCGCGCAAGATCTTGATCGCAACCTTCTCTTCATTCAGATAAGAACCCTCCCAGATGTCCATGGAACCTGTCCCGCTGACGGGGTATTGGCCAATTCGGCGGACTTCCCCGCGTTGGAGATGCATATTCGCAAGTAGTTTGCCAGAAGACTTTTGAAGACGATACAGATTATGCCCAAGTCCTTGTGTAGTATTGTTAGCCACCGATGAGAGATTCTGTGATTCTGGCGATGAATATCATCAGGCTATGGCAGAGAATGATTACCAACAGACCTGCTGCATCATTGCCATGATAGTCTTTATGTCTGCAGCTTGTTGATATTGGGACATGGCAATGATATCTTGGGTATTCTTGATGTCCGAGAGATAATGCATGACGTCAGCCCGGTCGCGTTGATGATTGGCCGTGAACTCGTATTGCCAGGCTACAGTATCCAAAATGGCGGTGAGCTGGGACAATGAGATGAAATTGAGCATCAAGATGTGTATGACAGATCGAAGGTACCTGAAGTTTAGCCAAGCAGTCGTTGATCTCTAAGTGACAATCTTGTATGGCAGTGGCGAGTTCGTTTTGTTTGATAAAGAGCTCGAATGTTTTCTTCGAACACCACTTGTCCATGCGAGCGATGATGCTCTGAAGAGTGCTGAATTTACGTCAGTTCTGGTCCGACCCCAAGGTCCGGAAGTGGATAAGAACCTCTCAGCACCAGCAGCCATCCTCTTCTGCTCTTGGGCAGAAGCATTGTCACCTTGTTGTTGGATAACAACCAAGAAACTGAGACACCTGTCCTGCAGCTGCTTCAGGGCGTTCCTGGGTGACCACGATGATAAGGATCGAATCACCGAAGTACAGGGGAGAACGTACTTGTTGGAATGGGCTTGGTTAATCATGGCCACAAGACTAGTAGCAAGCCCAATCGCTGGAGCTAGCCATGGGACTGGGGCAAGCTGCGCGGCCACTTGGGCACCGCCCAGAACAAGTTGACTGGCACAGGCCACAGCGGACAGCGCCGACATGGTTGAGGTTGGGCGAGGAGGTGGTGGTGGTTTGGTCGGGAGGGGCGGAACTAAGATCGATGACAGTTTCTAAATCTTATATACTCCTCGATTCCGGACTGCGTATTGCGTGAATAATCAGAGGGTCCGATGGGGCGATGTACACTTTGATACGTATGCAAGGCTATCCCTGCTTATTGGTCGTTCTTGGGCAACACATGTTTTCAAAAGATTTTCTGATCTAGTCACAGCAAATGTCAGCGCTAGATACACAGGATTAGACAACAAGCGCCCACAACATGATCACAGAACCAAGTCTTTGAGCCGACCGATCACAATGTCACTGTGGACCTGGTCTTGGTAGACACTTGCCACGTGACCGCGATATACTTCCACCTCTAGCTGTCCCATCTCGCGCCCTAATATTACTGGAATGCCCATTGCGTGCTTTTAGTTTAGTCTACCATCACCTGGGCGCCACGATGCGACTTTTTCCTGAACCAGGACCCAACTTGCCGCAATTCAGCGCTCTTCTCGTTCACGGGCCTTATCACCCTTCTGCTCCAATTCACCTGTGCCTTTCAATGGCACCTGGAGACAAGGCGATGCTCCTCACGCCATCTCGCCAGTTACTCTCGGACTGTCTTCGAAACTACAATGACGAATGGATAAATTCTTACTCTGGCACGGGGGCCATTGCAAACCTAAGTCCTGGGACAAGTATCTTGTTGGTCACGATCATTTGATCACACATGCATTGTCCAGGTGACCGATTGTTGAACAGTTACCCACCCACCCCTAGACACCTCGTTGCATTGCTGTCCATGCTCCGCACTCACAATATTTCAACATCTGCTCCAGTCGACCCCAAAGCAACCATTGATGTCACGCCCACTTTGCTTATTTTGCACGAACCCTCAACATATTTTTTGCCCGAGGCAGAAGATCAACCGTAAGTAGATATGATGGCCGCCAAATAAACTCCGAACCCATTCGAAGATGACCATACAAGACACACAGTATCTTCGTACCTCTTACTTATTACCCACGCACTAGCAAGCGTGGAATTCCTGGCATCTAAAGATCCAAAGTGCGTTGTTCTCTTCTACGTGGCCAAGGATAGACCAGCTATATGGATGCAGCTCGCCGCCCATATCTCTTGTTGTTTTCGACTCCAAACTGGATCAGCTTAAGTTCCCCGTTCTCCGGGCGCCGCCTCGGAGTGCCTTTGATGAGCCCGAGGAACCTGATGAGGCGCCTAGACCCGAATCGGTGGCATTTTTCACTCGAAAGTATTTTGACATGGTGGGGATCTTCCAGAGTTGGTGCAATCCTATTAGTCCTCGTTCCTATTTCATTCTCATCATTGTCCCCCAGCCCATGAGCCCTCATCTCCACGTTCGGATCTGGGGTCGCACACGTCAACATTCACATTGCGCCGAACAGGAGACAGCGCAGACAACGACACTTCCTGGCAATGGTCGGAGGTCCCTGGTAGGCGATCGAAATACTGTAACAATGAATCTACGAAATTTGTTTGGTCCTAAAATGGAAGACTGCTGTCATCTCTCCTCTGCGAATTTCCCAAGATCAACCAGACTCCGAAACCCCTCTCTACGGGTCCTCCTCGTTGCTCAGCTCGAATACAGATATGTTACCTCTTATACTAGCATCTCACCAAGCCCTCATGTTCGGGCATCCTGGTGCGCTGACGCAGACCAGGACTTATCCTTGAGATGCGCCGGAGAGCCGACGGACCAAAAGGCTTAGACAGTACCACTATTATCGAGCTCCGACTTCTTGGCTTGCCAACTGCTGTGAAACAGATCTGATGCATGGGGACTAAGCTCCGCGTTGCGTTGTACCGTGTGAGGGTTCTGCTGACTAATCGTTATTCTTCTCCGGTCCTTGCACAACGGAAAGCTGGCAGCGTTGTGTGACACTATCATGTCGTCCGAAGCTGGAGAAGGATTTGGATTCTTTTCATCCATACTGAAGCCCGGCTCTTCACTGCACCCCACCTTCCTCCTCGCAGTTGATTGCGCGTTCGCTGTCCTGTTTCTGGTCTTCGTATGGTCTTCGTATTTGACGCGAGGAAATGTCCACTTTTTCTTTCTAATGGCAATCGAGGTTGCCTTATGGGCAAGCGTAAAATGGTACATCAGCGTGCTTCTTTCTCCTTGCCCATGTACTAAGGCTACAGCAGGTTCGTGCAAGAACTGAGGAAACTTCCTGCTATACCCGAGAATACTGCAGAGAAGAAAGACCAATGAAAATAACAATAATTACGCATTAGCACAATGTAGGAACCCAACAAACTTTTCTTTTCAAACTTGTCACCGACGAGCTCGGTCATTGCCTTCGTGCCATCGCTTCGTTCGTTTTGCACTATCTTGTGCTAGTGCAAATACTGGGAACAAGTCAGTCTTTCCAGCATCAGAAAAAAAAGAGAATCTCACATTGCCTCTCTGTTCCGTCTAGCCCCTCCCTGAACGACTGCGCTGCATCGCCCGCTGGTCCCCCACCCCCTGCAGGGCCCAACGCCGCAAAGTGCTGTGCTTGGTCGATCACCTCCGTGAGACGCCCACGGAAAGTCTAAGAGTATCCATCACCATCTGGGTCATTTTACACAGCAATTGTACATACTTGTGTCAAGAGTTCTGACATTCCGTTGGCTTGTTCATCGCTTAGTCTGGGGGAGACTCTTATCAGTTCAAGTTGATTGACGCGGTGTCGGTGCATCATACTAACATGTCCATGATCATTTTGCCAAAGCCGTACCAAAGACCACCTGCTCCAACGAGAGCGGACAGTTTGACACTTCGTGGTTCTGCTTTCAGTGCGTTTCTCACTCTGGGACCGAAGGGCGATGGGATCGTGAAATCAGCCCAGTCACTTTGACGAAGTCAGTTGGTTGTTTGAATGGACACATCGATGTGCCTCACGAATAAAGTACGATATAAGCCAGCCATATCGGTATTGGGACTTTTGACAAGGCTTTGATCTGACCGTGTTTCATCTTTGAGACAACTGGAAGGGATGTCGCGAAGGAGAGCTTACATCGCGGTCAGAACCTCCACCAAGATGCCCCATATCAGGAATGTCCACTTTGAAAGTGCATTGTATTTTCTACAATATCGGGTTAATCAGGTAACGTGTCGCGGATGGTGATGAGGTATCTACTTGATTCTCTGCGAGGATCGCGTCGATAGAGAAGTAGTCGTTGTCCATGGTAAAGCTAGCCGGGCACGCGTCACGATTCGGCACGTTACAATTCAACGCGTCGGTGGCGTGAACCTTGCCTTTGCTTCACGCTTCACAAGCTTCACACGTCACTTCAGGCTCACCCACCGCACTGGCAGGTGCATCGACTAGCCTCACTTCTCAACATGAACATCCTCAGACACTTCGCAACGGCAACGAGACGACCTCTTCGTCCAGCGTCCGCGTCGTTCGTGGCGTTGCGGTGTCGGCGCAATTTCTCGTTTACGCCTTGTGTGCAAGCATCGGAGCAGGATGATGCGTTCTTAAACAACTTTAAGAACACTTCCATTTTCCGAAAGATTGCAGACAAACCCGAGGCATTGATGGCACTGCGGGATTTTGCAACACTCATGAAGGAGAAAGGTATGTGTTCCTTGTGCGTGATTTCGGGGCTGCTCTGTGTCAAACCAATCTTCGTAGGAATCGACGCTAGTTCAGGTCCTCCATCGACGACACAAATGATACGGCTCGCTGCAAGCTCAGATTTCAGGGCGGCTGCTCAACGAGTAGTTGAGGAGCTGAAAAATGCTGGTGTCGATTTGACTTCACAGGTACGTTCGCAGTCTGGAGATTGGTCATGACCTCATATACTTTGTGCAGGACGCTATGCAGGAACTAATGGCCTTGTCTAAGAAGTCCGGCGGTACTTGAACGCGGTTCTGGACTACTTCGTGCGCCATCGCACCACGAGTGAGCTATCGACGGGGAGCCCGGAGTTTTGATGATAGCCTAGTACTGTCTACTACTCCTGCCAGTAGCCACTTTGCACGAGACAGCTGCGATCATGACCTATGATAGCTCAAGCAGCATCGTCTAGTAGCAAATAGTACCACTCAACATAGACCTTTTTGTTGACTAGCATTGAGTGTACTCCGATAAAGATAATCAACACATTATAGACCAGTGTCAAGGAGTCGAGGACTGGTGTAACTTTGATCTCAACCGCTCATCATGGAATCGCAAACGTCGCCTTCAGAGGCACCTGAACGTCCACTTCCTCACACTCATTTTTACTCTGTCGAATATCCGGGTTACGTGCAGCCATCCTCCGTGCCTATTGCAATTCGGAACGTGGGCGGTCCTTCCAGTCTTGAGAACGCGTTCAAGCGCACAGCTGCGAAGAATGAAGCGTTGCTGGAACTCAACCTCCGACCCGGAAATTCATATGCTCATCCAATACCGGGCGATGTTGTTGGTACGAGTAATATCCTCGTCAAGGTCACGAAACGCAAGCGTCGGAGGGTAGATGGTGACGGCCTCCCCGAGGGAATCATCGGAGAGTATACTGCAGAGCCGGTAGGCGTCGTCCTAAAGACCGCTCGGTTTCGCAGTGAGTCGCGTGCATTGTTATCATTTACAAAGGAGGTTTCATCGTGGTGCAGGTATGGCAGACTATCAATTTCAACCTGATATGTCGGACCCTGTCGCGCAATTGCGGCTTGCTATGGACCGAATGGATGGTGAGTGGGCCCACGCCTAGAGATTTTGACCAAGTTACATCTATTAGCAGTCGATGCTATCAGGCAGTATACTATCCCAGAGGAGAAAGAGGATTATGTCGTCCCCGCTGCAATCGTATCCCCAGAAATCGACCCCGAGCTAGCCGAGCAAAGTGGGCAAGCCACCTCTGCCACTCGGAGCAACTTGAGGCTCTTCCCTCCCCCTCTGTTCAGCCGACAGGGGATTCCTCAAAACTATAAGTAAGTTGCATGGGCCATTTATGGGGCAGGACTTGATGTTATTTAGCTTCAAGTCAAACCCTGCATCGATGGTTACAGCTGTCATCGACGAAGAGACGGGCGAGGAACGAAAACGACTCATCAACAGGGGCCGATGGAAAGGCTACGGGCCTGCAACGATCACTTTCGCAGATCCCACTGTTTGCCTATTCTTTCATCCTATCTGATGAGCTCCTGACACATGTTTACAGATCCCTGAAAATCCGATACCTGCAGTCCAGCAAGCGCGCAATCAAGTCAAACCAGAACTCCTGGAGCGAATCACGCAGGTGGGAGTCCTCGTCAGCTCATAACGCATGTCATCAACCGAACATCATTCTAGTTACTGCAAGACCGCCCGGTCTGGACACGCGCCGCTCTCTACAATCAATTCAGCCCAACTGAAGTTAGAGAAATCCATAAGTACGATGTTCCCTGTCTTATTTATTTTCGACGGCTCAATATGTGCAGCTCCAAGCTCCTACTTCCCCTCGCGAGCTACATGTTCCAGGACGGGCCATGGCGTGACACATTGATTCGTTTCAAGTACGACCCACGGAAAGACCCCGATGCTCGATTGTAAGTACTCCGTGGCCGTCGCGAAACTGCATGCCGTTCTCAGTATCGCACAGCTACCAACGCATATATTTCCGGAACGCAAACCATCCTATGTCGCGGCTGTCTGTTGTTTCGCGACGGCAGGAAGGCAGGTCGGCTGCAACATACATTTCCAGATCCATGGAACACGAGGAAGCACTGGAGACTGAGCGGCGGTAAGTAACAGTCTCTTCTATCGGTAAGATGCACAGAGTCATGCTTTCTAGGCAATCGCATATATTCGATGGGGAGACGCTCACGAAAGAAACAGCTGCTTTCCAGCTATGTGACATACATGACCCCATGCTGAAAGATATGATCGAGGACGACGAAGACTTGCGCGAAACTTGCGATGTGAGTTTTACCGGGCTGATTGCCATCCTCTTATCTCATATATACTAGGAGCGTGATGGGTGGTATAGCGCTCATGCATTTGAGAGGATCAAGATGGTCTTGCGTCACAAATTCTTCTCGCTGCTCCAGGGATATGTTGCCACTGAGGAAGAGTGTGAGGCGTTGCTTGAACAAGGGACAGGTCCGAAGAAGAATCAGACAACGAGAATCAAGAAACTCAAGTACGGAAAGCACAACATGGCGAAAGGAGCGTTACGGCCAGAGGATGCAGCGGTGGGTCTTCCGACGTTGTTCACGGCATGTATAAGCCCCTCATTATTCTCCACCTTTTAGGCCGCGAGGTTGCAAGCTACGTTAGAACGCAACGCAAAGAACTTGCAAGCCAGCCGACGGGAGAAGTTGGGACATCAGTCTCTTACACCAGACGCGAGATCGTAGCGCAGATGACATTGATGCGATGCAAAAGTTATTTTCATGACTCTAAGCCATACTGCATAGTCATGGGAGGTGATACATATAGGCCGAGCGTGATGTGCGCGTCTGCGACTGGCCGTCGTCACAGCGGGGATAGAAACCGGTACGGGGAACCACCAAAAATCATGATGTTGCGCTGGCTTTTTGCTCTGCACGTGCTTTCCGCTGAGCAGGAGTGAGGTCAGGAGTCTCAAAAAAGATCGACTGAACTTACCGATCCAACGAGTGCGTGGAGTGCGTTCTTGCGGAACTACAGGGTGATAATCAGGATCATGTTCCAAGCCTATCATGAGCATGATTTTAGCACACCTTAGCATCAACCTATAAGGCCAGTATGTGAGCTCAATCTACGCGAAACACAAGGTCGAATACGTACCCCCTTCAGCGAGCGTGTCCGGTTAGTCCCGGGCCTCTTGATACCATTACGGTGGGCCTTGCGGGTCTGGTTGTGGTTGGTGTGGCTGGGAAACGCGTCAGCCTGATATTCTCATCGTGCATCTGAGTAAGAACGTGCGCACTTCTTGGATTTGGCCATGGCGTCGACTTGGGGACTCGGGGGATGCTTGCTTGCTGTCTGCGGTGGCGCTGAGGTGGGTATATTGGATGCGCTGTGGCTGAAGAACTGTGCAGTTGCAGAACCGGGTCCTCGGCAATTTCCGGTTCACCACATGGCGGTACGCGGATGGGTGGAGGGAGGCCACGGTCCATGGATGCCGCATCAGTTGGAGACCTAGAACCTCAAAGCTTCAGTGATGTGTTCAACTCTTATTGCATGCAGTGAAGAACAATCTTTCAGCGTTGTTACAGCGTATCGCTACAGGAAGAACAGCTTTTTGGCACCCTCGAGAATTCCGGTCCTACCCACGGCCGTTCTAGTCTGTGAATTATGCCGCATTCGTTTACCCTTCCTCTGCAACTGGTCCCTTTTGTTGACCGTAAATCTGGCACGACCATCAAATTTGAGCAACTTGCAAGAACACAGACCAGTACTTCCAGCGCCAGGGTCCAGGAAGAGTACTTGGCCAATTTTAACCTTTTAACCCTAACCCAATCATGGTGTTTATCGGCTTCATCAGGAAGTCCGAGTCGGCCGATTGCAATCGGCCGAGCTGGGGTAACATATCTGGACTATTTCCGTGACTTTGTTAAAAGGCAGGAGGCAGGAACTGGAGTGTTATCCAAATACACTACCTTCTCCCCCCTTCACATCACTTTCCGACCTCTATATCAGCATGCCAGCCCCCGTTACTGGACCACGCACCTTGTATGATAAAATCTGGGACGATCATGTCGTGTAAGTCTCCTATCTTGGGATCCGAGGTGCTGATGGCGAGCTCACTGGTCCTCAGGGATGTAATGGAGGATGGACTCGCGTTAATTTATATCGATCGGTATGTCATTGACGCCCGTGAGCATGGGAGCTAGCTGATCGAGGCTTGCAGTCACCTTGTTCACGAAGTTACAAGCCCTCAGGCTTTCGAGGGACTGTGGGTCTCTATTCGCTTGTAGCTCGGTGCCCGCTTATCATCCATCTAGGAGGAACGCCGCGCGAGGTGTTCGCCGACCAGATTGTACTCTCGCAACTCTAGATCACAACATTCCGTAAGTCATCTCGATCATCCAGACTTGAAAGCGCAATTCTGAACGGATCACAGTACGATATCACGCAAAACCTACAAGTCTGTTGATACCTTCGTCGCGGAACCCGACTCGCGCGCACAATGCGTGGCAGTTGAGGATAATGTCAAAGAGTTCGGTCTGACCTACTTCGGTCTAGCTGACCGTCGTCAAGGTAGATACCTTTCCTTTACCACGCGAAATCTGCGCTCATAGACTTCTAGGCATAGTTCATGTCATTGGGCCTGAGCAAGGCTTTACGGTGAGAGCGATGGGCATTCTTGTCGAAATAATGTCGTAAATGATATTCCGCCGCAGCTGCCGGGCATCACTTGCGTCTGTGGTGATTCGCACACCTCCAGTAAGTGTATAGTCTCCGGTCTTCTATGCCTACTTAGCGCTCCTTTTTCAGCTCACGGTGCCTTCGGCTCTCTCGCTTTCGGTATTGGAACGTCTGAAGTCGAACATGTCCTTGCTACACAAACATTGCTGCAACACAAAGGAAAGAACATGCGCATCACTGTCGATGGTGAACTGGCAGAAGGCGTAAACTCGAAAGACGTCATCCTCCATATTATCGGAGTCATCGGAACTGCCGGAGGCACCGGCCATGTCATTGAATACGCTGGCTCGGTCTTCCGCAGTTTCAGCATGGAGGCTCGCATGAGCGTCTGCAACATGAGCATTGAGGCCGGTGCTCGGGCAGGCATGGTTGCACCAGACGAGGTAACCTTCGAATATCTGCGCAACCGTCCCCTCGCTCCCAAAGGCGAGGCTTGGGATCGCGCCGAAGCATACTGGCGCACCCTCAAGAGCGACGACGATGCAAAATTTGATATCGAGGTCAAGATCAATGGCGCCGACATTCCCCCAACAGTGACTTGGGGAACTTCCCCCCAGGACGTCGTTGCTATCACTGGCTCCGTTCCCGATCCTGCGACCATGACCGACGCTTCCAAACAGACCGCTACAGAGCGGTCTTTGGCTTACATGGGGCTGCAGGCTAACACGCGCATGGAGGAGATTGCGCTGGACAAGGTTTTCATTGGGTCCTGTACGAATAGTCGCATCGAAGACCTTCGTTCAGCTGCTCGCGTTGTTCTGGCCGCTGGCCCGGATGCCAAAGTTGCATCCAATGTTCAGGCCATGGTTGTCCCTGGTTCGGGCTTGGTTAAGCAGCATGCGGAGGCGGAGGGGTTGGATGCTATCTTCAAGCGCGCTGGCTTTGACTGGCGTGAAGCTGGATGCTCCATGTGCTTGGGCATGAATCCCGATCAGCTTGCACCGGGCGAGCGCTGCGCGAGTACGAGCAACCGTAACTTCGAAGGCCGGCAGGGTGCTGGTGGACGTACCCACCTCGTCAGTCCAGCCATGGCTGCTGCTGCGGCTATGACGGGTAAACTCACCGATGTTCGCAAACTCTTGAATGCTGGTGCTGAGGCGAAGGTCTCCGAGGCAGCCAAGCTCAAGTTGACTAGCGCATTCGAGTTCCTGACAGACCCTGTGCTTGCTCCCCCCGAACCCCAGCCGCTCACCCATGCAGCGGGCGCGTCTCCTGGCACTCTCCCTCCGACATCTGCCGCTGCTGGCGTACCGAAATTTGTCGTTGTCAAAGGTGTCGCAGCGCCGCTCCACATGACCAACGTTGACACAGACATGATTATTCCTAAACAATTCCTTAAGACACTGAAGCGCACTGGCCTCTCCAACGCTCTCTTCTACGCCATCCGCTTCGATCCTAAAACAAAGGAAAAGACTGACTTCATCCTGAACCGCGCCCCATACGACCAATCGAAAATCTTGGTCGTCAGCGGGCCCAACTTTGGTTGCGGTAGCTCACGCGAGCACGCTGCGTGGAGTCTGTAAGTTGGCATCCTTCTCCACCTGAGTCTCACGGATTGAGCGTCTCATCGCAGGAATGACTTTGGGATTCGCTGCGTTATTGCGCCGAGTTTCGGTGAGATCTTCCGGAATAACGCGATGCAGAATGGCATGCTTCCCCTGCCTCTGTCGGAAGAGGAGTGCAAGGACCTTGCCGCGGATGCCGAGGCAGGCGTCGAACTTGAGGTCGACTTGGAGAAGCAAGAAGTGAGACGGGCAAATGGCAAACCAGCTATCTCGTTCAATGTGGATCCCTTCAGGCGTCACTGCTTGTTGAATGGTTTGGATGATATTGCGCTGACGCTGCAGAAGGAAGACGCTATCGTTTCCTTTGAGCAACGCAGGACCGCAGTTTGGCCATGGTTGGATGGGTTTGGGTTCAAGGGGAACAAAATCCCTGTAGCGCCCACAAAGACTGGGAAGAAAATGGAATGGTGAAGTTGATACTGCTGCTGTCTCGAAGATTTACCCAACTGTTGTATTTTGTTCGAAATGTACTTTTGCCAATGTGCGGAAATATTACATACGTACTCGAAGCTCATGTTGCGATCTGAGGACCCTACATCGCCTCACGCAACTGATATCGGTGGAATTGCTTCCGAAATGAGGAATGTGTAGCAGTGGCACTGTGCGCGTGTCGCTGAGCAGGAAGTTCTTGTTGAAGATCTTGTTACTTTTCCACAGCTCTCGACTTTATCCGCGATATTCTCCCGAGTCAGGCTTGGAGTCGTATTCGTCACCCATTAAATATCGGACGGTTCGCTTTTCACCATGCAACCAACAACGACAACAACGGCCACCACAATGGCCCCTACGAAATCTCGGGAGCGTGAGCCTCATCCCCAGAAGGGTCCATCCAAGCCCGTGAACCACACCCAGAATGGGTCACAGGTAAAACAGGAACCCGTTCAGGCCGTCGCTCGTCGACCGCCAGTTCCGCCGAAGCAACCATCCCCAGAAGAGCAACTGTACACCAAGAAAGTGCCACACCGCTCGAGTAAACCAATCATCAACTGGTTTCAGCGCAAGCTTGCCGGAACGGTGAGGACACGGAGAATGCCAGATGGGAGTGCTGTTGTGAATGGTCAGGCGATGGTCGCCCCCAGTGGCAAGAGCCGTCTTGGCATTCCTGCTGCACCCACCTCGAGGCCCAATGGACGGTCTGTCTCATCTCCGTGGCCACAAACCACGCCCGTATCATCTCAGAGGCATGGTGTAAATGGTCACAGAAGAGGTGCTCCCTCTGCTACGTCTCAGCGACGGACTATCTCTCTGAATGAAGCAGATACCGAGAACAATGTCTACTTGCATTCTGACTACGAAGATAATGCCGATGCTTCCACTCGTCGCTCATCTATGGCCCGTGACTCCATGTGGTCTCCTACAAGTGCCCTTGAAGCTGATGAAGACGCATCGTTACGTCCTCTTCCGCCCAGTGCGCCTCCGTCGCCATCCCTTTCGCACTCATCTTCGTCTTATCTTTCGCAATCCCGGACGTTCCGCAGCATCGCGGCAAGCACCAAACCAACTACCGTCCTCAGCATTGATCTTCCACCAGCAGGCATTGGGCATATCGCACAAGTCCCAGCGACTCCCGTATCCTCAGTAGGACCGCGTCATCATGGCCCTCACCACCGGACATCATCCACCGGCACAAACGGAGGGCTCATAGGCAGCGGTGCATCCATAACATTCTCGGCTCTTCCACCTTCACCTCAGGACTCATCGCGTCCTCCGTCTTCCGTTATACATGGGAACCACAGTTCGTCGAATCCGGGTCTATTGGGACCCACTATGGGTGGTCTGCAGGCGCCTCTTCACACTGCTCACCATCCCCGAAACAATCCTCGCCCTTCCTCGCCTCCACTTGACAATGCGTCAGTCCTCACGCTGGCTTCATCAGCCTATGCGATACCCGGTGCGCGCATGACTATGGGGTCGATGGGGTCTGCCACTCTATCTGGCCTTATTGGAGGAGGCGACTCTATCTCGCATCTCGGCGGTAGTGTCCTCGGCGACCCAGAGGGGGAAAACATGAGTCAGTTCATACTTGGCGATGACGACCGTTTGGATGTCGACGGCGAGCGGGACGCGGATGCAAGTTTGCGTGCCCTCAGACCCAGAAGCTCAAGAAGGGGGAGCTGGGAGAGCGAGGTTAGCGGATGGAGTGCGAGGATTCTCGGGACGGGCGCAGGTATAAGCACAGGGAGCAAGAGCCTTTGGGCGAGCAACCTCAGCATGAAGACCGGTGGGCCGCTGAGTTTGGAAGATGAAGATGATGACAGGGCAGATGAGAAAAGTGTGGAGGTTGAATGTGGGACAGAGGCAAAATTGACATCGGACCCCATACCCCGAGGGCGTGTGCCTGTTCCAGACGGAGTTGGCGGAGATGACACCAAGAGCCAGGTGGGGTCGGGGCGAGCTGCAACCCGAGAGGCATCTTTGGAAGACGTTCCTTCGACTTTGGGGCGGTCGACGGGCGCGGCAGCTCTGAAGGCATCTTCTGGGTCGCAGCCGCCCTCCCCCACCGCTAAGGGAACCAAGACGTGAGCCTCACCGCGGCACCGACAACTGTCGTCACCCACTTCAGGTGATTCACGAATGTTTTCCTCACCATTCGCTCTCATTCGCTTAACCAAATTGCATCAGTCTGTTGCGCCCGATCACGAGGCACGACGAGCCTCCACTGATCAAGATTCGATCCACCGATGTCTTTTTGCTTTTTGAAATTGCTGAATATTTTTCTTTCGATTCGACGATACGTTACCGATTACAGTATAGTTGGCCGTCCTTTCCTTTTCCCTTGTTGCTCTGCACTGCGTATACTGTACTGTTTTCACTACTCGCACCCACTCTGTCACTCATTTCTAGTTTTTGTTTTCTCTAAGAAAGCATCTGTTTCGTTTATGAATTCGATCTCGGACCTGAGGCTTATTTCTCGTCGCATGCATATGTCCGAGCTGAGTGACAGAAGATGACAGAAGGACCGAGGGTAGGTAATATTCGATACATCACTTGGACTGTCATGGGATCGCGACGCTAACAGAGAGCCTCGTCACAGCCATCACTGACAGGCCTCATGTGATGTACAAAAGTATACCATCGATGTCAGTTTGCCTCCTCGCCTGACCAGAGTTCTCTTATTGCTGCCAGCGTTATCCCCAGAAGTGTCTCAGCGTCAAGGTCACGAGTCCGTCATGTGCGTGGACACACCACCGGTGTTCTTTCACGAAGATCATACCAATCGCGTGGACTCCAATCTATGCTGCTGGTCGATCTCATAAAAGGTCTCTGGTCAGGTTCATCGTGGAGCTGTTCGCCTTCTCTTCTCTGCCTTGATTACCTGTGGAGCATCGTCAGAATGAAGTTCGGACTCGGAGGACTTGCCGTTGCCGTCTCGATGGCTGCTGCCGCTCAGGCAGACTGCCCGGACTACACCACTTACTCGCAGGTGTGCATATGTGCTAGTTTTCAAGCCCGCCTGCGATTCTCACCATGTTCCTCTAGACACCACAAGGCACCCCCTCCGAGGGTCCTTTGGGCTTGCCTTACATGCGGCCTGACCCCTCGTGCCGTACTTTTAACAGCACGTCGGTCGAGGTATGACGCGTCAAATTTTGTCCCGGGAAGCCCGTTCACAAGTTTTTGTACCATAGAAAGTCATCACAGACTTGAAGGCGCGTCTCAAGGACCCCGACGTTGCCCGTCTCTTCGAGAACACCTTCCCCAATACCCTTGGTGAGTTTCCCACACATAAGGAGCTGGAGATCCCATCACTGACTGTGGCGGACAGATACCACCGTTAAGTACTTCAACAAGGACCAGAACTTGGCCTTCATCATCACCGGAGACATCACGTCAGTTCAATCTGGTCTCTTGGTGGGATATCTGACTGATGAACGTTGTGCAGTGCGCAATGGCTTCGTGACACTGGAAACCAGTTTGCTCACTACCACTCCCTCCTCTCGACAGACGCAGAGCTTGCCACTCTTGTCAAGGCTGTCATTAACAATGAGGCGCGTTATGTCACCGAGTACCCATACTGCGGCTCTTTTCAGCCTCCTCCGGAGAGTGGATTGGCGCCCTCTCACAACGACTGGGCTGACGGTGTCGTTGTCAACCCGTGAGTGGACATTGCATGCCTGAAACGCTGTCACAAAACTTACCTTTTCCATCAGCCCTGTCAACAACCAGACAGTCTTCGAGTGCAAGTATGAGCTTGACTCGCTTTGCGGCTTCATGAAGCTCTCTACGTCGTACTACCAAGCTACGAAGGACAAGTCCATGATGAACAACAATTGTAAGGACTTTTCAGATCAACTTTTGCTCGGGATAAGCAATGCTTACGCCCCACAGGGTTCTCTGCTATTGACCAGATCTTCCGTGTCATCAATGAGCAGTCGCAACCCTCGTTCGATGCCAACTTCAACTTTGTCTCCTACTACAACTGGACCGGTCTCCCCGGTTCCCTCCCTGGTCTCGTCCTCAACGGCGGTAATGGAGAGCCCAAGGGCTACACCGGCATGGTTGGAACTCACCACCGCCCTTCTGACGACTTGTCCATCTACGGTGAATGACACAGAACGTATAGACTCCGTTTTCACGGACTGACGTCGCCTGCCAGCTTTCCTCACCCCCGCAAACGCTATGCTCAGCGTTCAGCTCAACAACTTGGCAACCATCCTCGATGATGCTAAGCTTGCTCCTAACGTCAGCACCCAAGCTAAGCAATGGAGCGAGAACATCAAGGCCGCCATCAACAAACACGCCGTCGCTGATGGTGTCTTCGCATATGAGACCAACGGCCTGGGCTCTCGCTATATGATGGACGATGCTAACGTCCCTGTAAGTAGTTTTCAGTTTGCTTCCCTGGGCCGTGTGACTTAAAGCCTTGGCTTCTAGTCCCTACTCTCCCTCCCCTACCTCGGCTTCCTCGACAAGAAAGACCCCACATACGTGAAGACCAAGAAGATGTTGATGTCTCGCCAGAACCCTTACTACTCAAAGGGCGCGAATTTCAGCGGTATCGGGTAAGTGCGATGATTCTACTTCGCATCCAGTGATCTTATCCTCGACCTTAGTGGTCCCCACGTTGATGCATGGAACCCATGGCCCATGTCCCAAATCACCAACGTCTTTGGTAGCGATGATGACGCCGAAATCCTGACGTCACTGTACACCGTCGTGAACGTGAGTACCAGTTCTACATCATCTTGATTTCGATCTAATCACTGGCGTTCATAGAACACCGCGGGACTTGGTTTGATCCACGAGTCGGTCAACATCTACAACGGCAGTGCCTACACCCGTCCATGGTTTGCATGGGCCAACAGCTATTTTGGCGAGATGATCCTGGACCTTGCTCAGCGCAAGCCCCACCTCATCTTCAACGACAGCAAGCCTTACGTCCCTGGTCAGTAGAGCGGTGATTGGGAAGGTAGAATGGCATTGTTCTAAACGAGGGGTATTCCATACATACGATGTGTATACGTATACACGATACGATATCTTCAAGAGCATAATGCAAAATGTACATCTGGTTCTATGAACAATGTATCCCCTGCTCTTGAGAAGTCTTATTGTTCTTGTACAGATATTTTTGTGGCATAGGGATGCGGGACCGTGGAAGTTTGTGCTCGGACTTGGGGCACACAGCCACAAGGGTTGGCTTTTCTTTTACGGACTTGCTGCGATCTGATTCTGCCACTGCGGTTGAGAGAGAACAAGGTCTCCACATTCATGTCCACCTGAAAATTATTATTCTTCACACAGCGAGACAAGGCAAGGACAAGCTCGCGTTCACTTCTTTCCTTTCTGTCCTTCATTGCAACGACGTCTAATACATGTCTTTCACGCCTCGCGAGATTGGAACCCTCATCGTGGTAGTACTCAAAGCGGTACGGTTTCCTACTCAATCCCACACTGACAACTTCTAAATAGCGGACAGAAAAATCTACCAAACAAGAGGCACATAGGAAAGCAAGCTCCATACTGCCTGGTCACATTGAGTGAGGACAAACGACGGACGAAAGTAATTAAGCGCGGTGGCCAGCACCCAGAGTGGGACGAGGAGTTCCGATTCACGATCTACGAGGATGTAGAAGCTGGGCTTGTTCGTGCCGCGCAAGGGAGCGATGTTCCTCCACCGCTACCTCCGAAGAACAAGGGGCCGAAGAAGATCAAGGGCGGGGGGTTCATGCGGCTGCAGTGCTACGCCGATGACGCTCGCGACCCAGACTTTATCGGGGAGACACTAGTCGACCTTACAGAGGCTCTTACAAAGGGTGAGACAGACGGTGAGTGCAGCCAACCTAGTAAGACCCGTCAATTGTCCTGATCTTGGTGGCAGAGTGGTTTACACTCATGAACAAAGACAAGTACTCCGGTGAAGTCTACCTAGAATTGACATTCTGGTCGAACGTACGTTTCTTGGTCTGTGATGAGGCATGATATCTCATTTTGATATCTAGGAGCCTCCGCCAGAAAAGAAGTCTTCGCGAAAGCCGACAGTCTCAAACAAAAACTACGGCGGCCCGGGGTCGTTCGTACCGGCGGACGGAAGTAATCCATCATTGAATGGCAGCGCACATTCAACTCCTTCTCGAGGTACACCATCCAGTAGCAGTCTGGAGATCAACCACCTTGATTCCTTGCCGTCATCTCTTCGTGCTTCCGGTTCACGTCCGGAACTCTACGCCCCACCCTACGAGCAAAGAAACAGGGCATCACCAGTGGATCAGATGGCTAGTGATTTCGCAGAGCTCGGAGTGATGGACAGCCGAAGAAGGGAGAGCTATCCGGTCAGTTCTAAGGGAAGCATATGGATCCACATAATACTCATTATATCTTATCTTCCAGCCTGCTAACCACACTCTGCGCCCCTCGACATCCGCCGGGTTTAACTCATTACCTTTGCAGACTTCACAGTCCTTTTTTGAACAGCAGGGTCCAAGTGATGGCTCAAGTTTTGCTTTCGACAATGTGATAACTCCGACAGCACCTCCTTCTCGCCTCAGTCTTGGTTCCTCGCCATACTATCCTCCATATGAGAACGGCTCAACGCCCACTTATGCACCGTCTGTGCGCAATCATGGACCCCGCTATAGCATGCCGACGTCGTCATCATCAGGTTTTGTGCCCATCCCTAACACACCTGCCCCGTCATCCTATGGGATGATGACATCGTACTCGTCCGAGCCTTCCTCGTTTATAGCTCCGCAAGGACATCCGACCCACCCTCCGCCGTCCCCCCATCCGGCCTCAAATTACTCACCTCATCGTCCCCCTCCACATCCTACGTACACACCAATTTCAGCAACTCCAGCCCCTTTCACGGCCCCTCCGCCGCCACCAACTGCTGCTTCTCATCGTGTCTCCCATTCATTGAGCACCCCGCCATCGCATTCATACCAGCAGTATCAGCTACCTCCTCCAGCTCACGAACAAGCAGTTCCATTCCCATCACAGTCCGCACCACCACAGGAATATGCAAATTCACATCATGAATATGTAAATCACCCTCCACCACCAGCCTCCTTACCACCACCCAACCATACAGCTCCTCCCTACATGTACCCGGGTTATGCGCCTACCACACCATCGCCACCTCGCGAGTATCCGCCGCCGCCTGCAATGCCGAGTTCGTCTTCCTCCACTGGATCTAGGCCACTGCCTCAGCCCGGTCAGCCTCAGCGAGACCGTCGCATGTCACAGCCAAGTCAACCTCAGCGGGACCGTCGTCTGTCAGTGGTTGTACCGCCATCCTCCAGTTTCCCTCAACAACTGAATGGACGGAGCCCTAATCAGCCGAGTGCAGCATTTCAGAACAACGGTTCTTATCCTAGCGCCCCGCCTCCTGTGCCACAAAACTATCACCGCATACCCTCTGCTCAATCTTACTCTCCTGGACATCCAGCCCAGCATGATTCGGTGAACGGTCGCGCACCCCCGCTTCCTGCTCCTCCTTCGCAGGTTCACAACAATCCTTCACCAGTACGGCCCAGCTTGCCACAACCCCCACTCGGATATCATTCAGTTCAGCCTGCATACCAGCCATTGCCTCCGCCGCCGGCACCGCCGGATATGTCTCAGTACGGACAGCTGCCTCCACCTCTTCCATCGTCCTACGGGAATAACTCATATTTCCCCGGACCGCCTCCCCGACCGCCTCAGCCGCACGCTAATTACGGGCAGCCATTACCAGCTCCCCCTATTCATGGGGACTGGCAATGAACGACTTGCAAAAATCTATACCTACTACAGCAATGCATCCATCACTTTCACTCTTCTTTCGCAATTTGTCTATACCATGTCAGATAGTAAATACTTCATCTTGGACCTTGATGGATCCCGCCCAACAGTCGATTTCATTGTATAGCATGCTGTATCTGACTCGATTCATCTACTCGCCCTCTTCATCTCGAACCGAATATTATGTAGCGCAGGTGCTGAAGACGTCCGCGAGAAGGGCATCATGACGGTTGCTTGGAGTTTGATGCTTCTGATTCCTGCTTTGCCCTCTCTGCTCGCCATTCGGCAATTGCTGTCTCTGTGGGCACGAGGCCGCGGCGTGTGATGTCCATCCTGGCTAACTTACGTATTGCTTGCTCAGACTGCCGTCGTTCTGCTTCATGAGAAATGAGAGCATTGTCTGCGCCTATGACAAGACCGAAGACCCCGACTGACCACGGAGGCCGGTAGTAGTGAGGAAAGCATCATCATGCGAAGTCTCCGAGCGGTACCCTTGGAACTCACAGATAGACACAAGGAAAGTCTTGAACGGAAGCGTTTGACGTCTGTTTCCTGAATGCTATAGCGGCACATTCTGCCAAGATGGAGTGTACGCACCTAAAGAAGGGCCATGTAAAGTGAGCGAAGGTGACAGCCCCAACCCCGAGTGCAGCTGATTTGGCTGCAGCCTACACACAGCAAGTGAGCTTGGAAACTGTAGCATCGTGAGAATCGAGATAGACCTTGGAGCCTCCCACCACCTGGACCGAATATGCTTGATCGAGTGCCTCTGCCCGACTGGCACGTCCTGACATGTTTGAACGGGAGCCTCCAATGAGGGGTGCAAGTTGCGGTAACCGCTCGTGGTCCGAATGTCGGATGAAACGCCGAGCGAAGTCACACGGTGAGAAGGAATAGCATCATGGGTAAGTAAAGTACCATGATCTATGGAGCATGTACATAGATATAATATTAGATTAAGCACGGTGGTGATAGGTGGTGATTCACTGGTGACATCGGCGGGGCAGGGCGGCTGGCATGGATTCCCCCTTAACTACCTTGGGGGTTGACGAACGCAAGCTCGTTTCTTTTTGAGCATGCTACGACGCGGGACCCGCTCCACACGACTTGAATCACCTGGTCCGTGAAGCACCGGAACTATAGGTAATTGAGGAGGACGATCAGTTATAATTGAGTGGACATAACTCACAGGCGGAAGCTGTCTAGAGGTGTTGCGGAGATCCCAGAGTCGCACTCCACCGCTCCGATCTCCACATACAAAGAAGTGAGGCCATGTGTCCCCTGTATGACCTTGATCAGATGTAACAGCTTGGAATAGCACTTTAGCTCACCTTTCATGAATCGGCCGTGAACATCTTCTGTGAGGAATCCAAACCTCTGAACCGCGTGCTCTGGGACAATGCGATGGTCACGGATTTCGAATTGGAGTTCCCGATGAGCAACCTGCAAAACTTGAGGTACATGTCACGGGAAGCATAATGCATGGAATACCTCAAGCAATGTGCAGTAGGGAGAATCAGTCCTATGTGCATTGTAGGGTATACTAGATGTTTTGAACGAACGAACGACGTGCTCCGAGGACATGTCCCACAGGTAAATGTTGCAATCTGCACCTACTGAGACGAGCTTAGAGCTTGTGTCTCGGATAGGCAGCAGGGAATGGATCGCTGAGGTATGCTTGATGGCCAGCTCGACCGACGAAGCCCCTGCAAGGTTTTCGTCTACATCCCAGATGTGTACCTTGTGGTCATGGCCTCCGGTTGCAAATTGCAATGGCTGAGCCAATGCCGTCAATGTACTCACTCCCCCCTTCTTCGCGGTGTTCCAGGCACGATTGAGTGCGCGGGGTTCCAAAGCCTGGGTCAACGAACATCTCTGTGGTCAGCGCGAAAGCATTCAGCAGTCCTAAAGGCTTACATGGTTATGCCTTGAAGCAAGCAAAGTAAGCTGACGATCCTCTCGAGCGTGAGCAAGCACCATGACAAATGCGCCTGGAACTGGTAGTATGCATGCATCGTCGACAAATTCTTGCAAAGGTAGAGTTGGGGACCGAATGTTCTGACGCCGTCTCGAAGCACCAGTCTCTGACACTCTTTCGACGAATCCATGCGCAGTGACAAGAACATGCGCAGAACTGGAGTCACGCAGTAGGCGACGGGGCCGATCGTAAGCATCAAGAGGTAAGCGGAAGTTTTCTCCCATAGAAGTGGGGTTCCAAGGAGCGGGAGTAGAGGCATTTGAATGTGAAAGGGGTTCTTCTGGCTCATCCTCGAGGATGATTGGCTGCGCGGCAGAGCTACCTTCGCCGGAAACGGCGGGATCACTATGCTGACGAAGCAAGTCGGAAAGAGGGAGGTAAAAGTCGCTGTCGTCACCTGCGCTTCCACCCGGCGGGGGAGATTCATTTGGGGGGACATCTGGTTCTAGCCCACATTGAGCGGTCTTGCGGATGCTTGAGGCCTTGCTCCCATTACCTTCCTCCACCTGTGGATTCACTTCACGTGTCGCTGATCCAGAGGGTCTCCTCGCTGCTTTGAGCGATGGACCGTCATGGCTAAAGGAGGCGTTTCTAGAAGGTGCGAGTGGCACTTCCAACGTACCAGAGCGAAAGGCTGGCCTTCGGAAAGAAGAATCTAAAGTGAGACCATCGCCCTCTTCCGGCGGCGACTCACGAAGCATCTGAAACTGCTTCATTGCAGGCCGAGAGTGAATAGGCTGACGAGGGCTCGGGTTGTTCAGAGGTTGCTCAGGAGTTGAGGAAGTGAATGGACGGTTGTGCGGCAATTTGATCGCTTCGGCGATCGGTAGCCGCGTAGTGGACCTGTGATCAAGCTCTGTGCATCTGTTGGAGCCATTATTCAAGATCTGCGTGAAGTTCAGAGGTGGACCTTAAGTTATGGTGGGAGCAGTCTCAATCACCTCCTTGGTCGATCGACCGTGTTCTTTCATAGGACCAGGGGGCACGATCGCAAGTAGAACA
Source organism: Hydnomerulius pinastri MD-312 (assembly GCA_000827185.1). Classification (NCBI taxonomy): domain Eukaryota; kingdom Fungi; phylum Basidiomycota; class Agaricomycetes; order Boletales; genus Leucogyrophana; species Leucogyrophana pinastri. The sequence continues at coordinate 1,437,583 of KN839835.1, forward strand.
GGTGTCTCCCGGTTTCCTAGATGGCTGCTTGCGAACCCCATCTCAACAGTTGCGGGTTGAATGCGTGCTCCTTGGCCATCTAAGTCAATGGAAAGCAGGGTTTCAGTAAGTGTTAGGCGAGACGAGTATAGCAGTAGTAACCTTCTGGAAGTTGTGCTTTGCTCTCGCCATCCTTATTAGAACTGCAAGTGAACATGATACTCTGTTCGAGGTCCAAGTATTCGTATTCCAACACAGCCAGATCTCGCTCAGTCCCAAGACGTTGCTCCTGCAGTCGAATCCACGCTTGGCGCGCCTTATAGCCATTTGTATTTCCCAAGCAACACTCGGGCGGGAGCTTGATCGTTACATGCTCTCGGCTGGGATCTTTCCTCATGTTACCACCAGAGCCCGGAAACGTCTTGGGGTGCTGAGGAAGAGAAGCCCTGGATATTTCAAGCTTGGCTCTCTTAGATGGTTGTAAGTCATGAGAGGGCCTCGGGAGAATCGCAGGAGCGTAGTATGTTTGTTGTGACCTATGTATGTGCGCACTACCAATGCTTGGTGTGTGTTGGCTGGACTGATTTCCTCCTCGACCACGTGGTTGTGGTCGGACAGGGTGATAGTGCCCCTGGTTATAGGCAGGAGGGTTTCCTCTTCCGCGTCCTCTACCACGAAACGGGTTCAAAGCACGACCGCGATTTCCACCTCGATAAGTGATTTGTACAGAGGGGACGTTCGTGGATCCTTTGCGGGACAGGCGAACTTCGTTAGGCTGAGCGTCCTCCATTCACTCGATGGTTCGCGTGCATTGATGAAAGGCTAGAAACGCGGGATGACGAACGGCGCTTGAATAATCCAGATCTTGACTTGCTGGAAATTGAACAGCCAGATTGGGATGTCAAAGTTGTTTGAGTCTATTTGCGTTTTTCCCAGTATGGTGTACCAACATTCGGGTGCGTTATGTACGGGGCAAGCGACACGGTTTGACATGAACCATGCGTCGACTTCCAAAAGGGCCATCCTGTCTTCTCCCAAACATGTCAAGAGGGCCAAAACGGAAGAATCTGATGCAGAATACAAACTAGATAGTCTTCGTCCTTTACCACTCACCGCAAGTCATGGGGCCGAACGTATTCCTCTTCCTCCATCAATTAACGCGAGCAGTTTGTCCCCCGGATACGTTGAGAAGATCACGAATCAGCGAACCGAAATTCTTAGCCAGCAGGGCCGGCGAGTCGTCGGACGCCCTGTCGTCCTGTGAGTCCCCCGAGTACCTGAATATTACCATGCTGATACGTCTGATAGCACTGATGGCATAGTCTTGAATTGGTACTTCAACTAACACGCTCCGTTTGGTGCATCAGTTTACGTTCGTGTGCAGGGTTCGTGTCAAGTCGAACTTGTTGAATACTCAAACCAGCGAAACGTTCAGCGCCGGGGGTTGGTCTGCGTTAAAGGACGATGATAAGCCTTCCATTGAACCCCTTCGCGCGCGTCACATTTTGCACTCTCATGGTCAAGAAGAAAGTAAAATTGGAACCGGTTTCGCTGCGGGTGGCTGTGGCGTCACCGCCGCGGACGCCATCGTCATTGATTCAGACGAGGATGGGGGTGAACACCCGTTTGGCTCTCGTGATGACGTCCGAAGAGGAGCGCCGTCTGACCACGAGCCATTCTCAGTAAAGAACATAAACAGCCACTCGGACTCGGATGTCGAATTCATTTCCTGGGTTCAGCGTAATGAGCTTCGTGACAAAGCGGAGGACGTCATGATTGATTCAGCCCACTCCACTCGTGCTATCACTCTAGCATCGCCCACAGAGGATAGTCCTCAAGAGATGTCTCTCAATCTACCCAATCGTCCAGCAACTCGGTCTAGCAGGGCGGTGGCTTTGTGCAGAGAACGGGCCGCCCTGTCGTCCGACATCGAAATCATGACCTCGGACCTCGAGGACATGGCAGTAGATGGCAGTGACGAGGATGCCGAGGACAACGACGTGGCCCAAGAGGCGACATCTGACAAAACCCCGTCAACTGGACCACCTCTCAGTCGGGGCTCATCGGTACACTCAGGGAGCTCAAAGACAGATTCTCGCCCTCAAGTGCATGGATCGCGACATTCCTTGAACCCGATTAGAAGTCTGGTCGCGAAGAAGCGGCAGGGTGATTCTCTTTCAATATCCAAGGAAGGTAACCAGCCGCGAAAACGATTAGCTCTTGCTAAGACGCCGCCTTTGCGAAATCGGGCAAGAAGACACTCTCCAGAGTCAGCGCATTCCAGCGAAAGTAGCAGTGCTGACGAGGATGCAGACCCTCAGCCCTCCGAGGCACGTTTGAAAAGAGTACCACTGCCGAAAACAGATTACGGACGTTCACGACGGCTCTTAATACCTTCCTCGAACCAGCTACCTTTACTTGCAATCACCATGCGACGTGATTGTCATTTCATTCATAGAGTGGAGAAGTGAGTGTTCAAGCTTTCCTGGCCCTCCGTCCTCACATTCTAGTGCAGGCACCGTATTGCTGCTTTTTCACTTCCTAATCTTGAATCAGAATATTGTCGGGTGGAGGATGCTTGCATGGTTGGGGACATTGCCGTCCTTGGTTACGATAAAGGGCCGGTTCAAATTTCGTTTTTGCCTGTCCCGGTTTCGGTATGCACGCGGATCCTGCCCACACGCTCGGAAGTATCTAAGTAGCACATTAACAGGGAAGACCGGACATGGTCGATGTTGCACGATCCCCGCACAGCAGTGGGCTGCGTTACCAGGATGCGCCCAAGAAAGGCGTAACTTGCCTTGCTGCAATGCACGCTGAAGCTGGCCGCATCAAATTTTTCAGTGGAGGCCACGATGGAACCATCCATAGGTGGACGGCTAGTATTGAAGCACTTCACAATCCTCATTCCGAAAAAGTCGTTTCACACAGTTCCTGTGTCTCAGCGCTGGCATACCGCCACCACGACGCCTCGCTCCTGTCATCTGTGCAGAAGACCTTGCACCTAACGGATCTTACCCGGGGGAAAACGGAGTTTTATCCTTTCTCGAATGACATACAACAAATTCATATCCACCCGCAGGCCTCGTCTATCACATTACTCGAGGTAAGTTATCCGTTTGCCTTTTATTGGTGATAACCTCAGATAGGCTTGTAAGGTCCGACACCTGGACCGTCAAGTCCAGTTGTACGATGGCCGCAAGGGTAAATTTGGTGAGGAGCCATGCATGAGCTTCGGCCATCGCAGCTCAAATGCCAAATTTGCTCCGAGTCACACCAGAGGTAGCGCTTTGAATTCTCACTTTGCTATGGGCGGTAAAGACGGGTCTGTCTTGCTGTGGGACTTTCGCAACACCAAGGTATGGCTCTTGATCATCATTACGATAAAGCATACATGGTAAAATTTCTCCCAAAAGCAAGCCGTCGTGGAAAGGCGCTATCAGCAGGCTGAGGAGGTCGTCCATACCATTTTCGCCGGAAAGGACATCGCGACATTCGGACAAGGAGTAGTCACTTTCTTTGAGAATTACCTGACCTGTTGATGCGTCTCGGATCATCTGATCGTTGTGGGTGGATGATTATGGTCACATTATAACATGCCATTGTCGCTTGCTACACGAAAACACGGCCTTCCTAAGTGATCAGATGGTGATCCAGAAGGGATGTAATTCGTCCTGTCTTTGAAACATGATAGGCTCCCCACCTGCGAGCAGATCGGAGGCAAGTATGGAAAGCTTCCATCTATACGCACCGTACGGCTCGCGAGGCGCCACATCGGAACAGATTCGACCTTACTCCAAACACCAGTTCTCCAATGCGGCTTCCGGTCAACAGAAACACGAGGTTCCCTATACTTTTCGGACAAATCTGGATGCGCAGAATAACAGGGCGTCTGATCGCAGTCTTACATTCTGCGATCGCTACACACGCCACCGTGCTTTGTCTGGTACCCTGATATCCCCGTGAGGGTCACGGGCGCGCGTCTAAGTAGAAATCAGGCCACAGCCGCGAGTCGCAACCAGGATATCCCGCGACATCTTACGTCGTCCGGGATCCGTGAGCCAGAATCGCATGTAGCTTAGCGGGGAAGAGCTCACGGGAAATGCGAGAATAATGAAACGCTGATAGCGCGGTCCTACCGCTAAAGAATCTGCATGAAAACGACACGAAGCCCTTGCGACTCCGGGTGAGATAAGGATTAAGAAGTTGAAGTAAAGCACGCATCGAGAAAGCCGGTGGTACGTAGCGATTTCTTGCGTGATCTGTTACCTCAAAGTCGGATATAACAGCCAAATCAGCGGTTTCCTATTGCAACGCGAAATCTAAGGAACGATCACTCGTTCCTATCTGCAAGGCTGCAGGCTGCCATGCGGCCATTCTGTGCAGAAAGGCCCGTCGAATGGCGTGTGGTAAGTTAGGGGAACGGGTGATGACACGGCAACATACAGATGATGATAATTGGGGTTAGGTTATGACGCACGAACACGCAACTGATGTACAGATCCTGACGAGGTCACAGATTTGCGGATGATCAAGGTGAGGATGCCGCGAAGCACCCATTTCCAGAATGACAGATAAAACTAGCTAGCCCGATATGTTGCTGGAGGGTGTGGAGATCAGGTGGACAGAAGGAGGCAAAGGAGCCGTTCATTATTATTAGCCTTGGCACACGCAGGCATAGGGATGACGTCCCCTGGTCAGGAGACGCGTACTCTGTGCAAGGTGGTAGTGATTGATCAAGAAGATTCCCAAAGACTGAATTGAAATTTGCCACAGAGAGCCTTTCCAGAAGGTGGTATGCGTGTTAAGTTTACCCGCTAAGAAAGTATAGACAACCTAGGACTTGACACGAATAGATTCTGTTCGCTGTCCAGTGAGCAAGCAGTCCATCTCGTTGGTCATTGCCAACCCCCAATCGACGGTAATCGTACGTAAATGTTATTGACGGTTGTTTGGTTCACTTTTTCAGCTCGGTTGTGGAAGTTCTCGTTCTCGTTCCAGTGTATCAGGTCTGTAAACGATGTCAAAAGCTAAAGGACAAGTGCATTTAGTGGTTTGTACATTTCCACTAGAATATCTATACCGCAGCTAATCAGTGTATTCAGCGGCTGTTGATCGGTGCCGGAAAAGCATCACCGAGTCCTCCCGTTGGCCCTGCTCTGGGTGCTCGTGGAGTAAAGTCAATGGACTTTTGCAAAGAGTTCAATGCGAGGACCGCGCACATCGAACCTGGCGTCCCAATTCCTACTATGATCCACGTCCAACCCGATCGCACATTCTCTTTCATCACGAAAACACCTCCAACTACCTACCTCTTGAAAAAAGTTTCCGGTTTAGAAAAAGGACCCGCCCGTCCCGGGCACGAGATCACGGGTACAATTAGCTTGAAACACGTGTATGAGATTGCGAAAATTAAGGCCAGAGATGAGCACCTTAAGCATCTCAAGTTGGAGTCGATCGCAAGTACCGTGGTCGGAACGGCGAGAACTTTGGGCCTCCAAGTTGTGCCGTGACCCGGTCCGTCATCTAGATAGCCGCCCCCAAGGTACGAACTTGCCAATGGGACAAATCTTCGGCTTATCATAGCATTTGCGAATGTAACAGACACTGTCTTATCAGAACATGATCACCCCATGGAGGTCTCCCCTTAGGGAGGAGTCGATGTTATACCAGGTTCCCGGATGTAGATAGGCACTCATCAAAAACATGCTAGAGCAATTGTGCAGTACGCATATCCTTACCGACATCGTGTATCGAAGGACATTAATGGACAAGCGATGTGGCGTCACGAGCGGTCCAGTAAGTAAGTTGTGCAAGGTTAGGTTCATTCACTTGTAATTAAAATTCGATTTCATAATGGCGAGTCTCCGGTATTTGTGCACCGAGGTTCCCTACTTGCGGTGAGCGCTCCACGAAGCGAGGGTGCTTTTCCCTAATCGATATGATCTATGTTGAGCACTGTAATCCAATGTTGATCCAATTAGATGGCAAGACATGTTTCAAGGCAGGGGTCATGCGCAAAGCTTCCTTATCGTCCAAGACCTTTGTTGCACCTTTGTCCTGCAAAAGGCATTTCCCGGAATCCCGCCATGCTGCTGACACGCTTTACCCAGTTTTACCGCACCTAACCCGCACTCCTGGGACACGTTCTTACTTGTCCTTCTCACTCGCCGTTGTGCTGCCCCATTCCTGCCATTTACAGCAGCTTCCTTCCCGCGTGCAGTTGATCTAGCGCGTGAAGGTCCTCCTCTTTCATGTCTTCTTGTTTCCTGCCGTGATTTGTACGTCCTTGAATATTCTCGTCCACGCTTCTCATCGTAGATGGCCCTTTCTAAATCTCGGTTATTCATAAGGTATCAACGATCCTTCTACATCCTCGTGAAAGGCAAGTCTCGTGTCAAAACCAATGTGCCATTGCGACGCCAATCCACACGTCTCATGGATAAATCAGCGCTTATACTGAACGCGTGTTGTTCCTCGATCATGTCGGCCTCGACCTGACTTCCTGCCATCGGACTTTTACTCCACTCACAAGACTCCAGACGACTTAATGAAGTCTTGCTTCTCGCGTCGACACGTTTGTTGCCTTATACCCATCCTTTATCTGTCACAATGTCCACGTTTTCGATAAATTCGCCATACGGTGAAAAACAAGATGATTTTTGGAAATGTTATTGGAAACTCGACCTATAAAGAGTCCCTCCTCCGAAACCAATATTCTGTAGAGTTGGCGCAAATCACCTCCCCTTCCTCTTAAGACCATCGCAGCGATCCTTCTACACTCACAATGGCATCTTCAACGAACGAGGTTCTGTCCTGGACAAACCAAGACCCCCGTGAAAGCCAGCTCTTCAACTCATGGGGAGTTCTCTACCGCTTTTCGGTTGGGCCCCCTCTCTCTTTCATCTTTTGGTCGACGCCCCTGACCATCTGTTCAGACCGTAGTGAGCCCTAGTGGGCAGAGTACTACCACTTTGTGGCGAGCAGTGCGCACCAACAAGGAAGACCGCGTTGCGAAGCTCGAGTGGGCTTCCAATGGTGGCCTCGGACGTGCAGTGATCGGCAAGGTAAACTGAAATGTTGGCAGGGACTTGAACACGTTGTCTGATCTGATTGTATCTCGCAGAACACGGTCCCGATGTCCGACCTTGTCCGCCCTGATCAACGCTACCCGGTTAGTGGTATCCGCAAAGCACTCTGGTCAAATACTCATCGTATATTCAGGGCGCAAGACTTTTTAACGCGCCCGACGGCCTGCCATATCGCTGGCGGCCGTCCTCCAACTCGCCTGATGTCGTGGTATGTGAATTCACGAACTTTCCGATCTCACAAATGCTCACAGCCCAATCAAAAGCTGGAGGATTCGAATGGGATAGTTGTCGCGTTCTTCCGCCCCACCCGGCCAACCCGGTATCAGATCGGGGATGTATATGGGGAACTTCACTTCCTCCGGAATGCTGGCGCGGCAACAATAGTATGTTTCTTTTTAACGAGGGTATCACTGGCACAGTACTCATGTTCCCTGGCCACAGACACATCCACCCATCATGGACACGGTTACGGTTACGGCCATGCTCTACCGGTTCTGCCAGGCATTTGGCCTTTGATGTCGCCTGTGATATCGCCTGTGATATCCACACTTATCTGCACATTCTCCTGCATTCACATTGTAAATTACACCGACCGCATCTCCATCATACCTAGCCATCGTGACAGCTTGTACACATGTACTATAATTCATCCGCAATCCACAAAAAGTTCTTCCGAAAGAGCCGGTGCTCTTTTCACAAAGTCTGACGTTAGAGGGGCATTCTTTCAAGCCTTCATCGATTTGGCCAGAAACACGCGTTTTCGTCTCACGTGCGAGAGCACGATGCACTTTGATGCACCTGGCTGCTCTTTGACACGATGACAGACCTCATAATGAGCAATACGACATGTCGGACATGATCAATCGGCTGATAACATGCAAATAATCTGATCTTCAAAAAAACGTGTCTACAATTTTGCCTTTGGCTGGGCGTCCTGTTCACCCGCAGTCACCGCGTCAATGATCTCATCCACTTTGCGTATGACCCACTCCGTGCCTTCATCGCTGGACAGATATTTGTCTTCCTCATTCAAGTTCTCCTCGTATCGAGCTTTCAGAAGACCAAACACATGACTCGTGAGTTGAGGTCCAACTCTTCCCTCGGCTCGAAGGGTAGCAATGCCGACAATTGAACCCAATGCCCGAGTCAGATTACCTTGCTCCAGGTCTCCTCGCGGCAGAGGGGACAGAACCGTGCCGTAGGCCTGTATGATAAACGCTTATTAAAGGCACAGATTTAGCAATCATGAACTCGAGGCACGTCAGGCAAGTGAGGCGATGCGATGGGATTGTCATCGGGGAAGATAAGACCACGGGGTAGGGGTAATGGGGAATGAACACGCACTGATGAAATCGGGATGAAGTGCCCCCAATTTGTTGTACAACTTGACAGCATGAGGTTCATAGATCGACTTCCACAAGCCCATACCCCTTTGGATGGTCGCCTCGATGTTCTCTGGGTTAGCTTCCCTGTGTTTACGGGAAAATGCTAGTTCCTCATGTTCCTCCTGATGCAGAAACCAAGATCTCTTCTCACCTAATTGAGTTGTTTCGTAAAGCGGCATACACATCTTCTTCGAGCGCGTCCTTTAGACCCGTCAAAGACAGGATCGTCTGAGTTATAGTTCAATTTTATCAACTCGCCAGAATTCGAAGATCTTTACGCCCTTTCGCAGAGACTCACTCGAGGTACGCCAACGAAGATGACGCTCTTCAATGCGGCCTCCCGCATCATGGCAGCCCTGTTCACAGCTTCCGTAAAGCTTCTTCGCGATTCAACCAAGCTTGGGTCGGTCCTGGTTATGAAGCGATACAGGTGTCCCACAGATGACGGTCGGTTGGTGGTAAGGAGTGTGCATGTCTGTCATTTCGGATTCAATGGGGCTAGAAGGAGTTCTCTATTCAATTGGTAGGAAGGACCGTGTACTCACTGACAAGACCAGCCAGCCATTCTCTGCGTTCCGCTGCTTGGCCTCGTTCAACGTACTGGACAACACGCCGTGAAGCCTCCCCAGAGGAGGACTAGGCCACGCATCAGGGTTGCGCAACGTCAAAAGCTGCTTGACCACGGGGGGTAGGTGCTTGACCATTTCCGAAGAACGAGATGGCGTGTCCGTTTCACTTCCGTCTCGTTCTTATGTGAATTGGACGAGTGGGAAAACGAAGAAATTTTACTTACGATGCATGCCTCCTGATCTGTGTCTTGCGGGGCGGCATTCCGTTTCAGACCAAACCTGATAGTTTCGTAACGCCGACTCTCGCACTTCGGTCAGACATTGCCCTCAGCACCCCACGACCAAGCGTACAAGCGCAAATGCAACTTTTATAGTTCGAGACCTTGTTCAACAAGAGTCGGCAACATGCGCACCCAGCACACTACATGAAGCTCGACAAAAAGACCATAAAGTTCGCGTTAATGTTAGGAAGGAGTTAATGCAGCGTATGGGCGTATAAATGTTAATCCGGTAACATAACTGCGTCTACGAAATGAGGGGTATCATGACTGAAAATGCATCAGCCAGCGAGGACATGGGAACCGAAACTGGTTAATCCATAATGAGGGAAGCTCTCATCCGAAGTAAGTGTAGGCGAGGGAGGTGGGGTAGTCGTTGCTGGCAAGGAGGGCGTTATCGGTGTTAACACCCTGGAGATCACCCATAACACCTAGGAAGCCTGTCAGTACAAGCTGTATATCGAAGGAGGAAATCACTACCGAAAGGGAAAGCGGCCACGATCCATGGAGTGTTGTTGACGAAGCTGACCATGGTTTCGGCGAAAGCCCAGACCTCATCCATCGTGGCCTGACCGCCTGATCCGCTGTAGTTCTATCCACCGGGTCAGTCGCATTGATGGACCGCGTTGATTAGCTATTTACCTGGTCAGCGAACTCGGTGATCCAGATGGGCAGGTTGTAGGTGTTGTGGAGCGCCGTGGCGAAGTCAATAACAGCCTGGGCGCTGGTAGTGTAGGCGTGGAACGCGATACCGTCGACCTGAAGGCAGGATTAGTTCGCTGTATATGACAACATGGTACAGAGACCTACATGACATTGACCATTGCAAGCCGCAAAGAATTCCTGGTACCACTGAAGACCAGCATCGTCGTTGGTGCAAGCGGGGGAGATCAATTGGTACCCTTCGTATTGAAGAGGGTTAAGGTACTGCATCCACAGGTTGAAACCGTCTTGAGGGCTCATGTTAGATTGGCTGGGCTCATTGGGCCTAACGAACGGCGTGAGGAGGCAGGACGAAAATAGAACATGAGTAAACATACTCGTTCATGCCAAGGGCGATGTTAGCGTAGCCCTTCACGACCAGCTTCGCGAAGTCGTCGACTTGATTGTAACCCCAGAGCATAGGCATACCCTGGAGACCAAGCTCTGCGATGCCATCAGGCAAGTAGGGGCTCCAAGTGTAGATACTGATATGACAGATGGCATCAATACGCGTCGTCAGGGGCTCATTGGGCGCTACGTACTATCCAACATTAGGACGGGCGAAGTTGGCCAACCAGCTCTGGCTACCGTTGGGCCAGCCAAGACCCCATTTCTTTCCATTGCTGGTGTTGCCACTTCCACCGCTGGTAGGGCTAGGCGAAGGAGCGGCAGAGGTGGCAGGGGGAGCGGGAGCGGGAGCAGCGCTCGTGGTTGGCTGAGGGGAAGAGGACGGTGCGGCAGAGGTGGGAGCAGCAGCGGGAGTCGAAGAGGCAGCGATGGAAGAGGTGGGCCTAGGTTTGCAGCGGCCGTTCGAAGCAGTACTAGTGTTGATCACATCACTGCGCTTCCTCTTAGCAACGGCGTCGTGACCGCGAATGTGACGAACGACATGAGAGCGGTCAGTGGCAAGGGCATTGACTTGAACTGGGCCAGAAGAAAGAGCAACGATAGCGACAGAGGCCAGCGCAAAAAGATTAAGCAACTTAAGAGCAGCCATTTTTACAAGGCAAAAAGTGGGGGGTTTGGATGGGTTGTAGGAGAGCAGGAATTCCTGTTGTAAATGTTATATAGAGATGTTAGATGACCACGGAGATTGAGTGAACGTAGTATGAAAAGAGTGTCTTGGCCGTAAGGCTCCGTTGAACAAGAAGAAAGCAAGTTGCGACGACGCTAGAAATCAAAGAACGCACTCATTTTATTGAACTCAGTTACATAAGCACTCGCACGGGCCTACATTGGGCTTGGTTACGGTCGAGAGTGGATAGATGTCACCGCTCGTACCTGCTCCAACTGTCTCCTCGTCACCGGCAGCGACGACCAGCTCGTCCTAGAAGCAATTAAAGGTAGACACATATGGAGGGGGAATTTGCATTGATCTAATCAGAAATCCAGATCCTAGGCTTGAGTTTATATGTAACGGCGCCGTAATAGCCGCCACACCCAGCCCCGGCTCGCACGCGTTTCACATCGCCCGTCGGGGCAAGCTCATCATGCTCGTCTATCTCGACGCGTCCGATATACATACTAATCTCTTATTCTTATGTCCATCATCGTGGCAGTAGCTACAGCTGTATTATGTATTTAAACATGCAGTTCAAACTGATGTGAATGTCATGGAAACATGAGGAGGTAGAACTCGTGTGTTTGTTTGTGTAATAGTGTTCCGAATACAAAAAGGGTTCCGTGCCACTACGCCTTTCTTTTTCTTCAACCTTCAAGTTTGACACGAAGAAACCGGTTCAACCACTGTTCATCCCTGCGTTCATCCCTCCCCAAAGTTCCCATTAGTTCATCCTCTCAAAATGTCCGACGCCCAAGCCGCCCCAGTCACTGAAAACGGCGTGCCTCCGGCTACGCAAGACGCTGTCATCGAAGAAGCTCCAGGTTTCAAGGTACATCTCTTTCCCTCAAATTATAGATCCGCAATCAACTTCTCTTTTCTCAAAACACTCAGGTCTTCGCTGGCAATCTTGCGTACTCCACCACGGATGAAGGGCTGAAGACTTTCTTTGCGCCCGTACAGAGCGACATGTACGTTAAATCTTCTCGCGTGCACAGCTTTTAACCGCCACTCATCATACTTGATCACAAAGCATCTCTGCTCAAGTCATCCTGCGTGGTACCAGATCCGCAGGCTATGGCTTTGTCGCCGTGTCCAGCGCAGAGGCTGCTCAAAAGGCAGTCGAGACCCTTGACGGTCAGGAATTAGACAGCCGCAAGGTCATCGTCGAGATTGCTAAGCCAAACGAACAAAAGGACAAAGAGAAGAAGGAGAAGAAGGCCAAGAGGCGACCAGGCAGGCGCGGCGGCAAGGCCGTGCCAGGTGAGGTCACCGAGGCCGAGGCAAATGGCGACGTCAAGACGGATGACGCTGTTGCTGCTGCTCCAGGTACTGACGAAGCAGCTAAGCCCAAGAAAAAGAAGAAGAAGACCAACGTATGTGAAACCTTCACCACGCGTAATCTACACGTTTCTCATCGCGTAATGAATCTCGTAGCGTAAACCCAGGCGCAAGGCTGCTGAAGGCGAGGCTTCTCAGGAGCCTGGTGATGAAGATCCTGCAGCTGAAGGTGCGGCTGACGCTGCTCCTAAGAAGCAGCCTCGCGTGAGGAAGCCCAGAGCACCCCGTCCCCCACGCCCCGTCGGCGAGGATCCTGTTGGCGAACCCTCCAAGACCATGTTGTTCGTCGCCAATCTTGGATTCAACATTGATGACGAGGGTCTGTCCGCGCTCTTCACCGAGTCTGGCGTCAATGTCGTCTCTGCCCGCGTTGTCCGCAGGCGGTGGGGGCAGCCCAGGAGGAGCAAGGGTTACGGTTTTGTCGATGTTGGCAACGAAGAGGAGCAACAGAAAGCGATTGCTGCTGTCGAGGGCAAAGAAGTTGGCGGTCGTGCCATCGCCGTCAAGATCGCCGTCAATGCTCCCAGGGAAGAGGAGGCCGAGGCTGCCACGTCCGAGGCGGTGGCTGAAATCGAGGCTCCATACTGAATGCTGCCCCCCACGTTCCGTACATGACCATAAGCCACCCAGATCCGCCTTGACTTCATTCCTATTTAACGCATGTTCACTTTCCGATGCCAGTTCATCGTGACTTAGTACTTGTTCTTCCGCTAAGCGTTCTCGCGTTTTCAACGAGTCAAGTAAATTCTTTCCACCCCCCGTTGGCGGTCTGGTGCCATTTTCTTCAAACAACCTTGTAGTGTCGCTTTGGTCAACTTTACACGCGACTCTTGATACGTACTTTTCATGGCTTTTGATGACCCTATTCACGCCCCCCTAAACCAGAAAAACTTCACGGTTCACGTGTGAGCGCGTTGTTTGTGAGGTGTTTGTACACGCGCTTTGAGCTCTTGAGCCTGTGCGTCATGTCGGATGAGGAAGATGACTATTTGTCGGACAAGTTCCTTGTCGAAACAACTACAGCGGCGACGTCTCAACCGAAGACGTATGCTCAAAGACGTCAAGAGGCCCTGAAACAGAGCCAGCTCAAGAATGAGCAGAACCGACAGAAGAGCCGGCGCCAGATCGAACAGGAATCCAGAGAAGAAGGGCTCGGCAAGAGCCTTTTCGAGCGCGCCAAGGAGGACAAGGATGGGGGAGAAAACAAGGCTTTGGGCATCATGATGAAGATGGGCTTCAAGATGGGTCAGTCCTTGGGGAAGATGGAGGATAGCCCGCCAAAGGAAACGGCCCCACTCCCAGGACCGTCCGAAGAATCTGATGGTACTTCAGAAAATGGAACAAGGGAGTCGTCGGAGGTTGCGGACGCTCCCAGCACGTCGATAAAGACAAGACACAAGGTGGAACCGCTACCCCTGAACGAATGGACTGGTGCGTCCGAGTCCCTGCCTTATTCCGTTCTCGTTTATCAGCATGCACTGCGTTCGCAGGGAAGAAGGGCATCGGCCTGGGGAAACGAGCCAGGTCTCCTGGTGCCTCTGATCGCTTCGCGAAGATGGCAAAGATGGCAGAAGTGGCTAGTCATGAGAGTTTCCGAGATCGTTCCCGACGGGAGTACGAGGAGAAGCGTGCCGAAGCGCGCCTTGCCCCGGCTCGACGAACATGCCTTACTCTTGACGAGAAGGCTGGGATCACGGTAAGTCCATTGGCAATATCCCCGTAGTGACGCTGATCAGCTTCTGTAATTATTCCCTCAGCTGAATGTCCTTTGCCTTGATCCCAACGACGCCGATGCGATTCCCCAGGGGCTGATAGATGCCCTTTCTGAGTACACACAGCTCGTTTCACCGGTCGCGGTTCTCGGAGGGAGCAACGAAGCTACTCGGTTACGCAACCAGATGCACGCGGATGCCTTGCAACCTGTCGGTAGTGCTGACGAAGATGACGACAAAACACCCATAGAAACACAACAAGAGGAGTTTACACCCGAAATGGCTGAAGAGGCTGCTTATTTCTTGCGTTTGGGGGTAGGTCGGCTGTATGGGCTGTGCGTTGGGAGGAGACTAATATCTTTGATGCAGCCTCGGGATCGGTTAGGTTTGCTCCTCGCCTACCTTCGAGACAAGTACGCGTATTGTTTTTGGTGTGGGACGCAGTACGAGGATGAGAGCGACATGGAGCAGCATTGTCCTGGCCCTGAAGAAGACGATCACGACTGACCTTGGCCCAGGTATTTCTGAGATGCTTGCTGGATATATTGTATATAACATCAATTTGTGTGAGACGGGAGAAGGAACGCATGGTTAATGATGATGTACAAATGAGATCCAAGGATTGTGCGGTGAGCGGATTTACATCAGGTCCATAACCAAAGAAACAAGGAACGAAGGCCCGGGTAATCGGGTGAATGTAGTGACCGTCTGGTAGGGGTGCAAGCTAAGGCTGGCTTTTAGTGGAGGAGAGTATATTAGGTAGAAAGGTCCGTCTGTCCCAACTCGACGAAAGAGTATAGTACAGTCCATCAACTTAAACCTACAACGTCAAGCTGCAGAAAAGGTGTCCGAGTGTCAATGAGAAGCTGGGGCGGCGGAAAGTGATGGTAAGGTGACCGGCATCAATGATGGCAAGGTGATAACTTCAGGTCTTTCGACGGGAATTCGATGGGAGAATGTGGCTGCCGTTGGTGAATTCTGTGGTGTCTTACGGCGCACATAAGAGGAGATAGGGGTGCTAGCGTGTAACTCCCTTGTCTTCTTGGCGAACTGAAGAGGAGAAGGTCTATGCCGACCTGGAGAAGAAGACAAGTGCGGGGAAGTGGACTAGATGGCGTCAATCAGATAAGCAGATCAAAGGCGAGAAACTTGGGTAACTCACTCTACGACCGCTTTCTTGCTCTTCTGGGAAGATCGTCAATGAAGTCGAGCTACCCTGCCTAGCAGAGGACTGTATGTGCGTTCATATACTGTCAATGGGAAAAGTGTGGCGGGGAGACTTACACTTGCGGAGATATAGGGCGAATACCTGACAGCCCGCAGACGGGCTGGACCATGACGCCTATCTGCCTCCATATCCCGAGTGAAGGACTCAGAAGACAGGTTAAAAGACGGAGATATAGGACTGTAGTCCCTATTTGAGCTGGTGATAGAAGATACGGACGAACAAGAGCCCGAGCGAGAACGTGTTGTGGTAATGCGGGGAGGAGAAGGTTTAACATCGCCGTCGAGACCGAGCGAGGCCATGAGTTCGATGAAAGAGGGGAGGGCAGCCATTTGGGCGGATATTGGGAGAAGTATGAGACGTCGTAAGGACGGTCTTCGACGGGGTATGGAACGGGACGTCCATAGTTATAAGTAAGAGCACAGACAGGCGCCTTGGATACGCCCCACGGTTGTCATGTATGGACGTATGAACGGTCGTCAGCCGCATCCACAAGTGCAACCTTCCACTGTAGGCGTTATTCTCCTCCAGCCCGCATAGGCTAACAATAGGGACCCAGACTCGTCGGCAAGGTGATCCTCTTCGACTGGGCGTCAATGCAACCCAAGCGTCACAGCTTTCTCCCCAGTCCGGCTCCGAGCCTGTGCAGCGCGCGTATGTCGGCCCCTGTAAAGAACAAATATGCACAGGCTTGCACTGTGTCAACGCTACTTCTCTTGAAAACAAAGTGACCTTGTTCTAGCCTACAGTAACCCACTGTCTCCGGAGTTTGAGAAAATTGTACCGCCCCCGATTCTCGACTGAGCCAAACTATCTCGTTATCCAATGTGAGGCGTGTAGATAGCCACTTTTAACTATCCTACGCAACCTTGCATGGTCGTCCCTTGGCGTCATCATGGCGATACGTCGAGAAACGGTTTGGTTCATCGGGTCCACATATTTCTCCCTACGACAGTTTCCATGAGTGGATCGATTGTGATTCCCACAAGCCATTACGAAGTCTAAACTGGACTTATAAGTCGTACGATGGCAATTAAGATCAAGTAATGAGCTCAGCCAGGCTGTGCTCTAAATTTTCCGTTGGCTGGTCTCTATGTAACGTTTCTAAGCAGAAGGGGTTGTGGAAGACAACCAAAATCTTTTAATGAAATTATGAAGTCGGCTCTCGATCCGCGTAACCCTCGGTGTCACTGTCACGAGTGCATCACACGTAGTCACAAGCGCACACCCAAGCTTTTGCTTCTACAGCGATGAACCAGCAAGGTCAGCCGAACACATCTGGCGGTGGGGGAGGTTTTACACCCAATCCACGTCAGGAGATGGAATATATCTGTGCAGGTAGACATGATCTCTCAAACCGACAATGTTGTGTTTGTCTGACGCTTCCCCGAAGACTGTGGTGCCAAAAATGAGATAAAATCGAGAGAGCCCATCCGGTGTCGAGAATGTGGACATCGCATCATGTACAAGAAGAGGACAAAAAGAAGTGAGCTTCGTCTTAGTCTGCATGTCATAGCAACCGCTCAGAGTTCATCCAGTGGTCCAATTCGAGGCACGATGATGATTGACTAGGGAGGACATAACTGTCAGATGTATGTGAGGACTATTACTGTATGACAAAAGTACGGGCATTGATTATGCATATCGACATTAGATGGCAAAATATTACTGTAGACCACTCTGGGCATGCCTGCGTTGCTCCCAGTACTCCGGGAGCCTCTCACCATCGACCAAGTCTCTTGAACCACAGGTTCAGAAAACATGTCACGATGACACGGTCGAGGATGTTGACGCAGCGAGGAGCAACCCTCAGTAGTCTTTCATCTGCAGACCAAGCCGCTACATGCTTGTCTTTTGAATCGACGCACTGATATAGAGCATTAAAATGGCAAGTACGGAGACTGCAGGAAAGTGTGCACTCACAAACAAATCATTCCCGTTCTCTGCAATCTTCCATTTGTACTCGGTTCCGGTAACCTTGAACCTCCGGGACCTGGTCAGAAATACCTCAGTAAGATATTCAGAGTATCGCTCGGCGGAGAGGCTCACTGGCTGCTGTTCTTTATTTTGCGCAAGTCCTTGACGGGAACCTGCCATTAACGACCGATCAGCGGATGCAGGGGCGCGCATGACATGCACCTACTTCGTCAACACCAAACCACACCGTGGCGTTGGATGGTGAAAACCATTCTATCTGGCCAGCTGTTTCGAAGATCACAGTGGACAGATTTTTCCGATGGTATGTTGTCGTTCCAGTCTGATGTCCGGTCATCGGGTGCAAGAACTGTAGACAGGCGCTCAGGTGTTCATCAGTGAGTGAAAAGGCAGGAGACGTACCCTGTAAAGTTCCAGCTCTTCTGCTGCATTTTCAATTACCTGGTACACGCGGAAAGACCGCATGTCGGCGTTGCTATCGGTGCTAGAAACCATCCGGAGAACGATGTCAGACTCAGCCATGTCGAGTTTTCGATTTTTTTTCAACGAAGGAAATGAGCGCGTGGATGTTAGGGAACGAGATTAAACTTCTCGTTGAATGGGCGCCACGCAAATCTTTAAATCTCCTCAGGAGGCCATTTCGGGCTGACAATTTATGGAGCACCCTTGCTCGAATTACTGCAGACCCGATTATATTTGCGGCCTAGCTTGATCCGAAATTTTGCTCAGAAATGAAGTTTATCGATTTAAAAAAAGGAGTGAAATGGATACATGAGATAAATCGTAACCTTCATATACAGCTCTTTGTGATACGTACGTGATTTGGTACCCGGCTATCGCGAAATTCAGGAGAAGGATGAGGTCACAGAAGGCAGATCTCGAACGAGTCGAACCTGATGCATTGATGCGGCAGCTGGGACAACCACTGCTATGGTGCAACGGAGACACTCCTAACACCGCGACAAACCAGCTGATGGGCACGAGGTCCTGTTGAATGTTGTTCCCGACAAATTCTTTATCGATATGGCGTATCTTGTGCTTGGAAAGCATTACTGCACTAAAAACTCCCGAAAGGAAACGGGAGAGATCGCGAGCGCGCCGATGCCCCGGGAACACTTTGACCGAGTC
Source organism: Hydnomerulius pinastri MD-312 (assembly GCA_000827185.1). Lineage (NCBI taxonomy): Eukaryota > Fungi > Basidiomycota > Agaricomycetes > Boletales > Leucogyrophana > Leucogyrophana pinastri. The sequence goes on from KN839835.1 coordinate 1,455,988, forward strand.
ACAAGACTGGAGACAACGAACGTTGGATACTGGCTTGTTGTGCCGGCGATCGTGGCCCAAAACAGGTTCTCCCTCGGGATTAACAAAGCAGCAAATTCAAGCAGTGAATCGGTATAGAAGGTTTCATTACCATAGCTAATTGGCAAGACTGTATAGTAACGGGGGAGTAACGGAGGAGGCTATCGGGATGCTGTTCGCGATGAACAACCGCCCAGACCCTGTGGGCCAAGTTTGCCTGGGAGAACGGAGGTGAGTTAGCGATGGTGCGGTCGTATCGAAAATGTTCACGGAGATGAATGAGACTTTCTCTAGCCATAACCATTGAAGTTCGATCATCCATTGCCGTCGCGGGATGACGCTTAAACTCTAAACAGAGTGAGACGGTCTAAGCTCATCAGAAGTGTCAAGGTGCGGGAGAAGCACCTCCTCTCAGTACGAACTGTTAAACAGTGAGCAAGTTGTAGGTCCGATGCACGTCACTGATGCGGTATTGAACTTTGTTGTGCTGGGGAGCGCAGAGTAGGTAAACAATATATGTCCCTGAACATGCTCGCTGAGCCGACGAACCCTGACGAACCAAGGATACCAGGGTACGTCTAAAAGCGCTGGGCATTTTGGGACAGGATCATTGGATCTCATGCAGCTCTTGGTACAATATTGGACGCGGTTGACATGGGCAAAGGATAACATATGCGGTTAAGATCGGAAAATTGACGCTGTTGGGGATGAAGAACTCCTACAACGTGGTGGGAAAAAAAAGAAAAAAACAAGCAAAAAAACCGCAAAAGCAAGTCCAAACAACAACCGGAAACCAAGAAGCCGGGCAAGAAAAGGTGCCAAGCCGTCCGGGCCAACAAGAAGGCCCCCAAGCCTCGCGCGTTTTGAATGTGTGGCGTTGAAAGTGGGTCATTTCTAAATAAGGGATACTGACAGAGACCGACACGGAGTATGACACAAGTCAGGTGTGTCAGCCGGTACGGCAGTAGACGGCACCGGCGAGGAGTCGACCACAACGAACAACGTACAAAACCTGCCGACGCTGACCAGTCCATCAAAGACAAACCCTGTGCATAGTCTCCAACATTGGTCTGCACTTTTGACCAACCTTTGAATTCTTTTCAAGTTCAATCTTTTTTATGGAGATGCCTGACGACACTCCAAGGAGTCTCTCGGGAGACATGGATCCCGTAGGCACACATGTTGACCTATCGTGCATGTGTCATTGATCTCATCACAATTATTTATGTAGGATTCTGACGTCGAATCTCATGCAGAGCAGGATGGCCAGAGCACTGGTCCAAGTAGGCCAGGGAGAAAGAAAAATCCAAAGTATGCCGCACCTTCACCCTGTCCTTCTTGGTTAGCCCTCAGGTTCTCCTCTTTTAGCTCCCAAGCTGCACGTCGGGACCAAAATCGAATTGCACAGCGTGAATTCCGTCTCAGGAAGCAACAAAGGGTGCGCCGGTTCGTGGTGAGATAGCGCCGACCGCTCGCTGAGCCGTATCTTGTATATCTAGATACGCGACCTCGAGGCTCGTGTGGAGCTCCTTTCTGGTTCTCAAGATGAGGCTCTAACCGATCTGCGTGCCATCCTCAAGGGTTCGTAATCTTCCTTCTTTTCCTGGTTATCTGACAATTTGACTTCGTGCGTGCTAAGACTTGATGGCTGAAAACCTCACTCTTCGTAATTTACTCAAGAGCGTGGCGGGCTTTATTGGTGATGGTGCTGGTGGCTTGATACCGAAGCTTGGCTTGGAGCTGCACGAGTTCAACGCTTACATCAATAAGACCGAGACTGATACAGCTTGGGAGAGTTTCCAACAGCGAAGACATTCACAAAAAACATCACAGTCATCAAATGCAATGTCTTCGGTCCTTGGTCCACAATCTTCGGCGTCAAAACGACCCTCTGAAGATGACATTGGTCCCAGTCGCGCAAAGAAACCAAAGGGCTTAAGCGGCGACAACTCAGCAGACCGACACGATAGCTATCCTCTACTTATGCCAATGAGTACGACCGTCCCCCCTCCCCCTCCCGCGCCGGCGAACTCTTTATATCCTTCGGCTGCGCGGTCACCCCAAGAAAATCTTTTTTCTGACATGCTGCGTAATGGCCATGCGAACTCGCCTGTATTCATGCCACCTACGCCATCCGGCACCCCTGGGCATTACCCAACGCCTTCAACTTCCAGTAGCTACTCGTCATACATGCCATCAATGGGTATGGGCGTTGACCAGGGAATGAATTCGTTACCTTACCCGTCTAACAAGAACGGGGCCGTCCCCTCCCAGCCGCGCGTACTTCCTGGACCGCAAACTGAGGAACCCGAAGATGAAGAGACACTGGAGTTACGAGACCCTAAAAGGATCGAGGCCTTCAAGCTCATCAAGTAAGTAACCAGTTCACATAATCATGGTGCTCTTCATTTTTGTTTTTCTCAGGTATCATCTCGAGAATTACATGCGTAACAGTGCTTATTGCTTACCATCTTCTTTACGCCCCACTCTGGTTCAGAGGTAAGTTCCGTCATTCTCTCCCCCCTTTTAGTTTCTTCTGCTGCTAATGACCTTCCATAGAACGATTAATCACGGTATGTCTATGCGCTGTCATAGCATGGCCCCCTCTAACACCTCGCAGAGAGTGTCATCGATCGCATTGTCCATCCCGAGCTACGAGACCGCATTATCCTCCTACGAGGTAGGAAGACTTGCGTGATGCATCAGAACCAACATGCTGATTTATGCACAGGACAATTTTCTCTCGCCGACTGTTTGTTTGACTATAAGAAGGCTATCAAAATACATGGTGATGATGTGCTTGCTCACTGCAACTGGGAACTGGCCGAGTGGTGGCTGCGAAAATACTCGTTCGTGCACCTCTTTGCTCCAGCCATGTTCACCATTAATCTTGCATGCATGCCTAGATACTTGGTTGAGAAGGGGATGCTAAACATCTGCAACCGCTGGAGGCGTGAGCGAGGCGAGACAGAGCTGCAGATGTCAGACATTGGTGCTCAGGGCGAGTCACCGGCCTCTTGATTCACGATCCTCACATTATGTTCGTTCATATTCGACGATACTTAGCCATGTTGTATGAATTGGCGCAAGGTCCAGCTACCTCTCGGGAAGCGTAGATAATGTATATGTATGTAGGTCAATTCTGCTGTTCTCCCATCGATACTATCCAGGGCGGGGGTGGGCTTGCGTGACTTGTCTGCTTAGATTCGACAACGATGTAACGTTAATATACAATCAGAGGGAACAAATAGTCGAGGCTCACCGCGAATGGACGTTGAAGAATAGCAAACTACCATGAGGCCTTCTTGACACCAGGAATTTCGTTGTTCAATGCCTTGAGTCGGAATTGATACTAGCCAACTGTCAGCATGGAGAGCTGGATGGAAACTATGAGCACATTACTCACTCTGCAGAGGCCAAATTCGCTCATGATAGCTGATCCTTTGCCCGTCTCGGTGCAACGGTTTACCACGGATGTCGGACGGGTGTACCTCCCGAAAGAATTCAGCTGCAGCTGGGCTTGGTGCCGTATATGGGCAGGAAGGGTCTCATTGCGAGCAACGTAGAGGTAAGCGCGTCGAATGACCTCGTTTTCCAGCACGCCTTGGCGTGCTTTCATATCCCGAAGGACGCGAATCTTGGGGCGGATTGGCATGTTGATGGAGAGAATTTAGCAAGTGTGTCACTGGCCACCCCGAGCGGTGAAAGCTCTTGCCAAACAATCATCAACGAAGCGGCTTTACCACTTTCGGCGACGACCGGCTCACGCAAAACACACCCATTAGACTTGGTCTTTCGACCACCCAAAACTATTGCGAGCGCGAGAGCGGTTATGGGGAGAGAATCGGTACGCTTTTGGTTATCTGGCTGTGTCTGCAAGGACGTTCATTGTTATTTCGACCCTCAGCCATAGAATGTTCAGAGTCCTTCGTATAACAAATCCAAACCAACGGCGTCGCGCATTCATTTCAACACTCTTCGGGCTCACATTTTTCGCGTCGGTTTTGACCGTTTCTGCGTCGAACGTCCTACCATGCCCTGTTCGGCCTGACCGAAGCCGATACGCAGATAGTGAAGTGGAGACACAAGGAAAGACCGCCGCGGCTGTAGTGGAGAAGAGGCCGAGGCGTTGGATACAGGAGAGAAGCAGCACAGAGCATTGACATGTGTCGACTTACACGCAGACTTAATCGAAGTGGTGGACACGATGGTCATTCGCAAACCTCGTCTGATTATGTTGTGAATGTATATTCCTGTGCAGATTAATCCTACACATGCACTACAAATAAGTATTGCAGAGAAGGGGTATATAGAACACACGCCTAATGAAACAACGCTGGGATGTCTGGAGGCAATGTCTACTTAATACTACAATGGGAGGTTCCCGCGTAGGAGATGTCATGGTGATAGGAATGCTTGTGAAGATGTGGAAAAAAGTCTATGTTGATTATCACTCTACTCCTGTTCTATTGTTTGCGTTTTGTTGTTGCTGTCGGTAATGTTCTTCCTGTTCTTGGTGAGTTCCACTACGAAAAGCATAGCCATTAGTCGCGGTACATGAGTCAGGGTGGCGGAACTAGATTGACTCACGGTAAAGGGTGCTCCTCAATGGGTATGCAGGCTATGAAGACGAGAACGTTGATCGCGATCTGGCATATGAAAACCACACGCAGTGCATCCGCATATGAATCAATCGCAGCCTTCCGAAGAGAAGGAGCAAGGTCTGGAATCGAGTTTATCGAATGCCTAATGCGTAAATTCCCCGTCAGATCAAAAATACGAGCAATGCCCCAACAAGTCTTCATACCGTATTTCTTCTATGATCTGGGCAGAGGGGAGGCTATTAGCAGACAGGTTAACCCTTCATATCAACGTCATCGCTGACCTCTAATGATCCGGGTCCAGTTATTCGCTCTCGCAATTTGCGGAGCAGAATGCTCTGGAGCACCGCTCCCGACAAGCTCACTCCAAGCACCTGACCGGTGGTCCGGAATAAATACGTGACTGCGCAGTATGTGCGTTAGTTCATCTATCACCCTCAACCACCATGTGAACTGTGGCTTACTTCCGGTCGCGACGGCCATATCCTCTTTGTAAACACCCGCGATCATCGCCTGAGAAGATCGAGGTCAGGATAGCTCAAGGCAAGGATAGCCTTTTTTTACGAAACGGAAGATACTGACAATCAATGTGCTGGTAATAAGACTGGCCATTCCGAATCCTTGGGGTACGATGTCGAGCCATAAGTGGAAAGTCGAAGTATTATCAGACCAGGCGGCGACAAGGACGCTTGCGACGATACATAACGCCGCGGAAGCTAATGTGAGGTTGTAGAGTTTCCCTGTTCTTCTCATCCACCTGCACAAGTGTAAGATTGGAAGGGCAGCGAAAGACAGGGGGATCTGACTCGCCAGCCGGCTAGTACGCTGCCCGTTGACAGAGCGACCTAAGGGGGGTGAGCACTGAGTTGAGTCAGAAAGGAATCATCGTACAGAGTGCGGTAACAAATGGAGGCCTGCGTGATTCAAGTCAGCAGTCACCACATAATAAACGTACCATCACACTTACCAGCAGTTGTCGAGGAGGCCATCCTGACAGCAGAAAAATACAAGGGTACGTTGTAAAGCTGGAGGGGGTTGTGTTACGACAGGAGAGATAGTAGTGCTAACTTCAAGAACGGACCATGGAGAATGCAGTCATCGACCCCAACAAGTTGGCCAGCGAAACGGCCAAAGGCGTGCGCTGCGTTATTAAACGCAGTGGCATAACAGGGTAAGGCGCCCATCGCGCCTCGACATACACAAACGCCGCCCAGAAGACGGCGCTCGTAATGAAAAGCGAGGATATTAGGGGATGCGACCAAGGAAGCTCCTCCGTTGTCTTGAGACTGAAACCCAGAAGTAGCCCTGCGACCGCGACAACCAGAGTGAATGAGCCGACGAAGTCTATGCGGCGCAGTTTGGAAGATGCGCTCTCGTTCTCGATAGCATCAGGCAACTTTATGTTGACCTTGAGTGCCACCAAAGTGAGCGACATAAGCAGGAGCGGGGCCTGTCCGAGGGGACTTAGAACAGTGTGTCACTCGTGATAGAGAAACCGGAATCACCTGGAGAAGGAAGGCGGCTCGCCTAGATCAGGAGTTAGTGTATCAGCGATGAGGTAGGATCGAAGGGGGCTTACCAGCCTAAGGTATCATTGATCCAACCTCCGACAGGACCACCGAGGCCTGCACCAAGCCCGAACAACCTGACGGAACGCTGAGTGCCCAGGCACTAGTCTGCGGAACAAACAGACTTACACGTTCGTCATACCCTGGTACAATCCCCGATGTTTCCTGGAAGATTTAATGAGTTATTGTCGTACGGAAAGGAGAACGGTCATCATTTACAGGGGAATCAGGTCAGTGATAGTGATACTGCTAACTGTCGAACGTATAAATTGTGTGAAATCTGTCAAGCGAATGTGGTTCTACCTGTCATGACGCTAAAAGAACAGAGCCAGTGAGTTCGTCATAATTCTCCCAGTTGTATTAACCCGGTAAACGTACCCTCCCCCTCCCATACCAGCGACCGCCCGAGCAAGAATAAGCATTTCCATTGAAGGGGCGAGACCACATGCGATCGTGCCAGATCCTGAAATGGATTAGGAAGACGTTGTTCCTAGTAGGATCAGCTAGACTCACCGAATAAAGTCAACCCGAGAAGCATCGCACCTTTCCGTCCCAAGATGTCTGATAGTCGTCCTGATAGGAGTTAGCACCATGGCATTGGTCGCTGTGGTTTCAACTCACCATATAGCGGGGTGAAGCAACACACTGAAAGCAGATAGGATGTGCCAAGGTATGACGACTGTTCAGACTTATTGAAGTAGCTTCCGATAGGCGAAAGAAGTGTCGCTACGACGGTGCCTGTTGAAAGAAGTTTGGGAGTGGCCTTTATTTACAGACTGTCCAATAAGTACCATCCAAGGCACCTAGGAATACGGCGCTCCAGAGACCAGAGACGATCCAAAAGAAATCGGCACGAGAGACCTGGTTTAAAGGTCGGGGTTCTTCCGGTGTGGACGAGCCTGCGGTGTGCACGGAGTTATAAGAGGGCTCTTGATGGTTGCTTCGAAGGAGCGGTTGTGTCTCCTTTGACATCCTTGAGGATGATCTGGAGGACATTTGGGGGGGAGGAGAGAATAAGATGCAGATAACGACGAGTGACGGGTATCGCTGCAATCTGAGGAGGTAACGCGGCGTATTTGAACGAACGGCGAGGCAGGGTACTCAGATGATTTTCAGAATATTGGCGCGCAGGAACATGGTTGACTGTTCATCGAATATATGGCCTTGCGGAGGTTCAAGCGATGTTCTACCCCAACCTGCTCCTTGTCATTCTCCGCTCACATCGGTTACGGCCCGGCCGAACAAAAATCTTTCCCTCATCCCACCGCATCTGTAAGGTAATAAGTGTTCCCGGTCATCCTTATACACTCCCCGAACTCGCTTCACAAGGGCCCACCCTGTTTTCACACCAGTCTTGACATTGTAATACCTTCTGTGTGACCAGTCAACTCCTCGTCCTTCACTGACCAGGAGGCCTTGGCATGTAATTCCTGTCTCCGTACTCCCCGGACTCGCTAAACGCACTCAGGAAACCTGCTAGATATTTCGTCATGCAGGCTCCTTTTCGCGTGCGAACTGTTTCCTCTCTCCGCTGTCTTAGGTAGGCATGGATTGCTTTCCGGGGCCAGGATATCTCCTGTCGACCTACAATTTCCATTTCGTCTCACCCTGGTGATCCGGATCCGTGTCCAATCCAACAGACGCTGAATTTCCTGTCAAACTCTCCGAGAGAGACGGTCGGCCGGTCAAAAGCATAAGTTCGCCAACGACAGTTCTAGCTACAAGGAAATACTGCCAGCGCCACGACATATTTGATGCTGCAATGCGTGTGATTTTCGACTGAGACAATGGGTATGCCCGAGGGAAGTGTTCGAGTTCTTGCGGTGAGCGCTGCCGTGCCTCACTTTTTTCTCTAACTGTTCACACCCTTTCTGGTACCGGCCCCGGGTCAGCAGCACAAACCTTGTCGCTTTCGTGCGTGTTTCCTCAGAGTCACGGATTTTGCCTTGTGTACTTCACAATGAAGTCATCGTCGCGTGACACTAGGCACCGCAAGGAACCACTGTTCTTCAGAGAGTTTCGAACCCGAGATAAGCTTGTCTTCGAAGCCCGGGCTAGCGCTTACCCTTTCAGGAGGCACATCGGGTTTATTTGAGCGGGCCCGCGATTAAAAGGTGGGGGATTTCCTCGATCCCTCACATCAAGACCTGTTAAACTGGAAAAACTTGAAACAAGCGCTGGCAGTGGCAGTCTTCCCGCAGCATGTTCTACAGCGCCTCCTCTGGCGCTTGGGGTGTTTCACTCGCAGTCCATGTAATTGCTGTCCAAACTTGGCAATCAGTATTCTCATGCGCACGGGAACTTCCCGTGAAGTGGATCAGCATGCTCCCTGCGCTGCTTTCAGAAGGCCAGTCTAATTCGCTTTCCTGTACCTTCTGGATAATTTTGGAGGATGGGCCTCCCCTTCCGAGTCTTACGATAGCGTTTATTGATTGAGAACCGCATTGGTTCCGTGCGCATCTACCTCACTTCGGACGAGTACGTGTGCTGTTTTTGTAATTTGTGTAGTCTTGGATGGTTTGTTCACAGGGCGGTCATTGTCGCTAGTCATGAGACGATATACAAGGAGGTTACCCAACTCTGAAACTTAAACATGACTGACATTGGTGGGTAATAAATTATCGACGACTCACAGCATCGCTGCAACGTCGGACTAGGCCAGTGGACTCCCGAGAGGCCCGGGACACGCTAATGCGGATTCTACAAGATGCATTGTACCTCATTACCCAGAGCTACTAGTGGTCATGTCCATCACGAACAAAGCGAGCGCCATACACCATGCTTGCCGCCGCCATCCAGGCTTGGCTCTCGAATCATGTTCTTTTGGTTGAGGATTTGCTTGATCGGATTGGCTGCCGAAGTTGCAGGAGGCAATCTAGATCGAGGTGCTCGACTACACGTCAAAGTCAATTGACAGGCATTTCGTCCGACTTTGACGAGCATGGAAAACCGCAGTCTTAATACAGGTTTCTTTCAGCACGAGGCTTAACGACGTACACTCCTGGCTCGTCTGCAGGCTATCATTGTGCGTGCTGTTTTGACAATTCGGTTCCCGCATTGCTACTCGACTGTTCTTCACTTTGTCGCCGATAGCCTCCGATAGCTCAAAGACCACTTGATCCGTTTACAGACAAAATTGCGGGGCCACGTCGAGGCGTGAGCCTCCTACGGATAATCCGCTATGCAAAGGAATCCCTAGCCATTTCAAACCCATTAAAAGTTGTCGCTAAATGTACCTGTAAGTTATCGCGCCAGCTAATGTCCGTACCAGATCTTGTAGCCACTTGGTGGTAGATCCGCGATCGTCGCAGTCGACATTTCTCGCAATTAGGCGTCCATACATGGCCAAGGTCTTCCTCGCTAAGACAGCGCTGCCCTCCGCCGCTTTGCACACCTCGGGTAATCTACCTAGTGGTTCTCATCCCCAGATGTGCACGTGGCTTGGGAATTCCCTCCACTATGTCTCGACAACTTTTAGTTTTGCCATAGAAGACCCAATCATTTATGCTCCCAGCGTCAGTCGTCTCCACTATCCACGTCGAAAAGGGTTCATTAGAGTGGGCTGATCTAATTCTGACGCCAAGTCGTGCCTTCCCCTGCGCTGCAGCTTTTGCGATTGGTCAACCATTTTTCACTGCCTTTACGTTCACTGCTCACGTATACCCGCAACAATGGTGCACCCTGCACTGCAGACGCGACCGAAAGTCATTTCCGTTGCGATCTCCCCCGTCGGGGGGCTATCGCGCCTCTTTCGATCCCAGCGAGGCGTGCGCAATGGAGACCATATGGTCCCCAGTGGTGCTCAAAGGGTTCACCACAAGGGCTACAATTACCCTCGCAAAGTATCTATCGTTTTACGGCACAAACAAAAACTCAGGTCATCAAGCTCCGCCGTCCTGTCATCACATGCTGTGGCGAGTCCCTGGGCTTGGGAGGTTTGCAAGTGGCTGGCGCTGATAACCTGGACCCGCGGACCCAGTGATTCTAGCTCCAGCAAGTTCGCAGAGCCATTATGGGAAAACAGCCTTAGTCAAAGTGCTTCCAGGCATTCCAACAATAGCTCTCCGACAAGCTCAGTCATTCTTCCGCACCTCACTCACTCACCATTCACTTCGATGAACTGAGTGATAGAAACCGACAGCAATATCAGGCCCGAAGGGAATATTAGGTTGATTGTAGCGAGCCTTACCGGTCGTAGTCGGGGACTTGGGTGTATAAATGAAGTGGCGATTGCCGTCTTACTAAGCAAGCATTTTCTATACGTTACGCAGCCAAAGGGACAATAACTTGTCAATACTTGAGAACAGCTGATACCCTTCGCGAACTACTTGTCTGGAGAACATTTTCTTCTTGTTTTTCCTGCTGGTCGTTGTGTTTGATTGCGTCCTCTTGATCGTGTCTGAAAGTTTCGCTTTCAAGTTAAAGGAAGCGATCAAGAATTCGGGATCGACCGCGAAGCCACAAATATTGCAACTGAGCTGTTCAAGTTCACCATCATGCACACTCCGTCATCTCCCTTGACACCGTCACACTCGTCGTGGAAGTCAGTATTTCGCCTGCCAAGTTCCTCAAAAAAGCAGCTGGCAAACACGAATGGTTCTGCCCTTGCTGTCGATTGTACCCCCCGCACAATTTCCTCTCCTCTTCAGCCCCTCAAACAATCACCCGGCTCTGCGGCACAGACATCGGCGCTTACACCTTCTACCCTGCAGTCCTCCGTCGACCAACGTTCTTCGTACAATTCGTCGAACACCACTCAATCGAGTGACTCTAACGTGGGAGTCGCGCCAAAATCATCGTACCTCGTGCCTGATTCCCGAGGGTACTCTTACCAATCTCAACAAGCTCCACAGCAGCCCCCATCGCCGAATGGACTGATGGACGGAATGACTACTCCCGTACACGCACATACGCGCGCACGCACAAAGTCGGAGAAACAGCGTCTCAACCTTGGTCGCGCTCCACATCCGCCCCCGACAAAGGTCCAGACCGCCGCTGCGTCGCAGCACTCATTTGCAATCCCAGGGCATTCACCCTCGGCGAGCCGTTCAGGTGCCTTGTCGCCTAAGGCGATGGGTGCATCTGCTACTCGCTTCATTCGTCGCGTTGCCTCGGCTCCCAATGCAAAACATCTCTTTTCGTCGGGAGCGCGTTCGGCCGTGCCAACGAAAAACGGTTTGCTGGCTCCAGCAGAAGTTGTTCCTCCTGTTCCCGGTGGTCCTTCAAGCTCTTCAGAGCATGGAGACGATTCGCTCGAAACATTATCTTCCGGCTCGTCGAGGGGTCGATCTACAAGACACGATCGATATCAAGGCCATGGTCATCCGAAGACGAGGATAGCAAATCCAGCAGCCGATGGCCCCGGCAAAGTAGCCTTCCGACGAACGTACTCGAGCAACTCTATCAAAGTTCGATCGGTACGTCCGCCTATTTTTCGACGTCTTCGAGCCAGATAAATATGATTCGCGTAGGTCGAAGTTGGCCCCTCGAGTTTCCTCAAGGTGAAAATGTTGGGCAAAGGCGATGTCGGCCGTGTATATCTCGTTCGCGAAAAGAAATCCGACAAACTATTCGCAATGAAAGGTACTTTTCGATTCGTTATTTGGTCTCTGCAGCTGCTTTACCCGTAGTCCTAGTACTCTCAAAGAAGGAGATGATCGAACGGAAGAAGATTAAGCGAGCCCTGACCGAGCAAGAAATTCTTGCAACGTCGAACCATCCGTTTATAGTGACGCTCTATCACTCCTTCCAGTCCGACGAATACCTTTATTTTTGCATGGAATATTGCATGGGCGGCGAGTTCTTCCGTGCCTTGCAGACGCGACCGGGAAAATGTCTTCCGGAGGATGGTTCACGGTTCTACGCGGCTGAAGTGGTCGCCGCACTGGAATATCTGCATCTCAACGGATTTATATATCGCGACCTTAAGCCCGAAAGTACGTCGCTAGCTCATATGCCTCGCCACAGACGCTTAACGCCTAACTCTGTTGCCACACCTGCGCGTGATCGCGTTTACCATGTCCTTTGCACAGATATCCTCCTCCATCAATCTGGACACATCATGCTGTCAGATTTTGATCTGGCAAAGCAGTCAGGGCATCCCGGGGGTCGACCCGCCACGATTCATCAGTCGGAACCAAACGGGGTAAGATTTTCCCTCACTGTCCATGTGGCGACTATGTTAACTCATTCCACGATGCTTGCTGGATGTCTTCTAGATCCCCATGATCGATACGATGTCATGTACAGCTGACTTCCGGACAAATTCCTTTGTCGGAACCGAAGGTCAGGATCTCGCGTGCTTTTTGTGGCGATAGACCAAAGCTAACCTTACTTTTGCTGCCTCACAGAGTACATTGCGCCTGAAGTAATTGCTGCACAAGGGCATACGGCAGCAGTGGATTGGTGGACTCTTGGAATACTTATTTATGAGATGATCGTAAGTCACAATTATGCATCTGCTGCCAGGCTGCTGTGGGAAAGTGTGCTGACGGACCGTTGTTAACCCACACGCGATCGCTCGTGATTTTCCTGCGAATATTCGCCATGGAACAATCATGCAGTTTGCGACGACGCCGTTCAAGGGCAAAGAGCGGAATGACACATTTGCCAACATTCGCTTGCTGCCTGTCCATTTCCGCGACACGCCCAAGGTATCCAGGTGAGTGATGCGGCGTGTGGACATGGTGTCGTGATGCTCACGGAAGATCTTTGGTCAGTGCATGTAAAGATATCGTGAACCGTCTCTTGGATAAGGACGAGCGGACTCGGTTGGGGAGTAGGAGCGGCGCAAGCGAAGTGAAGCAACACAAGTGGTTCGCTAAGATGAACTGGGGCTTGTTGCGCAACACACGGCCTCCGGTACGTCAACTGATTCCCCTATCTCTTGGTGACGTGGTATTATCCAAACGCGTGTCACATTGCTGGACAAGGGACGGTCTGGTCGACTGACCTGATCCCGCCTTGTCTCATTTTGAAAGGCAGCGCGGTGATGGTGATGGCTGCCCACGTGTCGCTACTTTCCTGATTTGATTTCGATCCGAGTTGGTCCTGTTGACGCGCCGCTCACACCCCCTTTGTTGATGCGCAGATTGTCCCATCTGTCTCGAACGGACTCGATGCGGTAAATTTCCGGCATTTGAAGGAGTCCCGCTCTCTCCACTTCGAGGATCAGATGCGCGGCGTCGCGGGCGCCTCCCCTGTTCCACCTGGTACACCCGGCTATGATGATGGGATGGACGTGCCGCCGGATGGGGATTTATTCGGTGCTTTCAACAGTGTCACGATACACTACGACGGTGAATCATGACAGCTCAACATCTCCGCGCACTGTCATCGCATCTCACGGTACCTCGCGTACCACGCCACCATGGTCGTGCATGGGACCTGCGTTCCCTTGTGCTGTTGATCATCATTGCTCAGGAACACCAGATGGTTCTTTATTCCTTGTATATTCTGCTCTGCACGCTCTTCCCCAACCTGGTTCACTGGTCGATCTCTGTCGTTTCCCTCTCTCTATCTTCGGTTGTTCTCTCTCTCGTCCTCATTAGAGTTCCCCCGCTTGCCTTTTTCGGAGAAAAAAATACTCGGTTCACTTGTATTATTTGCATTGCACGCACCACGCCATATCTTCTTTCCCGCTGCATTTCCCTGACGATCCTTGCTACTACTTACGACACTTGCTTTGCACCAACCTACTAACCATTGACCATCCTCCTTGGGTACTCCACATCTTTAGTGTTACCATACCTGACCACCTATGATCCATTCTAATAGCACTGATGATGCCTACGCGGAGTGCCGTTCTGGACCTGTGACTATGAATGGTCGAGTGACTATGCAAGATATATAAATCCAGATGGGCCGGCGCGATTGAGTTCTATGTTCGGGCACTTGACAGGAATTAGCTATCTTAGTATCAGTGCTTCTGTATAGAAGGGGATCAGCCCAAGTCTATGGAAGAAGTGATGAAACGGAGTTGATGATGGGAGAGTGATGGGAAAGAGAGAGGGGCTAGCGCTGGTAGAGCTGGGAGGAAAGGATTGTTCTGGAGTGACTAACACGAAGCACGGACCGCAAGTGGACCGTTTTGTCATTCACACTGGTGTCAGGTTCGGAATAGATGTATGAGTAGTATCATTTGGAACCAGCGCTCGCAATGATGATCAGATCGTAACCCCGAGATCTACTAGCGAGGACAAGTGTGCATATGATATTAAGTGTAGTATATAGTAGGGAAATACACGCGTTGTGCTACGTGGGGCATGCACGGGCTATTTGAGATAGAGTCGCAGGAAATGCGGAGGAGAGTAGGATCAAAACAGGCGATCAATGTACATACGATTGCGGGTGCATGGGGATTGCTGCATCCATCAGCGGGCAAGAAGGCAGCTTGAGGGGGAAGAAGGAGTGAGGCGAGAAAGAGTCGGGAGAATATGTAAGCAGGTGGCTCATCTAACGCGGTGAAGTGACACAGTGGGCGGGAACGCGTGTTCTTTGTACGTCGGTGCGGATCGTCGAGGAGGAGAGAAGCCAGAGAAGAGCGGCGGCATGTCCTTATTCGGCTAAGACACAAAGCCAACCAATTTGCAACTCGACTTTCCTTAATAGGGAGATGCCAGGACCCCGGTTAGCGTGAAAGTGAGCCAAGGTGGAACAGTAGTGGAACGAGAAAATGGACGAGCCAATGAGAAAATACGAGGGTGTGGGGCATGTGAACAAGGTTATGGACTGGCAATGGATCGGGATGGACCAGTTGATGAACTCATGGCGGCCGTATTGTCGAACAGATATAGGGGAGAGCTATGCTACGTACAGGGAACGGCCTGGCGAGCACGCGGATAGCAACACAGGATTAAAGCAATGAGGGAGCAGTGACAGCACAGGACGAGGGACCTGTTTTCGTTGTTCCAGGTCGGTGGCCATTGCCAGCTGAGTTGTGCATGGCTCGCTGGAGGGAAAGGGACATGAGATTCAAACTGAGATTTGGGTGAGATTCGCATCTGTGAACTCAATTATGGTGCAGCGGCAACTCGAAGGGCATCACATGGAAATCGCGATAAAGTGTGGGCGGACAGGTACTAAAAAAGGATAAGCGCAGGATACCTCGGCGCCGAGGGAGTGGCAAGATGTCTGTTTTTAGATATTGAGTGTGTATTGTCATATTTGTCCTGAATTTACCGAAGGTGATTTCCGAACCCGGCCGCGGCTTGCGAGATGCACCCTTGATTACGTAGCGGGCTTGAATGGGAAATCGCGGCAGCAAAATGCAGAGAGAGACTCACGTAATGCTATTTTCGGTGAAGAGGATTTCTCCACCGCCCATCGATTTTATACTTAGACGGGCTTCAGAAATCAGACACTCTCGATCGACGTCTCGTCTTGAAAAACAGACGGCTCAGCGAACGAAATTCCATCGAGAGTTGACAGCCCTTCAGTTCTACTTCAACAAGCTGTCTTCTTAGTTATTCCTTCTAGTACATATCAACCTTCACAGGGCTTCTCTCGGCCCCGCTTTCTTCACCATTCCGTCTCTACGCCCAGCGACGTTCGACATGCAAGACCTCTACGCTCCCTCATACCCTGCTTCGGCAACAACACAACGCTCACAGTGGTCCCGTCATCCTGACCACCCATACCCATCAATCAACACAAATGCCCCATTATACCCACAGCAACCATCAGCGAATGGCCATTCATCCTCCAGCAACGACTCCCCCACTGAAGAGAGCCCTTCCCAGACAAGTCTGAAAGTGCATGAGCAACAACAACCACCAGCTGCAAAGTCGGAGGCAAAACCCCAGGCGACGTTCCTCACAAAATTATACGCGTGAGTGTTGTGTGTAACGGTGTTTACGCGCTTGGTTTACCGACGCGTCCTTGTTTAGTCTCCTCGAGCGTCCAGAAAACCATCATATGATCAGATGGGATCCGGCAGGAGAGCATATCATCGTCGAGCGTCCAGAGCAACTTGCTCTGCATGTCCTCCCAAGCATCTATCGTCAATCCAGATTTGCTTCCTTTTCCCGGCAACTAAACGTGCGTGCTTCTCTCCTTCTCTGTCTCGCGCCACGCCCATCACATATTTCTTAATTAAAATTGAAATACACCTTCGTGTCTGTACAGATTTATGGTTTCATGCGCAAAGTGAACCTCCGCAACGTTGACCCAGCAATTGATGATCCCGATGCAAGCACATGGTGTAAGTCCGCGTCACTGCCTCAAACTTCTCTCATCTCACAGCACCACAGCCCATCCAACCCTCAACCGCCATTCCCCTCCAGAGGTGGTAGCCAATTTCAAACGCCGCGTCCCCCCGCGTCTTCCTAAACCAAGGAAACGCGAAACTCAGGAGGCGCCTACCATTCCTCCTCCGCGTTCGGCGATTGGGGTTGGCCCAGTCCCGCTGACCGTGCCTTCCTCCGTGGGCTCCAAAGGAGGCCTCATGGGTGGCCGTGCTCGTGGTTTTTCTGCTCCTGGTTCGTTTACCCCTCTCAGCCAAGGTGGTGCTGCAGGCTGGGGAACCTCATACCCCCGTGCGGCCTTGCCACCGCTTACGGTTCCCTCTGAATCCCCTGCGCTCTCGCATCATCACAGCATGTACAGCCAATCGCACAATCTTCAACCTATCTCCCCTGCTGACGAGTCTCCCACGACTCAATTCAGCGCGATGGGCCCTGGTTCGGGATATGGGCACCACAGCCAGCAGGTCTCTTCCTCTCAGTACCCTTACACAGAGCAGAACTGGTCGTTCTCTCCCAACAGTTCGACATCGAGTCACTCCGGCAGCCTCTCTTCTCTGCTGAACCCTCCGACCAGTAATGGTTATAGTGCGCGGCCGACGCCGACGATCAACACTTCTTACACATCGTCGTACTCAAATGTGTCTATGCACAGCGACCATACCCCTCCTTCGCTGTCGCCAGACACCCACAGCCGCCCTACGACTGGTTACTCGATCTCATCTGTTTCGTCGTTGCCGTACGAGGAGTCGCCCTCTCACCACAGCTACCACCAAGGCGACTATTCTCGTCCAGGATCTTCTCATCACAGGCCCATCTCGCCTACGTTGTCACGCCCGCCATCGTCATCGAAGCAGTACGGGCCTAGCTCTCTACGGGTTGGTCGGCCCCGACGCCACAGCCAAGCGATGAGCCCATACCCTTCGCCTTACGATCACCATACATCTGAACGACCTTCGTCTTCGCCCCAGCCTGCCGATGAGCAGAATGGAGCCATGCCGCGAGTGCGAAGCATGATACAATTGCCCTCCGTCGACCCTTACGGCTTTAATTCCAGCCAAGCCGAGTTCGCGTACTCTGCCGTCGGCAGCAATGCGTCGATCGATTCGATGGACGGCCGCAATGGATGGGGACATCACTCGCAGTCCGCGCCGCGTCCCTCGACAAGCGCGTCCTCCATTAGTGCTGCTTCGCATACGTCGTCATCGCAGGCGAACACACCCCCCCTCAACGATGGTTACGCCGAGACGGATATCAACCGTTGTAAGTCACCTTGTTACCCCTGATGACTTACGGCGTGACTTACTGACTCACAGTTTCTTGAATGGCATTCATTTATCAGTCTCACCTGATTTTGGGTTCGTGCCGATGAACGAGCACCTCCCCCCGCAATATACCAAAACGACGGGCGAACTTTAGATGCTCTGGCGTCTGCGGGGGCGTTCTAGACTCGTGCTGCGCGGTTCACGATTGTTGTAAATTCCGACCGTCTTCATTCGAATTTGGACATTATCACTGCTTGCGTTTTGCCTTACGACCAACTTTCGTTTTCTTCATTGTTACCTTTTTTGCTTCTCTTTACGTGGAAGCCTCAAACGAAATTGGGAGATGCCCATCCATTCATTTTCACGAAATCCATCATATCTGCGTCGTCTGCATTGCTCTCATACATTCTGTCGTGTATACCTTCGCTCACCTCATTTGTAGTATCAAGCTCCATCCACTCACTCCCACTTTGATACCTTCCCACTCTTCTCCTATCTCTCTCTGGCTGTCACATACGGTTACCCCGTATACTTGTTACCCCGTTCATTGATATCCCACTTTTTCTCTTCATCTCTGATGCAATACAATCGGGAGCAGTCTGCTCTGTTGCTTTCCATGCTGTCGACGGCGTTGAGTCTTCATTTGCGTGATGGGACGGGCGCAACCGGGTGGTGCGAGTGCAGCGATCAATTACACCGTCTCAACCAAATGATCACTAATTTGAATATCGATCTGTTTCCGTCGACCCACACGAACAAGCAAGATCAGATTCTCCTCCGTTTGTCTCCTCCAAGGTCTCCTCGCTTGTCGCGCACATTTCTTCTCACCGGTGAGTCGCCCGACAAAAGTATTCCACGATAATCCGGCTTGACAAGATAAACGAACAGTGGAGGACCGGCGTCCGTCCGTCCGAATTTGGAATATCGCTGATCTGGTCTGGTGTGTTGATCTGATCAGAGCCGTTGTCAAGAATTCTGATCGGGACTGCGTGGTACGTAATTTTCTCGGTATTGGACGTGTCAAGTCATATTTGGTCTTCTTTACTTGTTGTATTTTCGTATTTATTTCAAGACGACATCCTGTTCATGGGGTACTGTCATGTGACGCTGACGTCACGGGAGATCACCGTAAATGGGGGCTAATAAGTAGATACAATGGTTGGGGCGTGTAAGACGGGCAAGAACAAGGAAGATCACGGTCGCGCGAAGGTTAGGTTCAACAATTGCGGTTGCGTTATGAAAAGGCCCATCTAGAGACAGCAGCAGGTAGGTTATGCGTGTAATTCATAACACACGTTACATTGCAGAAGACTGGAAGGTCATCTCTTGTCGATCTGACCGCTTTCAGGGTACCTGGGAGGGGCGTGTATTCAATAAAACGATCAGTGCAATAGGAAACTGGGGTCAGTGAAGCGTGTACTGGAAGGGCCGTACCCTTGAGGTGATCATTAACCAAAGGCAAGGTTCAGTGGCGTTGACGTTCCAGTACGGCGTCTACCGCAGGGCTGCGGCTCCTTGTTTACCTGTGCTGTCAGTATGTTCATTGCCCAGCCATACTTACACCGTGGAAGGATATAGAGTTGTACATTATGCACTGATTTGCAAATGTGCGCGAGATAGTTGGCTGGATGATTTCGGATGGATGAGGCGATGAGAGCTCATGTCGATTTGTCCTCTCCGCGAAATGCTGTAATGGCCTGGGCTGTGTCACGGTAAGTAATATGGGGTGGCTTGATCAAGATTGGGCACAATCGAGGCTGGTCAGACACGGCGATCCTCATTCCCCGTCATGTCGCGATAATGACTATCACGACCCAGCCGTCTGGGCCTCATAGTCTCACAGTACACAGGCAGTACTAAGGACAAGGTAACCGAGGCGCGGGCATCCATTAAGGATGGCAAGCTAATGAACGAATGCACACTAGAGTGCAGGGGATTGAGCTTAAAATGATGGATATAAACCGGCAAGGGGAAAAAAGTTTGCTAGTCAAAAGTACACCTTGATGTCAAGGGCGAAAATACAAACACACAACTTGTCAACTTGAGTCCGTGAGTCTATCTAACCAACTCCATCTCTGTGAGCTAACCCTCGGGCGGGGGTGGGGCTCGCGATATGCAAGTGACAGACTAAACGCTGCACTAAGTGTCCGGTGAGAAATATGTGCAGCATATATATTAGACTGCAACAAGGCCAACCGAGCCCGTGTCACCGCGTCGAGACGGGACGAGATCGTGTGGGACGAGCTGTGCTTCGGACATGTTCTCCCTCGAGCGGGACGCCGATGGGAGTCGGCCGTAAGTGTGCAGCTCTGCCTCCTCGTCGAGTGGGACGTCCGAACTCAGGAATGCCACTCTCTCCTCCGACGCACCGCCCAATGGATCCACCTCATCATCTAACTCATCATCTACTGCTCGCCGCGCGACCCAGCTGAGATATACAAAGAGTGCGATGCACAGCATGATCCCACCTATCGTCCAGACTTTGCTCCATCCATCCTCCTCTTCTTCTGGGGCACCCTCTATCTTCTTTGTGCTAAACGAACGGATCCCTGCGCCGATACTCGTGTGTACGATGACCTTGAAGAGTGATAGCGCCGTACAGATGACGTAAGTCTTCATCTCCAGAGTTGGTGTCGCGGCAAGAAGGGCGTTGAGTACATTATAGGGGTATGGTGCAAGGCGGACAAGGAAAAGTAGCTGTGGTCTGCGTTCGATCGCTCGTACGGCTCGACATAGTCCTCGTGTCGACTGAAGCCAGCGCGCAATTGGCTCGCGAAGGAAAGTACGAGATAAGGAAAACACGACAATCGCGCCAGATAGGGCTGCAGCATACGATATCACCGCACCGATCCACGGTCCGAATGTATAACCCGAAAGCGTGATCAGCGTGGAATACAGTGGGAGAGGAGCTGCATGATTTGAGAACCATCGAGGCAGATAGAAGCGGCCGATGTGGGAAGAACGATATGGATATGGTAAATATCCGGTCAGTGTATTTTTTTTAAGATAGGGACGTACGGAAGGTGGTGATGAATATGAGGCAGAAAAGCACAGCATATCCAAAGTACTCGTCGTTCCGCAGCCAATGAGATAGCTGGTCAAGGCCTTCATACACGTTGCGTTTGGTTAAATGGGCGTGTAGATTAGCGACGAGGTCATCATGGGATGAGTTGTCAGGGCCCAGGAATGCGCAGCAGGACATGGCATAAGTTAAGCGCGGGTTGCAAACGGAAAGAAGACTGATCTAGGAACCAATCAAGGACAGAAGATTACTCACCGTCAAACACCTCCGTTTTCCAAAATGCGATGGCGAGCACGAAACCAAGGCTAGTCGCGCCATACGCCAGGACAGGAGACCACTGCTTGAACAAGTTCCATATCCGGAGTCCGCGGGGACGAGAATAGCGCGAGGAATGCGAACGACTGGCAGATGTACTTGAAACGGGTGAAACGCGAGACGGGATGAATGAATGTGCCGGAAGGCGAGTGCTGCGGTGCGGGGATGTCCGCGAACTGAGTGGTATATCGCTGGGAGAAGATGCAACGCCGACTTTCTCGTCCAGTATTGGGGAGTGACTGGAGTGACTGGATGCCATTTCTCGTGCTTGGGATGGGGGAGGAGCTCTTGAGGAGTGACGGAGGGGGCGGCTCATGGAATCCAGTCCAAGATGTGTCGCCAAGAATCGAGTGTAGGATCTACCTCGTCAGAACGCGCCGCGACTGCGCAACAAATGCGAAAAGACGGCGGAATAAAGACGGAAGGAAAGAGCGCGGGGAAAGGAACGACAAATCACTACGAGTGATATATAAAACTTTCGAGACAGGTGCGGAACTAACTTTGGCAACCTCTGGGCACAACCACCGTGATGTTACACCGGATTGCCTATCTGGGGAGATTCACACGCCACCTGTCCTGGTGTCCTCCTGTCAAAAATACACTCCAAGGAGTTGGTTTCGGAGGGGCAACACGAAAACATATCGGTCTATGGCAACCAGTAGCGACACCGATGCACCACTGAAACAACCACACTCATAGGAGGAAAGAAATCCAGTCCACCCATGAAAAAAACGTGGCGGCAAGAGAGACCCTTTTCGAAGGCACAAGGGCGGATGATGGCGGATGCATATCCTGACTTGGTCGCACATTGATCACAACGCATGCGGGTCGAGTGGTGATGGGGTGTGCCTCAGCCACGGGGTGTCTGTATGTACTCATGTGATGGATGGTCTTGGACGTACCCAAGTGCTACGCGCTGGGTCTAGTGGCCTTGCTGGTGGGTATATTGTGAAGCTTGGTGTTGTCTGTATCCCAATTCTTCCTGTTGTTGCGTGTTACTGCTCGTTTCACAATTGTACACTGCACCTGAGTTTCCCCGAGATAGCCTGAAGCCGACAAAGACTCGGTATTCTTGCCCGAGATACTTTTGGTCCCTTTGATTCGACGATTAAACAGTAAGTATGTTTGCAAGTGCTACAGGAACCTCCGTGAATCCTTATGCCAATCAACCATTCTGCACTATGCAAGAACGCACTTCGCTTTATACATTCATCCTCACTTCGCACGACTGATCGCAGAATACCTCTTGCCCACTTACACAACTTCCCCCACCGTCATTCCGCGTCGTATTTTTGCAATCCGACAGCAATCGCCGCGGCTTCCCATACGAGACAACTATCGACTTGTCTCCATCGTGCACCCTCAAACGAGAAAGGCAGACACTACACTCGTACACGAAGGCATCCCCACACAGGAAAAATGTCGCGCCTAAGCACCCTTCATCGACAGATCCCAATCCGCACACGTGCGCAACACCATCGGGCTTATTCTACCTCACCGTCTAGCGCACGATCCGGTCATGCAAACTGGTATGCATCCATGCTTCCTGGCATGATTCCCGTCGCAATACTCGGGTCGGCGGTGTACATGGTGAGTGTCCCCATTACCATTTCTTTACTGTTTCATATCTTTGGCACCTTCGTACATCTGCCTCCGGTGTTTTCTCTCCCGTCTGGATGCCACAACCTGGACCCCAGCCAATTTTCGTATGGGCCTTTCTTGCCTTTTCAGAGTTGGGGAGGGTCCTATCCTTCGGGTGGCGCCGCAGTATCGCCTCGAGAGAAGCTAGCCCATCCGCTGCATTCTTTCCTATCGCCTCTCCCTCTTCCGCACATCCCGCTGATAACGGCCGATTCACCCCGTCCATTTAATCCAATATAGGGACTCCAACTCGTGCAAGGCAGACTCGCACATGAAAAATTCCTTGACGAGGCAAATGAGCGCATTCGTGCGCTCGAAGAGGAAGTAGACACACTTCAAAGGCAACGTGTTTCCGCGGTCACTACGCCGAGTTCTGCGTCAACTTTACCCACTAGACCGGGCTCTTGGTGGCCGTGGACATAGAGGCCTCGCACGTTCGTTTGCGCCGATGAACAAGGAGCACCATTGTTTCTCTCTCAGGTGCCGTAAGAAAAAGTTTATTGTATACACAATACAATGAAAGATATGGGAATACGATTAGTAGCGTCATGTGGAGGGAGGGTATGA